>JAEMWC010000079.1:1195000-1235000 GCA_016490735.1 Pachyseris speciosa | reverse complement strand
AAAGAGCAATGCTACTAGAAACTGTGTTACTTTTATTAGCACAACATTTTTAAGGCCTTAGGTCTACCCACCCCTCCCCTCGTACAATGTTAGCCTTGCTCGCTTGCCCGCTAAACAAAAGGAGACAACCTTGAGTGGGGGAGGGGAGAGTGATGGTAGATGTGATCTTTATTGTGTGTCTCAACAGGATGTCTCAAAATTTTACAACTAAAGCTCTCAGAGAGAGGATGGAACCAAAGTAAGCTAAGCGCGAGACTTGGCTGCGCGGAAATCTCGGTGCGCGGACGCGGAGAAGGGAATTTATGGTTAAAAAAAAGATTAAAAAAAACAAAACAAAACAAAGAAGGCTAGTTACACGGCGAGGAATATATATTTCAACCAAATTTCGGGAGGCACAGCCTTACGCTTACTTCACCAAGGTGTTACATATTATGACCCTGAGGTGAAACGACGTTACACCCTGATGAAGGAAGGCTGTGTCTCCTGAAATATTAGTTTAAATATATATTCCTCGCCGTGTAACCAGCTTGCTTGATTTTTGCCGGCTTTTAGTTTACAATTTTATAGCTGGGTGGATCTATTACAGGATCAGGCTCATCTCTTTTGCAACGGTGGTCCTTGCTAAGGTATTTCAGTTTTTCAAAGGGAATTTATGACGCTATCACGAGTGTGCGTATTTTGCAATTTTGCTCTAATCACGCTATCAAGAGCACAAGTCTGTCCCGGCCTCCCACGCAGTCGTCTTCAGGGGACTTGCATTTCACCTCCTCCCCTGAAAAACGACTGTGTGGGAGGCTAAGGGTTGTCCATAAGTGGTGGAAAAAGGAGCAGGTCAAGTGTTCTTTGGCGATAATATGTCGGGTGATGATAGACGATTTTTGTTTCGACGGATTTTCTGAAAATCTATCCCGCAAACTGATCTACTTGAAACACAGTCTTTGTTTGTGCCTTCGATTTGAAGACATCAAGAATTTATTTCGCGTAGAATCTTGATGAAAAGATGTTGTGATATGAGCCCTTTCCATTCATGAAATATACCCGCTTGATATAACAATTGCCCTGGGGTCTGTATGACCCCCTACTAAACTGCATTAGGTTTCACGGAACGTGAAAGGAGTCTTTGTTTCAAAAAGAAAATAAACCTGGATTCCATATGCCCACTTCCAATGTGCGTGTATCTACCCATTCTGGCAAGGGGCTTTTGAAGCGACACTCTCTCAGAGATCGGTCGCCCCACTCCTGAAGGGATGGCTGTTTCAAACAAAAATGAGGGAGGACGTAGAAGTGTCGCCTTTTCTGTGGTCATCAGCTTTATAGCCGTTTGCGTCTCGATAGCTTGTTTGCTCTACATAGTCTTCTTCTCTGCACCATACGCGCAATGCAGCTGCCCCCTGAAGGAGGAACAACGTTCAATAACAAAGGTACCCAGGAATATAACAAGTCTAGCAAAGGAAGCCAGAGGTCCGCCGAAGGATGACACAATTCGAGAATATCTCGAGAAACGCGACGGGGAGCAAGCAGAGGAAAGACGCTCGAGGAAACGCAGGCAAACACAGACGCGAACGCAGAACACCGGTGACACAGCTTTCGGGGGATATCTTCACAACGCTATTTTGCGGCTGCAGCAGCAAGTGATTGTGTTAGAGGGAAGGTAAGATGTGCTCTCCACGAAATTGTCCTATTGACTCCTTTAATCCGGGCTTTAACTTATTCGTCCGTTGATGTGCCAAACGTAAGAAGCAGTCACACACGGAAGGCAATTTCCGCGTGCCATTACCAGACATCAACACAATTTATCACGTTTATTCTTTGATATAGTTCCAATCCCAACGATGTCAGCCGTACCTTACACCTACTCGCGAGCTAAAAGGAAAACAGGATCTCTTGTCAAACGTTTTGATTACAACTGTCAGAGAAAAAACTCATATTCTTAGGGTACCCCATTTTTTCAGGCGGTAAGGTCTCCTAGGACGACGAGGATTTGCCCGAAAGAAGTTTCTTTTTTACCTTGGTAATGAGCTAAAAGGTAGTAAAAGGTAGAATTTTCGCATTTAAGCCTATGAACCAGGATGGTAGCAAAAACTGAGTCGAAAATTTCCCCACGAAGATAAGCTTGCCCCCACGGAAATAATTACGCCGCACTGTTCTTTTCGTCTCCTATTTCACGGTTCGCTTTGTGTACACAATGGACAGAAATAATATGCTGAGGGTACGATGTTGAGGGTCACCTGTTGCCATGGATGCTTCGAAACTATTCATGTGTCTTCGATGGGAGATTCTTTTCATTTTAAGTAGGTCGCTCGTTTCGCTAAAGTTTTGTTCTAGAAAGGTTGTCAGCATATGAATTTTTGCACGCTTATTGGGGTCCGGTTTCACTGCATCAGATGGGAGTACCTTTCCACATATTTTTTGGCCATTTTTAAAGGGTGTTTTGTCGAGATTCTTAGCTTTTCAGCTAATACATGTATATTTTATTTTTCAAGTGGAGTTTACAATGATTCAGTTTATGTTGTTAAATTAGATTACATGGAAAATTAATCGAGTAGATGCAAGTTGTAGGGACTGATAATATTGTTTTTGGGCAAGGGGCTGACTAAATCACCCTAAATAAGCTATTAATGTCACTATTCCGTAAATTGACAAACAACTTGAGTGTCACGCAATACAGAAATATGCTTAAGATAAAATACACAGACAGCAAAATGGCGTAAATTGGGGGACACATCCCTGTGGCAGGTTATTCGCGACTTCGGGTTGTACGCATAAAAACAAGAAGAGCCTCACAAGAAATAACACACAAACTGCGGTGATAAACATGACAATAGAACGCATTGTTGGAAAACAAAAATAAAACTATATCGTTTAACTTGACGTTTCGTATGTTTCGACATACATCTTCAGAAGTGACCGTTAGGAATTAAAGTAACAACTAAATTTGAAATTTAAGATAAGTAACTAATTAACAATAACCTTGACAGAAGCTAAAAATAATTTGCATATAAAAGATGCAAACTAATAGAGATACAGCTTTTCGCTGCTTACATTTTCATTTAAGGTAGGTTTCAATTCTCTAATTAGTAGAGTCTCCTTTATCTTGCAATGAGTATCTGACCGACCTTTCGCCAATATCTCAAAGTGGTCCCATTTTAAGTTGTGACCAGTTGACGTGACGTGGTCTGCGATAGCAGATGCATGACAGCTACTCGTGATCGCTTTAAAATGTTCAGTTTTTCTGTCATGCAATCTGCGTTTTGTTTTTCCAATGTAGAAATCCTGGCAGTCCCAACAACCAGCTTTATAAACAACTTTTGACATTTGGGAACGGTTAATTCTATCTTTGTAGGGAAAAAGAGACTTAATGCGATGAGCGCTTTGGAAAATAACCTTAAGATTAATGCAGCCATAAAATTTACTAATGCAGGTCTTCAGTTGTTTGGTAATAATTTTGCTTTGTACTCCTACGAAGTCTAGAGAAGACAGCTTAATATCGTATCTTCGCAAACTAAAGAAGGATAAAATCATCGATGATGCCACCCTCCATAAGATACTACCATGTGGTTCTACTCCTGGTGTCCTCTATGGCCTTCCTAAGGTTCATAAACCTGGTTGCCCTTTTCGCCCAATTGTTTCCTCTATAAACACTTACAACTACAATCTGGCATCATATCTTGTACGCATACTTCAGCCCATCTCCACGAATCAGTTGACAATCAAGGACTCTTTTAGTTTTGCGGACTGGGCCAAGGCGTATAACCATAACAACGAAATAATGTGCTCGTTTGACGTTAGTTCATTATTTACGAACGTTCCACTTAATGAGACAATACAAATTTGTCTTGACAAATTGTATGCCCTCCCCAATCCGCCAACACTGCCCCGCTCAGTCTTGAAAGTTCTGCTTGAGTTTGCCACAAAGAAAAGCCATTTCATATTTGATGGCCAATACTACGACCAAATTGACGGTGTGGCTATGGGCTCTCCTTTAGGTCCTGTTTTAGCCAATATCTTCATGTGCCATTTTGAAGAGAAATGGGTTCTTAACAACAACGCTCGTCCTTCTATTTGGTTTCGATACGTTGACGATACCTTCACCTTGTTCGACAGTAAAAGCACAGCAACTCAGTTTCTACACTACCTCAATAACTGTCACTCAAATATCAAATTCACCGTTGAATTTGAAGAGAACAATACAATCCCTTTCCTGGACATTCTCATCAAACGCCACAGTCAAACTTTCTCAACATCCATCTACCGAAAGAAGACCTTTACCGGCCTGTACACAAAATGGGACTCCTTCACACCTAGGAAATACAAAGTAAACCTCATCCGCACGCTCACTTTTCGTTGTTTCCGCATCTGTTCGTCACCTTCTCTTTTGCGGTCTTGTTTAAATGAACTGAGGAAGTTGTTGTTACAAAACGGTTATCCTGTTGGTGTTGTCAATTACAACATTAATGATGTTCTGAACAGGCAACAAAACAGACCGAAGATTCCAACCACCACAGTCCCCAAAAAGGAAATAATCTTAGTTCTACCTTATTTAGGAGTACAAAGCAAAATTATTACCAAACAACTGAAGACCTGCATTAGTAAATTTTATGGCTGCATTAATCTTAAGGTTATTTTCCAAAGCGCTCATCGCATTAAGTCTCTTTTTCCCTACAAAGATAGAATTAACCGTTCCCAAATGTCAAAAGTTGTTTATAAAGCTGGTTGTTGGGACTGCCAGGATTTCTACATTGGAAAAACAAAACGCAGATTGCATGACAGAAAAACTGAACATTTTAAAGCGATCACGAGTAGCTGTCATGCATCTGCTATCGCAGACCACGTCACGTCAACTGGTCACAACTTAAAATGGGACCACTTTGAGATATTGGCGAAAGGTCGGTCAGATACTCATTGCAAGATAAAGGAGACTCTACTAATTAGAGAATTGAAACCTACCTTAAATGAAAATGTAAGCAGCGAAAAGCTGTATCTCTATTAGTTTGCATCTTTTATATGCAAATTATTTTTAGCTTCTGTCAAGGTTATTGTTAATTAGTTACTTATCTTAAATTTCAAATTTAGTTGTTACTTTAATTCCTAACGGTCACTTCTGAAGATGTATGTCGAAACATACGAAACGTCAAGTTAAACGATATAGTTTTATTTTTGTTTTCCAACAATGCGTTCTATTGTCATGTTTATCACCGCAGTTTGTGTGTTATTTCTTGTTAAGCTACGATGGCCAAAGACAAAGAGTATTTAAGAAGAGCCTCACTTACCTCCCCATAAACGTGGGTAAGGTAAGAGTATTGGCAGAGCCTTACTTATCTCCCCAGCACCGCAAGGGCTGGATCGGACAAGATAAGAGCAAAGGTATAAGATGGCAAGACACAAGCAATGCCAAGAGCTTGGGGGAAGTCGCTACGCAGACTTAACCGAACCACAAGGGAGGGGACCCCAAGTTTAATAGGGCTTACATGAACTACAGCAAACCTCCTCCAAGGGGAGGGAGGGCGGGAAACAAAACTGCTACAAAGTTGACTTTCGTGCAACACGACTAGAATAACGCCCTGGTGTGGCATTCAGTAGCTTTTATAGCAAGACAGTGTCTGAAACTATGGCCAATAGGTAGAGTTCTACTATAAACAACGTAGACACAACGTGGCAAACTGCTCGCTATGAATAGAGCTCACAAAAAACAAGAACCAATCCAGGCAGAGGTAAGATTGTAGTTACAGACGTTTCACGAGATACTTTAACAATTTTTAGCCATGAAAGGCTTTTATCCTAAACTTATGAATAGAGTACATTCATTCATGAATAAGGCTTTCACTATAGACCTAAGCTTACGAGTGGGCTAACCTGCCCGACCCATCACCCCCACGGCGTCACGTTCCATTAACTGCATTTTACCGCTCGGTAAAAGCTTTATTTAATTTTAATGTCTCGTGTTAGTAAAGTCAGAATTTTAGACCATGGAAAATTAATCGAGTAGATGCAAGTTGTAGGGACTGATAATATTGTTTTTGGGGAAGGGGCAATAGGAGCTGGGGCACTTAAAAAAACTGCACAGGTCTTGCAAACACTTGACCAATATTCATGCAGAGCTTTTAGTCGTTAACACAAAATTCAAGGCGAAAAAAAAAAAACGTTCGACTCCTCTTTCGTCGATATTATTGATACGATCCGTGTCTTACTTAAATTAGCTTGTGTTGACTTAGTGAGTGCCAAAACTCGAAAAAAGTGTCAGTTAAAGCAACTTACACAACGCGCAATAAAAGGAGGGGAAAAAGGAAGAGACACCCAAAAGGGAAAGGCGCGAACGGAACACTGAGACCCGCGCATGTCGCCCTCCCAAAAAAGGGGTGGGTGGGTGGGGGTAAAAACAATCGTCTATTTACAAAAGTATAAAAGTATAAAAGGTAACATGGAAATACACAACTGCCTAAAATCTAATAACAATGGCACGAACAGGTCCGCGTGATGGACTAGGTACAGACTAGATGTGCATCATAAACTGACGTTAAAAGAGACTTATAACTGAGCGCTCCTGAGAAGCGATTTCAAAGATCCTGTGGTAGAAAAACTACGAGGAAGATTGTTCCCCAGCTCTACAATACGAATAAAATAGAAAGCTTGGAGGATACTGGTCTTACAGGCCAGAACTCTGAGATGAAAACTTGAACTCAAGTCATAAAAATTACAAAGAACCTTTAAAGGCTGCTTTCATATGTAGAAATCTTCAAATTATCCCTGGCGTCCCAATATTTTGGAAACCGTCGAGATAGTGAGGATGATCGATTTGGGGCTGAATCTGTTCATATTGTACGAGCAAACTGGATCCGGCATGGTGCGAAAAGGGCGATTAAACATGCTACCTTATGTTCAATTCCCTTACGAGCGTGAATTTTTCAGGGTTTCTTTTCACAACTGCTAAAGTTGAGTCTATCACTGCAACGATCCATTACATCTTTGAAAATGTTGCATTTGTATTTCTTACAGAACCCAGAACCTACAGGAACAGTACAATAAGAAACAAACCCAGCTTCCATCGCGAGGACCTCCCGGTTCACCAGGAACGCCGGGAAGGGATGGAGTGGATGGCAGGCCTGGGATGGATGGTCCCATGGGGCATCCTGGCAGAGATGGACCCCAGGGAAAAGATGGTCATCCTGGGTCAGCCGGGGCTGCCGGGCCTCCAGGGGTAAACGGCCTTCCAGGACAAAGAGGGGAGAGAGGTTTTAAAGGACAGAAGGGAGAAAGTGGTCCAAAAGGTTCGTTACTTTCCCACTTGTTGATCGTGTCATTAGAAGAGTCATACAAAATAGAGTGAATTGGGTATTTCAGAAACTTGAGCAACGTTGACACATAAAGTACGGAATTGAAATCGTTGGTGTTCAGTCATCACGTTCTGAGTGATTATGGTGTCCCCTTATATTGTAGGGTAAAACAGGGCTTCGGGACCAAGAAAAAGTATCCCTATCCCAAAGATAATATAAACATTTTTTCGGGACCATAGTTTGTGTCCCTTGAAACGAGATGTCCCAAAGGAGTGGAGAGCTTCCACGGTATATGACTTGAACACGAATAAACAAATGTCTTGTGCTGTTGTTTAGGTGACCGAGGTGTACCAGGATCGAAGGGAGCCAGAGGAGCTTCTGGAATACCGGGCGAAAACGGCGAGCCGGGGATCCCTGGTAGGGCAGGAAACAAAGGGGGCAAAGGGGAACCGGGTCAAACTACCTGTTATGTTACGGAGAGGGGTCGGCGACTGGAGAAACCTTGTTTGGAAGCTTCTTTGTACGAGGAACCCGGCAGGGAGCAATCCGGTGGTGATATGGGAGGATTGACGTACGTCCGGTGGGGTAGGACAATATGCCCGGTTGGAGGTGCCAGGATTGTTTACTCAGGTAAGAGGACAACATGTCGTGTGCCTAAATTTTATTACTAATGAGGATAGGTTTTAGCAGCTGAAGTTATTTGTAACCGCTCACTGTGTTTGTGTCACTATGATGCGCACCTAACAAAAATCACGATGATTTGCTGTCTAAGCGACGGATTTTTCGAACATGTCAATTGTCAGATCGACGGGGGAGTATTTCCTCCTTCTATGTTAGCTGCATATGCGTGCAGTGTCTAATGTGATATTTCATTTTCATTTCTTCCTCGCGTTGCGTAAATAAGAAAATACAATGTAAGCAGCCTGTTTATTGCTGAATTACAAAGGTGAAAGACGACATTTTCGCCTGAGAGTCCCTTTCTGCCTCACTGTGGATTAACACTATCACGTCACGTGATCAATTTACACCAATCAGACTCGGAGAAAATTAAGTGTTGAACTATAAAATTGCGTAGCATTCTTTTTTAGCTGTCTACAATGCTCCTCGCGTTCACGTCAATGGGCGTGGAAAGCGGCAGCGTAGACTAATGCAGTTTCTTGTCAAAGAAAACTTTAGTGAACAGACGCGACAGAGAAGAGAATTGAACCGTCGAAATCCAAACCAAATTTTCACGAGCTTACCATCACATCGTCATCTCTTTACCGACCATGCCCTCTACTACCGTGTAAATTGCAGATACTTTTCGTCTCGCAGGGCAAGCTGCGGGAACACGCCATGACAAACCGCGAACAGGCGGATCTCCGTTCATCTGCGTACCCAATCAGCCCTGGTACTTTGGTCAGGTGGATCCCAGTTCAACCCTCAACGCATCCCGGACCAGCTCTGAGGTCCTGGCACTAGATAAAACCAGGAGCACGCTTCACGGCACCTACTTCTATTTGTCATGCGTGCTGTGCCTGGTGCGCAAGCGCAGTGTGCAGATCTTGTTACCTGGTCGCAAGGAGTGCTACCGGGGGTGGCACCGCGAGTATGACGGTTATTTGGCAGTGCAGACCAACTGGAAGGACCACAAGGACGTCATCTGTGTGGACCGACACTCCAGGGGACTGCTGCAGGATGCTGAATACGTCCGAGGGCTTTATGCGAGTTGCGAGACATTCTCGTGTCCACCATACGTGGAATCAGAGAGACTGCCTTGTGTGGTTTGCACCATGTAAACTCTAAACTGCGCTCAGTTTTGTCTTTTGCTCGTGCGTCCCTCAGTAATTATCTTTTAAATGATTAAATCTTGCAATACTATCGATTTATACTCAAAAGCACACTGCAAACGAACCGGCAAAACCGGACAAGGTTGCTTTATTATCACAAGAAAATAATTAAGCAATACTTTGCTGCAGAGCTGCTTATTATGTTGTACAAGGTAGTTGTATATGAGTATGACTGTGCGAGCGGAGAATCATCTAATAATAATAATAATAATAATAATAATAATAATAATAATAATAATATTTTAAACATAGTTTTACAGGATTGCTGCATCAGTTTTAAGAAAAATTGCTATCAATGCAGGCCCTGAAGAAAAACAAAAGAATACAAATATGAAAAAAAAAAAACAAAAAAACAATAAAAATAATATAGAATAGTACATTAAAAGACAATTCGAACAGTAATGAAGTGTAAGAATTATTAAAAATTTTTGCAGAAAAAAGCGCGCTTGGTGCATTCTAAGTTAACTTAATAAGGTTATCATTGTTTCTAGTTTCGTGGCGGTAAATGTTACGGTTTCTTACATTAAAATCAAACCTTTCACATCTTCATTCTTTAATCCGCTGATCAAAATATGATTCTCATATAATCATATTCAAATAGAACTACCTTGTACAGCATAAAATTCAGCTCTGCAGCAATGAGTTTATTTTGTAACAATTAAGCCACCTTGTTCAGCGTAACAAGCTGCTCTATTCGCCACTTTCACATCTCCCATAATACACTTTGTTTGCCCCCCAAAATTTTGCATAACCATTGTTTTCAATTTCTCTTGGGACTTACAATCGTCCCGAGAGAAATTGAAGATAATGCTTATGCAAAATTTTGGGGGGCAAACAAAGTGTATTATGGGAGATGTGGAAGTGGCGACATCCTTTGAGTGCTCGCGCTAACTTGGGTTTGTCCGCCCACAGACTTTATAAGGGAAGGGTTCCAGGTTTATTTTTCCTCCATATTTAGGCTATTGTACTTTTATAAAATCCAATTTAGGTAATTATTATGTTGTTTTCACCAACCGAGTAATCACTTACGACTTCCAAAATTGGTCGACATAACTGAGATTTGAACCAAAGTGTTTCACATAACAACATAATAAAGTGTATTAGAAGAAAGTACCGCTCAGTAGTTTTAATTTGAAATGCCCCTTGAGGATCTCATCCACAAACCCAGTAGTTATGTAAGCAACCTTGTACAGTATAATAAATGACTCCAGCATAGGGAAGCACCACCCATATGAAAGTTCATGCTACAATTTGGCTTTTGAAGTTGTGAAAGGGTCATTTAATAATAATAATAATAATAATAATAATAATAATAATTTTATAATTTCTAACGCGAAAATTCACATAAGCGTATGATCAAATGCGCGTGACACACGAAATATAATCAGAGATTAATGCAAGGTAAGATTACAAGGGACCGAACCTCATCCTCAGTAACACTTGCGAACATATCTTAAGGCCATACCGCCATCTGCCAATAGTCATTGATCGTGTGGGACTAAATCACGTGATGAGGGATCAATCACCGTAGCATCCACCTCACCACGAATGTAATTCGAAAGAACAGTATTGTCCGAACAATTTGGGAAGCAAAGTTCATTTCTTGGACTCAACAACTTATTCACGGCTCGGAACAGTTTTCCTTGATTGTCACAATGATCAGAGATAAATTCAGTATAGTATGCCTTCCTTGTTTTTTTCAATATATATGCCCCACCCGATTTCTCTGTTCCTTAAACAACTATTAAGTCCGACATCAATTTACTCCTTCTCCACATCCTCTGAGCCTTCCTACGACGTCTCTTGGCAGCGTCAATTTCAGCATGAAACCATGGAGCACAAGGTCTCGCCCTAAGTGTCTTGATCTTTAGAGGAGCGTAACGATCCGTCACGTCTTTCAGTGTTAAAGTGTCTATATCGCCTACTGGTTTTTGGTGGTTCTGATATGTACATAAGGAGTAGAAAGCTGTTCAAAAAGGATTTTTTGAATTCCGCCGTGTTTTTGCCCTGAAATCGTCGTTCAAATTTCCCGCTTGAGTCACGCCCTTCAAACTTGACCGAGCTAGTAAGGGGCATGGGTATATTCCTGATCTGACGTCACAAACTGCTTTGCATGCATGTTTACAAAGACTTAATGAGGTGCAAATCAGTTTGTGACGTCAGATCAGGAATAGACCCACGCCCCTTACTAGCTCGGTCAAGTTTGATGGGCGTGGCTCAAGCGGGAAATTTGAACGACTATTTCAGGGCAAAACCACGGCGGAATTCGAAGAAACCTTTTTGAAAAGCTATTTACTCCTTATATACATATCAGAACTACCAAAAACCAGTAGACGATATAGACACTTTAAGTCAAGCTCATCAATTTCCTCGACCAACTGACTCTCTAGATGGAGGGCTTCGATGACTCACACACAGTGCAGAAGCAGCTATGACGCAGTTTGGTTTCTCGTTCTCACCATAAAAATCGAAATTATCAGACGATTTTTCCTACAGCATTATAATATACAGTTTTCATCCGCAGTTTTGATACAGCTAGCAAGAGTTTATGAGGTGAGGTGTGGGATTTTGAAACCGAATCGCAATGTGTGTGATGCTTTTGAAGACGGATAGGGAAGGAGTCTCATCGTTAATAACCGATTCAAAACGATTGTTTTGTGCAAAAACCGACGAGTACCGAGTATGTAAATGAAAAAACCGATGGAGAACTACGGACAACATGTTCTAACAAAAGAATACCTGCGTACCAAACAGCGGAACAGGTGTCAAGCTGATTTAAAAGAACGACAAAAATGAATTCAGTGATTCATTGACAGCGTGCTTTAAACTTGTTGTCAAGGAAGAGCATTCAGTTCAGCCGGGTAATTTTGTCAGTTCTATTCACGGAAAACCCAGACTGGCGGCAAGACAATCTGGCGGACCGTAACGGCAGTATTTTTGGCGTAATGAAGAATTGAAAGCCAGTGCATGAACAAGTCACAGGTAATTGACCCTCAAACTATGTTTCATTTCTTTCCAGTTATGCGCGTATTTGTGGACGATTCTCGTACGTTTTGCGTCTCAATCGTTTCTAAAGCTTTGGTAGCAGGGAAGAAACATTGTGAAATTCAGTTTGAACAGACCTTGGGTAAGTAGCCTCTTTGGAGTTGCCACAATAGCTGGGTTTAACTTGCGACTCCAGGCGTGGGACCATTACTCTTATCTACCCGGATTTGACTCGAGAGGGAAAGGATTTCAGGATTAAGGAGCCAGTTTTATTTTTTGTTTTGTTTCTTCAGCTATGTGAAGGTCTTTTTGTCAAATGCTGAAGAGATTTTTGAGATACTGCCGCCGGACTGCTTGTGTTCAGCACGTGGCACGCACTCCCATTCTTAAACGACACCAGTTTTGTTTACAAGTGGTGAATGACTGGTTGTTTGACTTTATGTATCTTCAAGGATGACCCGGGAATGCGTGTTTTCAGTGGGTTTGCTAACAATGGTGAGTAACAAAGAGTGACTTTCATGAAATCCATGTTTACTTCCCTAGAATAGTCAAAATATCGGTTTGACAAGAATGTTTTGAATTCACGGTAGAATGAAATAAAGAAAGGACACGTACAGATCAAACCTGGTGGGAACGCCGGCGCGTGAAAAGCCTGAAAACGGGCTGCTGTGAATACTTGCATGGGAGGCTGGCGCGAGAAAATTCACTAGCTCGACCATTTCCGCCATGCGCGTTACCTTGCATCTGCCTCTCCAAGTTTTAAAGCGTAAAAGTGATTATTTCGATCGAATTTTATTTTTCATTTGAGTGTATGCACGTTCAAATTTTATCCGCCGAGACTGATTGATGAATGCATCGTATATGATGCAGATACGGGCGCGTTATAGCGAAGAACCTGTCGGCACCTGAACAACCTGTCATCCGACAGTAACAGGAAACTTAAGCAACCTTGACTGCAGCTAAAAATATATTATTTCCCTTTAGACTGCTTCACGATTATTTCGGTTTGAATTATCAATTAAGTGACTGAACTATCCGGATGCTGAATTCGTAACAACGGTTTCAAGATGAGAAGGAAATAGTCGCTGTCGTTCGTTCGTCGATCAATCGCCACAATAGCATGAATACTGTATTTGGTCAATTCACGTTTTCGTTTTGCAGAGGTCGGCAAAAAATGAACAAGAAGTTAGTTTTCAGTAAGTTCAGTTTACCATGTTTCTTCTGGGTGGAATGTGTTGCATCTTTTCAACGTATGATCAAAGTTTATTTCTTCATTCATTTGATTTCCAAGCAACAGCTGTTACTATAGCGCCTATACAAATTCGATTTTTTTTCAGGCTTTATTTTCACTACTGTGAGTAGTGTTCATAACTGCGATGAACACTCACATCTTCATTCTTTAAGTAGCAGTTCAAATATATGATTTTCATATATTGATTTCTTAGTATTCAATACTCACGAGTTTATTACGAACCAACAAAATGACCAGCTCCCAGTTGGTATAGCACTGCACTGGTATATCGCAGAGGTCGTGAGTTCGATTCCCGGAGGAAATCATGATTTTCGGTACATGAATTGTTTTTGAGCCCCACTTGTCTGGAGGTTTTTTTTTAGGAATTGTGCCCCCCCCCCCCCCCCACCGGTTTTTTCTCATGGTGCGCCCCTACTTACCAGTAATGGTAGCGGTATAGATTCCATGGAGTAGAGTAAGTTTAACCACGTGCTGGCGTGGTATTTTGCGAATTCTGGACTTTCCATTACTCAGTGGGGTTAACTCGAGTTACTTGTAACTAATTTGTTGCCTCCAGTAACGTTGATCGCCATTTGTCTTTACAGAAACAGTTGCTTTTTATCCTGTTATGCCTGGCTGTGGCTTCAGTAATATTTCTTCACCAAAATCCCGACTGGGGCCTGGAATCTATGAGAATTCTGCGACGCAGATATGAGTTGTCTTCCGCTGATTATGGTGAGTTGAACACGAGTTCTTCTTGAGATGGAGAGCCAGTGTGTAGCCTCTTCTTCTTCTTCTTCTCCTTCTTCTTCTTCTTGTAAAGTATACATGACTCCCAATAGTCCCTCTTAAGAACACTGGTTCCAGCGAAAATAGAAAAAATTGGGGGTCACCGAATTCCTTTCAGCGATAACACACGCACTCGAACAATTTAAAACTGAAGAATATAAAACCTCGTTAGTTAAAATAGCTGCCATGGTAGTTACAGTGGAAATATAAAAATGAACCCCGATATAGACGAAGCTTCTTTACTATAGATAATTAGAAAAAGAGTATCAAACTAATACTTTCAATCGATAGCATCACTCCTAACAAAGCAAATTATATGATGTTCATTTTGATACCCTGAATGCTCACAGCACAGGTGACATTCGGCAAACCGCAGGTACCAAGACTTCTAACATTGCAGTTTTTCTCTTTTTTCATAAAATGCGGAGAATCGCTGTGGAAAGTGATCCATAAAAACAAACAAACAAACGGGTTAACCATGCATTTAAAAATTCAATTCAAAGCTACAATCCCCCAAAACGACGTTATGTTGATCTAGACTTTACCCTTAATAGCAACGGAATCCTGATTTTATTCTCATTTTTCACATTAATTTTTTTTCATCCATGGCGTAACTCCACTGCTTACTACATAAAGCACAGCACAGCAGCCGTCTAAAATATCTATTGAACCATCACCCCACGGTTGGCGATCCCAGGTCTAAACCTTTTTATCTTTGCATGTCTATACCTTACAACCTCATACACGTTAAAATTATCTTCCTCTTCCCTTAAAAGGACTGAAGCACTGAGATCCCTCCGCCTTTTTTAGAGTTGAGTTATTTAGCACCAGAACCCCATTGTCATTAGGATAGATTAAATGTTCTCTCTCAAAGCCCCTTGAACATTAATTTCGTCAACTGTTTGTGTAACTTGTGCTGCGGTTTTCTTTACTGCAGACAAGGAAACAAATCACGGACAACTTTTAATCAACGGAGCTCACGATATGACCGAGGCAGCGGTACCGTACAACCCACACCGAGTTTTTGAACTAGAGCAAAAGCTTCGTTTATTGTCGATTGACGACGACCATTCAAACGCCGAAAAGCAACTTTTACAAGGTGAACACTTGCCTTCGTTAGGCCTACCAGTTTCCCACCAGTGCTGGTATGAGGGCTTGCAATCCACGACGAAAGTAGCGTTAGCTAATATAAGCTGCGTACCGCATAAGAAAACTGAAAGAGATTGCAACACAGCGTTCAAGTACTTTGGAGAGTTCAATTTGACGTCTGATACGTTCTACTGCGAAACTCCCCCTAGCAGACCCATATGTACTTTTCTCACGGAGTTGCGGTTTGCTCCCACTGACAAAATATCGGTGAAATGCTGGAGAGATGTTTGTAGCAGGTCTTCGCCTGTTTTCCTTGGCTGCCCAGATCCAGAATTTGGAATCGTAGACGAAGAAAACAATTGGTTGAGGTACCATAGCGTTGGTGAACTGGAAGAGAGACTACCTGGAATTGTTCTGCAAAGTTCAATGAATGGTTTTAACTTTTGTCTACTGAGGTGTAGAGAAGGAAGAAAAAAAATCAAACAAGCATTAATTTTCCCACCAATTTTAAAACGCAGGGCAAGGACGACGCTTCACTCCGAAAGGAAAATTAACGTCAATATTGTTCTCGAGGATTCCGTTTCCAGGGCGCACTTTTACCGATCGATGCCGCGTTCGGCACAATCCTTTCGCGATATTGTAAGAGATTCTAGTTTCCCTGCCACTGTCCTCGATTTCGAACTTGTACAAAGTTATGCAGCCTTCACTCTTCCAAATGCTCATTACTTAATGGCAGGAAAATCGCTGCATGATGGATCGCAAAAACGAAGAAACGGTATCAGCGTACTAGCGCGGAAATTTAAACGGTTTGGATACCAAATTTTAATGCAGGAAGATCTGTGTTGGTATGACACTTGGGGGAGTCTTCTTTTCCCCGCTTATAAGAAAAAGATAACTTCCTTTACAGAAGGATTTAGGCGCATGTTCCTAAACTATAAACAATCTACAGAACCGTATTTGGACAACGCAGGTCTAAATTTTTTCTCTTGTGAAATCTTAAACGATCTTGGAGTCTCAAATCCTTTTAATGTCGAGAAGCAAAATAGCAATCTTTGTTGGGACGGGAGGTCGCTTAGTGAGTATCTTCTGTTTAACGCCAAGAGAATTCTGTCGCTGACTGATAAAACTGCGGAAGCTGCACCGATATTAACTTTCACCCATCTTAATACTGGACACGAAACCTCCGGTAAACGGATTCGAAATGACGATTCTCATTTATCTAAATTTCTGGAAGAAATGGCTAGAAGCAAAAACACTTTAACGATTGTTCTTTCGGATCATGGAGGCAAGACGACAAATTACGCCATGGAAACACTCCCTGGAAGTTTAGAAGTCTACAGTCCAATGATGTTTATGATTGTTCCACACAAAGTGGCACAACGTTTGGGCAAAGAAAGAATGAATGCGCTTATTCTAAACCAAAAGCGCCTAGTCACAGTAGCAGACTTACATCACACGCTTGTTTCTGTTGCAGAGTTAATGGAGAGTTCGACGACATCAACTGAGACCAGCGGTTTATTTCGACCCGTGTCCGCAACTCGCACATGTGCAGATATAAAAGGTCTTCATTCGGACGCCATGTGTCGATGCGAAGGTTGGAGAAAGTTTCTGAGTCCGAAATCGCTGGACGTAATTTGGCTGGCAGAATTTGCTATTGGGCATATCAATAACTTGATACAAGAGCAGTACTTGGCCGCCCTAACTTCAGACAGATATGAAAATGGATTCGGCAACTGCGCCAGATTTGTTGGTAAGGCCATCGAACGACCAAGACAGGAGCTTGCTGGGAAATACTACGTCACTACTTTGGTTTTAGTCGTCGAGCCAGCGTATGGAGCTACAGCGAAAGAACGTTTCGAAGTTCAACTTCGGCATTCAAGCGTTCGAGAACACAACATCACATTGATAAAATACACACGACTAAGCTTTTATAGTAAATATCAAAAGTGCGCCGACAGGGGAGTAGACATCAAACTTTGCGCTTGTGGGACGTCGCGTAAAAGGCGTCAACGTTCTGTGGAAGATCTTATCCGCGCACGGCATTTTGTAGACTATCGATTAAAAACCAGCACACGTTCTTTGGAGTCAGACTGTCTGCTGGTCACAATACATTATATAAAGAAATTGGTTCTTTCCAGACAGCAAACGCGTTTAATAAGCATTGAAGTTGCAAACAGGTGTAAAAATATTCCTATGAAAGTTAAACTCGGTGGTATTCACAGGTCCACAACCTTCTCTTGTGAATTACCAATATCTTTAGTCGTCAAGCCAAGAACGATACATTTCTTACTTGCGGTTCTCAATGAGTGGAAGTATGGTTTGTTTCAGCCTGTTTTTATGCATGTACCTATGAGTAAACGTTTTCACGATCTTAGAATTCAGAAACGTGACATCCTGAAGATATCGTGACAGTTGTGTGACGTGCAACTCATGCATTAGAACGTTTGTGTGACCGAAGGGTGACACACTGCCTTTGGCGTTACAGGAGATACCTTGCGTGACAGATGTGTGACTTGCTTCCAACGCAGTCACTGGAGAACGTTTTCGTGACAAAAGTTTGACATAATGTCAATGACATGACATTTGTCTAGAGCACTCAGAAAGATGTGAAGCGCTGAGCCACAGACAGGTTTAGCTTATGGGGCAGGGAAGTGTTCTCTCTGCCTTCATTGATTTTTCGTCTGGCCTTTAGTCAGGAGATCCACGCTTTTTCGACCCATTATGCCTGGCACGCTGAGAGGAACATGAAGGACCCATAAAGTTGTTAATGATTGTTACCTTAAATGAATTTGTGGCTTATATTAATTTGTTGTTGTTTTTTTCTTTTCGGCGTCCAACTTGTTTAAAGGCCCGGTAAAAGGCCCGTAATGTTGATGGCCAACGACAAGCAACAAAATCCAGCAATTGCCAACAAAACCTTACACCCATATCTCCCTCGATATAATGCCAGACCATGAGCGATTTAGGTACTAGGTTTAACTCGTTTCCTAGAACAACAACAACATTATTACCCTTCTCCTAAAGAAAAAATTATAAAAAGAGTAACGGCTTCCTTAATAACTGTGAAAGCTAACGAAAGTAGGAAGCCAAAGTAAAAAAGATTAATTTAAAAGACAGGTCGGACACACAAGTAACACACGCAACAACAACAACAACAACAACAACAACAACAACAACAAAACAGAAACAAAAACAGATTAAAATATAATCGGCTACCTAAACTTTCTACCTAACCTATCTAAAACCATAACTTAAACTTAGTACTTAATGCAGCAAATAAATCAATAGAAAGAAGACACATTGTAACATTATATTGAAAAGAGAAAAATTTGATGGTGAAAACAGTAAGTGAAAACAATATATATATGAAATTTATAAGCGTACTTTTCGAGCCCGCATTTGCTGCGTTGGTGGCTTGAGGCAATGCTCTGAAAGAAAACAGAGGTTAGAAGCAATTTCACAGTACGCGGACCGCCGAAAGTGTTTCCTGCTAGTCATGGCGATTCACGAGCGAACATGTGTCTCACGGGCCGTTCAGTGAGTGAATTCCGGGACCTGACATGATAATTTTGGCGTCAACAAGACTGGGTGGCTGGACACTTCTGAAAAATATCTGAAATGGAAATTGGTGGACTTCCACTGGCTCACAAAGGCGAAAATTACAAACCAGTGAGTACAAGTGAAATCAAATAACGTTATCCACGTCGCGCTAAAGAACTGTGGAACGGATTTCAAGAAGTGGAGTCGAACTTTGTTGCCAACGTAAACTTTTAGCTTTAAAAGATTTTTTGTTCGAAAAGCTTTCTTGGTTCGGGCGTTCGAAGCCAACATTTTTGGTTTGGCAACAAATAAATGGTTATAGTCAATGAAAATTGGGAGTTTTGGTCAATTTACGCAGTGGCAAAGTCGACATAACTGAGCATGTGGCAATAAGAATGGTTCATTTCAACCATAGCGCGGGATTTGGGAAGTTGTAGCTTTTCAAAGCACTAACGGTGTTTATGAGCCAATATAGTGGCTTCTGGTAGGAAATTAGTTAACTCCCATTAAGTCTTGTTTGTCCTCAGTAACAAGATTGAAAATAAGGCTCCCCTCCTTCTTAACTGAGACTTTTCAACGCTTCATGATATACCAGTTTAATTTTTGTTACCTGCTTTCGCAATACTGTAATGTTTTACGGTCATGCAAATAAAGCTTGTTGTCCTCACGGATTTTTTTGCTGACAACTCGAAGACCATGCTTGTTCAAGCATTTGAGACCGATGCCCATCAAAGGCAACTGCTCTGTCTCTCGCGAAACTCTCAAAAGTGCCAGCCAAACAAAAGAAATTCACGTCGACTGTCACAAAATGTTTTGAGCAGATTCAAATTTGAAAATGGACTATCGACAGTTTTCTGCGTGGTTTTTGTCGTTAAAAAGTTCCAAAGTAATCAATATTAGAATAATAATAATAATAATAATAATAATAAAAAATAATAATAATAATTTAGAACTTATATAGCGCGTTTTCCATGTGTATATGATCAAATGCGCTTTACAAGCAGATGAAATTGGAATTTGAAAATGTTGGTTTTTTGAGGAGAGGGGAAAACCGGAGTACCGGAGAAAAACATCTCGGAGCAGAAAAGAGAACCAATAACAAACTCAACCCACATGAGACGTTGAGTCCGGGAATCGAACCCGGGTCACAATGGTGGAAGGCGAGTGCTCTCACCACTGCGCCAACCCCTGCGCAGGATTAATTCGAGGATGGAGGATTAATTCGAGCCCCTTTCTCTCTCTCCCTCAACCAATCTCCCTCTCCCTTTTACGAGATTTTAAGACCGCTGAAAACGTTGAATTTTCTTATTTCACTTATATCCACTTATATCCTAGGGAAAGTTAAAATTTTTAATTTACTTTATTTTCTTTTGATTATATTTGTACTTTTCATCTTGTTTTAAAAGTGTTGATCCTGCTAATGACAACAAATATCCTGTTCAAAATTAATCCTGTTTGCTTTAGTGGTCCTTCTCTAGTAATGTTTGCAAACTGAAGTAAACACGCAAACAAAAAGAAACAAACAGCTCCAAACAACCAGGTTAACAAGCAAATAAACAAACAAAAACACGCGAAAAGGTAATTATTCTTAATGTCAACAATGTACAAATTGTGAGAATGAATATTATGAAAATCATATATTTGAACAGCGGACACAAGAATGAATATGTGAATGATCATCGCAGTTATGAACACTACTTAAGCAGTAGTAAAAACAAAGCCTGAAAAAAAAATCAGGCTTGAACGGGATTCGAACCACGGCACGACCTCTGCGATACCGGTGCAGCGCTCTACCGACTGAGCTAACAAGCCAATTGGGAGATGGTTAGTCGACAAAAGGTCGCAAAGCAGTGGATTCCCAACCCAAAGTACACCTCAGCGGCTCTTATGTAAAGAATTGTTATAAGTGTGTGTTAAATTGAAGCATCACTTGTTTTTTAACTGATAAAAATACAGTAAAGAGTTAAACATAAAAGTGTAGAAAAGTTACTAAAACAAAACAAACAAAACAAAAAAGACTCGTGGAAGACATATAAAAAATTCTTCAGAATAAAGCTGCATTTTCAAGCGTGAACCGTTAGATCAACGCCCACATCAGGCAATGTCATGTTGCGGTTGCACTAATATAACTCTTGCATTGCTTAACCAGCTTAATGGAGCCTTCTTTTACACTTTGTGCACTTTGCTCTTTACTAGCTATAATGTCCAGAAGCATCGCAACGGCATCCAATTCCATTGCTTTTTTGTCAATTACTTTACCCATGATTTGAAACTCCGAAACTCTTTTTTGGAGGTCTTCCCATTTCTTCACTCCTCTTGTCGCTACAGCCGTGAAGATGAGGTAGGTTAACCCACCAAGTATAAGCGTTCCTTCACCACCAATTGAAACACCAACAACTACAGGTAATATCTGGGTATTCCACTTTTCCCAGGCTATTAATCCGCCCAAGATCATTCCTAGAAGCACACCTGCGATCAAAGCGTTTCTTCCGTGCGTGACAATTTGGTTTTTCATGGTCTTTGAGTATGCATAGTGCTCCAGCACAATTTTAGGATCCACTTCAGCTTTCCCTGCCATCTCGGTGTGTCTGGAAAAGAGACATACATTTCAAATTATCGGCAAAAAGGCAGTGACAATGACGAACTATAAATTAATCGGTTATTGATTCTTTTAACCCCAAGAACAATAATTTTTAATCTTAACCTTATAAAAAAGAGCAGTGAAGCAAGCGAAAATGGAAAATTATTGCTAAAGTATTTTGTGCGATCTCATAGTCGGACGGCTAAGGCAAAGAGTAGGAATCAAGAGATTACACGAATCAATTATCTGAAACTTAAACGGTTAGGAAATTCCCAAGCTATTAGAACAAACAAAAAGAGGTTTCTTGTCGCTGATAGCTTTTTACAATGTAATTCGTCAAGTTATAACTTAAGCTTGCAATTAATCTTGCTGTACATAATTGTAGTTGCTATAGACATGCAAAGTGTGCGAATTTTGTCGCTATTTCCAGCCTCCGTTCCATCACGGAGTTGTTTTGTCTTTTAATTCGTATATTTAATTTGGTGGAACATGTCGGTTTTCTGGACAAGGATGCTGTTATTCTTTGGTGGTATATGGAGCTTTTGAACGATTATAATTTCGTTTCTAGTCTTTAACTCAAGTTAACAGGTGGCCACCGAAACGCTTTTGCGCCGAGTGACACAGAATTCGCGTGATCTACGAATTAAGTCGTTGTTTGAGCTGGACAATACTGTAAAAGATAACTGCCTGGTGTGTCAATAGACCTTATTAGCTTGTATGGTATTTTTTCCCAATGATGTGATGTTACCCTAGAGAGCTGTTTCTTTGAAATTTCGCTTTATTCACGTCCGGCAAATCCCCTTGGGAAGATCACATGGTCTACATTGGGAAAATAAAACCTACAAGCTAAAAAGGTCTATTAGTTCTTAGCCGATAGTAGCTTGAACTTCGTTTTGTTAGAAAACATTAAATCATTTGGATAGTCTATTTATTTCCACACTCATGAAGAATTAATTGTTAACTGAGGGTAATTTCTTCTGTAAAATTCATGAGACGTTTCTTGCAGTGTACATAGAGGGCTTCACAGCGTTCTAAATTTCCCAGAGTTACGGCTCAGCCAGAAAAACCGATTGGTGGCATGCGAACACACAAGAAAAGTGGAAGCATCAAGGCAACAAAAAGGCTGAAAGCATGATAAAGTGACTGAGCGAAAGGAATCGAATGATTGCTGGAAAGGGCATCTTAAAACGAACAAAATTCGTCCATTGAGACGTAAGATATACATTTCTCTGAGTGGTCCAGCTAGCCATTTCGCATGAAAGTCTACATAAACGGCTACTTTCCTGAAAATGTTTTAATTTTTCTCGTCCGCGTAGTTCAAAAAGCGGAAATAGGAAACTCTTGTCACTCGCATGTCCTAATGAATACAACCTGCAACGTTTAATGTTTACCTTTGTAAAAGTGGTTCAAACTCCCTTTTAAGCTGCTGGGCTCTTTCCGTGATTTCGTCGACTTCCGCCTCTTCCGGGTCTTCTTGTGTAAACCGATTGAAATATTCCACCGTTTCGTTAATCTTGGGAAGAGTTTCCTCTTTTTCAAGTTTTTCCCATTTGGAATTCATCTGTTCCAAATATTCGTTGATTTTGTTGTAGGAGAGGCCTAGCTTGAACTCCAAGTCTGTGATAGCTTGATAGCCATTGGTGAAACATTCCAAAAGTTTTTCGCAGATTGGTGGCATTGTGAACCATTTACATCTGCGGTTAGCGTCAAAATAAACGTTCTTTAGTTTAAGACAAGGTTTTTTAAAATTATATCAGTTATCGTGGCTTTCTGAAGCCAGAACTGCATGTGGACCACATCTAGACAATCACAACAAATACTTTTGTTATATACCTAGACTTTCACTCAACATAACGAGCACTGCGATTGGTGTTTTCTTGGTCCCGTGCCCCTGACTAAATTCAAATGTATCCCGACCGGGATACAATTCCGGATACAACAGCACGTGAGTAGTGTATGACTAAAAAGTGGAACGATCATCAGCACTTGTTCACGTCAGCTTGATTGACGAGGGTGGACCTGAGAACACTGCCAGTTTTCAGTTAAACCAACGATAATACAGAAGTTATGAAACTTGAGACTAAATGAAAACGTTTTTTTCGAGTATCAGCCGACGAAATTCAGCATCCAATAGGAGGAAATGATTCGTAAAATACAAGAAAGGAATATTCTACTTTTTCAGGTGCTTTTAAACATTTGTAAATTATTCATTCAGCAGGCTTGTGAATAAAGACGTGTTCTTGTAGTGCCGTCTTTGTTTGTTTGTTTGTTTGTTTGTCAGTTCATTTTGCTTTGATTGTTGAAGGGAAAGTCTGGGTATATAACAAAGCACTTAATGTATAGTCCCTCGGGAAACTAGTTAGTTTTGTTTTCCCTAGAGTCCTGATGTTTCCCTCGACTACGTCTCGGGAAACATCAGGACTCTCGGGAAAACAAAACTAACTTTTTCCCTCGGGACCATACATGAAGTGTATAATATCACAGTTAACCAATGGTTACTCGAAAAGAAAACAATGAACCAGCAGAAAAACGGAAGGCTAATGCCCTTAGCAGCGGCCATCCCGGGGGGTTGACCCCGGGGACATACTGGGGAATAGCGCGGGATTTGCTGACTTTTGTCGCCAATTCTTGGCCCGGGAAGGGGGCATTGCACTTCCGAGGCAAGAAACACGGAGAAAGACCCGCGGGATTTGTAACATCGCCGCCATCTTGAAAATGAAAGATCCGGACCTCGGGGACTGGGTATTACCGTTGAACGGCTTCCAAACTTCCAAAATGGCGACGGAGAAAAAGGTAAGCGGCGTGTCTTGCGTTTCCGAGTCTCGTAAATCTGTCCCTTTTGTTTGGTCATTACTCCCTAACATAGCAAAAATATTTTTCGCAAGAAATCTATGATCTCAAAATAAAAAAAATTGTTTGTTTCAATTGCAAGTAATTTGACTAGGCTCGAAATTGAGACCGACAGATACGTAAAGAACATAGTGTTTGCGACTACTTTTTTTCCATTTAGTCGCCGGCAAAAAGCGACTTAGGATGTTTTTAACTTTGAGCCCTGTATAGCCCTGTATAGTAAACACAGGCCGAAGTAAGTGTACGTTCGTTTTTTATTGTCATTCTATGACTTACAAGGTATAAAGCTGAACCTCGCTGTGTGCAGAAAACAGGTGGACTAGCTATTTTTGCTTACTGTATATGTTATTGTTAAACATTTATTAAAAATTATGCAGGAAATTACGTTACAATTTGGAAGTCCTTTCAAATGATGCTCCCCGAGGGAGGGACAGTGGTAGCTTTTTGTGGAAGAATATTGGCCCCGGGTAGGTGGAATTTGCAAATGTCTTGATGCAAATGCCCGGTGGTTCGCCGGGGTAAACCCCCGGGATGGCCGCTGATAAGTGCATAATGACCTTAGGCTGGCTGCACACTTCAGCTAGGTCTTTTTTAGATGTAAATAAAACTGTGAGTTTTTGTACATTTGATTGTTCTATTAACGCTCTCATAATATGTCATCACCATCAGCAAGATTAACACCACCACCACCACCACCCACCATCACCACCATCATCACCCACCATCACCACCACCACCACCATCACCATCACCATCACCATCACCATCACCACCACCACCACCACCACCACCACCCACCATCACCACCCACCATCACCACCATCACTACCGTCATTGTCAACGTCATTGTCACTGTCATAGTCATCTTCGTCATTATCATATCGAGATTTCAGTATCTTGGGTCAAAATTGGCTCCCACCAAACAGGTCTTGAATCTGGATCGAGTTAACTAGATGCCAATCCTATTAAAGATGGAAATGAAATTGCAATAGAATACCGGAATATACCGATAACGTCACAAAGCCAAGCGCACACTTCAGACTGATTTACGTTTTGCTTTGTGGTGGCCAACCCTGACTACCCTGCTAGCAGAGGTTTCTTTCTGGCAAGTCTTTTTCGTTCGCGTCTCTTGTATTTCGCGTGGTCGGCTTGTTTACTTCCCCGTAAACAAGCCGACTACGCGAAATACAAGAGACCCGAACGACTTCGACATGATAAAAGACTTGCCAGAAAGAAACCTCTGCTAGCAGGGTAGCGGTGGCCAAAAGAAGCTGAAAACCTTGATACCGTTTGTTTTTCCTCACTTCAGTCGAACGAGATCTGGAAAGTAATTTAACATTTAACTCTACGACAGAGTGTATCAAATGTTTAAACTGGATCGCTTCAAATAAAAGTCAAATGTTACAGGCAGTAGTATTAGGTCTGGCCTACATGTCGTCGTCTTTTTTCGTGAGCTCGTTTCTTTGTTCGTTTACAACTCGTCTGCACCTGTTCACGCATAAATGCTAAAGAGAGTGGAGAACGTTAGAACGTGCTTTCAATACGTATTTAATTTTTTACCAGAGATTCTTTTATTTTATTTTATTTATTTTTTTTTGATTTTTATTAATTCCATTTTACATTAAGTTACAGTATATACACTACAGTTCATACACTTACATTATTGACGTATAGTTCATACACTAACATTATTACCTAAACAATGCATGAAACTTATAAACAAAACTAAAAACCTTGGTAAAAAACAAAAACAAACAAACAAAACAAAATGAAACGAAACGGCCACCTTAAACGGAAAGAGAAAAATATATTTGTGGCAAGAGTGTTTCATTCTTGATAGTATTTGGAGAGAGGATTCAAGAGATAGCAGAAATAAAAGAATTCCATTTGGCAAATTCTTTGAGAGAACATCATTTTTTCTAGCGATGTATAGCTCTAATTTATAAGTAGCTGTTAATTTAGCCTTAAAAACATCAAATAATGGGAATATTCTATCTAATTTGCACCTATAAATAAAGAATTTTCCAAGTAATAAAATATGATTAATTACCGTAAAATCTTTATCAATATCAAACTTGCCAAAAAAGATGTCCAGAAAAGTAATATCCTTTACTTCATTACTATAAATCTCAATCCAAGATAAGACCTCTTTCCAAAACATGTCTAAAAATAAATGCTCTGTGGATTCAACTTCATTTTTACAAAACGTACAGTACGGGGAGTCAACAATTTTAAAAGCAAACAGTTTCTCATTAGTGTATATAATACGATTTAAGAACTTGTATTGAAATGCTCTTAATTTAGTATCTAGAGTGACATTGAAAGGCAGAGTATATATTTTTGTCCATTCACCCAAGAGACTAGGGTATTTATTTTCCAGTTTGGCTTGAGCAGTGGGCAAGGCTGTTTTATAGGAACGAAATTCCTTGTACGCCTTTTTTGAGCAGGTGCTTAAAATATCCACCATTTCGTCTTCAATTTTCAAAAAGTAAGATTTGTCATTGAACGGGGGTGGCGAGATAAACCCATTTTCTTTTATAACAGAACGCCACTGACTAGGTATAGCATTAACTACACCCATCAAAACAAAAAACTGACTCGAAGATAATTGAGCTTTTAAAACTTTCTCACCTTTAAGAAATACACGATCTTTAGAAATCAGGTCTCCGACTTTAATTATCCCGCATTTATGAAAGAAGGGTTGGTATATAGATTGTCCTTGACTAAGTATATTTTTGTTATTCCAAATAACCTCGTTCATTGTATCACCATAAGTCAAATCATCTTTTTTAGCAAGACAGGACCACGCGTTAAGACATTCCTTATAAAACACGGGGAGAAAAAGGGGTAATTTAAGAGTATCAAACTGACATTTCAGAATAAACTTACCACCCACATTACCTAAGGAGTAATCCAGCACAATTTTCCAAGGACTAATATAGTCTTCAACATACTTCTTTAAGCACATAATTCTCTGCGTGGGCTTTAATCAGACATTAAACATCCAACATTCGCAATCCACCTTGTTCAATATCATTGATTAACGCAGAACGCTTAACTTTATCCTTGCCATTCCAGATGAAGCTATACAACTCTTTGTTTACATCATGAACTGAAGATCGTTAGAAACATGAATAAGAGGTGCTTTTGACATAAACTTTGGAATGGCGAAAGATTTAACTATTTGAATTTTCCCTAAAAGCGTTAGTCCTCGCCATTTCCACATTTGCAATGTTTTCTTAACGGCTTTTAAAATTCCCTCAAAATTATCTTTTTTTCTCAATGCCTGGTTGTAACTGAAATACACACCTAGGATTTTTACGGACGTTTTAAATTCGTGAGGAAATGGTTCTGGTTTCTTTAAACTTAAACGAAAGAATTCAGTCTTTTCAGAATTGACTTTGAGACCAGAAATAGCACTAAAATCTTCTAAACTACCAATTAAATGCTCATAAGAAGGCTTATCTTTTACAAAACAAGACAAATCATCGGCAAATAAAGCAAGCTTAACATCTTCCCTTCCAATTTTTATCCCTTGAATATTTTTATTTTGCCTAATGCTGCACGCGAGAACTTCAAGACTCAGAATGAACAATAGCGGAGACAAAGGGTCACCCTGCCTCACCCCTCTTTCGATCGTAAAATAATTTGAAGTAAAGCCATTATTCATCACACAACTGGAAACTCTTGAATAAAACGTGCGTATCCATTGAACAAAAGATGGGCCAAAATTAAAATCTTGAAGAACTCTGAATAAAAACCTATGATTTAATGAATCAAAAGCTTTTTCAAAGTCTATAGTAATCAAGATTCCTGCAGTGTTAAGCTGTTTGGTGTATTCTATTATATCTTCAATTGTTCTAACAGCGTCAAAAATCGATCTTCCCTGCACATAGGCATTTTGATTACAATGGATCAAGTCTGATAGGATTGGTTCCAAACGCTTAGCCAGTGCTTTGGATGCGATTTTTGTGTCGACATTGATGAGTGATTTTGACAAACTTTACCTTGGAGTTAACAGCGTAAATAATCAATATTATCCGTGTTTCCAAGTAGATGCTAGGCCACCCTGCTAGCAGAGCCTTTCTCAAACTCCGAAAGAAAGACTCTGCAGAAATCGAGTCAAGTCTTTAGCGAGCATGCACTTGTTGTTGCCTGGATACCATTTCGAGCCCAGGACGAATCGCGGGAGTTCAGTGTTGTAGGCTCAGTTTTGACCTTCGGTTTATCAACAGAATTAATGCGTGCGGTAAAAATAAACAGGTTTGATTAACTAGCCAACAAGTTGGGGCTGCGGCGACTTGAAAGACTTGACTCGATTTCTGGAGAGTCTTTCTTTCGGAGTTTAAGACTGAAGGCTCTGATAGCAGGATGATGCTAGGCCTGATTTTTATTTTAATATTCGTGAGTGGATCAAGCGAACAATGTGGCCATAAACCGGAGAGCTAAACGCACGTCATTCTTTTTTTCCATTGACATAATTAAATAATTTTGCAATGGACTATAAAAATAAGCGGAAAACGGAACTACGTTTCGGTGTTATCCTGGCACCATCATCAAGTGAAGAACGCAACGGAAAAGATAATGTGAATGATATATGAATTGAACCATATATGAACTGCGGAACAACTGCGTTTACAACTGCGAGGATCATTCTTCATTTGGAAAAGATAATGTTGCAGGGTTGACACCGAAACAGGATGACACTGAAACGTAGTTCCCTTTTTATGGTCAATCGTATCTCTAAATTTAATCTCATTAGAATTTTGCAGTGAAATACAAATGAGAAATAAAAGAGTAAAGTTTCATTGTTGTTGAATGACTTGTACCTCACGATTTTTTATGTCTTGTTGGAATTAACCCTATAAAGCACAAGTGGAGCACGGTTGAACTGACAATAATTAATTGACATCAAAACAACTCAGTTCTAAGGGGAAACAATTGGGTTATATCGAAGATCCGGCCTACACAAAGACCACGTTGAATCTCTATGATATAGCAATCATTAAAGAGCCAGTCTTCCCTTTCGACGTATATAGTTCTAATTAAACTGAGTTGATATCTTGTGCTCTCGCTCGTAATTATTGGCATACAAGATGGCCAATTCCCGTCACCAGTGCGCGCAAAAATTTTCACGCCCGAATTTCTCCGAGCTGTTAAGGTTCCAAATAATATGCTGTACATGTAATAAACGTTTCTTACCCATAAAAGCTGCAGTTTCCTCACTTGCTGTGTCAGAATTGAGACACGTCCTCACAAAAGGTGCGCACTTTTGAATTCGCTCTGGTTGTATACTGATTAGGCATTAAATACTGTGAATGCTAATCCATTCATCATTCGTCTCAGTAAACTTGAAAGCCATGGAAACCACTGCTAAAATAATGAATAACGCACAAGCTCAGGTTTGTGCCCACTGTACTTCGATGTTTTGTTTTGACGTGGATTCTATTTTGTATCGTGAGAGGTTTGTTCAACCAATGACAGCCAATGAAACTGAATTTCAAAGATTTACTCATTTGCTTGCCCATTGGAAAAAGGAAGCAGAATCGCCTGATTAAACCAAATAAGGAATTGCTTTGTTTAATGTTCATCATGTTGTTAACAACAGAACTCTATGTAGGAAAAGGATCTTCTCATTTTCCGTGGTTTTTGTACTCAACGTAACCAAAGATGGCGATTTTACTAACCTTTATTTTGTACCACTAGAAGAGCTACAGACCTCCCGGAGGTATAAGGAAATGGCTATTAAGTCTTCGTTCCTCTTGACAAGCGGTCAGGAAACGAGTGATTTTGGAAATATCTGAAAGCTCGAAAATATCGGCTTCCGGTTGAACTGCGCATGCTTAGGGTTCAGCGCTACGTTGGCCATTAATCAGACAAATTGTAGCTATTTTGTCAAAATCGTTTGTGACATGAAAGATATTTTACACTGAGTTACACTGATCCGATCACATCAAACGATAAATTAAAACTGTTTTCTAATCTCTGATCATGTTATGTCACTACAAAGACAGCTTGCATAACCTCCCGGAGGGTACTCCCAGAAAGATTGGGTGGGGGTGTGCGGCCCGCTTCCTGAAACCCTTACCCTATTTCAGACCAAAATCTGCGATTTTCCCTACCCTATTTCAGACCTGACCAAAAATTTGATACCCTATTTCAGACCTATTTCACGTACACAGTCGGCGTAAACATAATTAAAAGACAAAAAAGAAGGGCTTTTGTTGATGCCGTCTTATCGGCTAAAGATGAAGAAGTAGCTTCTTCTAAAAAACATACCGAATTCAAGACAAGAGTGCCCAAACGATACCTTATTTCAGACCAAAATGATCAAAATTGATACCCAATTTCAGACCAAAACGGCTAAAAATCCATACCCTTTGGGGCCGCACATACCTATATAGCCCATATAAGGCAGTACCCTCCCGGACATAACCTTTGGCAACTCCCCTCAAATGACTCTTTCATTTGACATGTGAAACACTGCATTCAAACTACATACATGTAATGTTACAATCATCTAGGCAGTGTTGATCATTCGACATATTGATCATTCGACATTCAACATTAATCTTGTCAACTCTCATCTAATCTTGCTTCTGGTGGACAGACAGGGACTTTAAAACTGGATCATCCAGGCAGTGTTGCATGTGTTCATTTGCTATAGCAGAAGCTACAGTAGGTTGCATTACAGATCTTTAGTGATTTAGCCATGAATTCATGTAGCATACTATGGTATAACTACCTTTAAAACATTTTACAGGCCTGTACTGTTTTTATACAAATCAACCTTTCGTGATTCCTGTGGGTTTCAAATACAAGTCTTAATAGCTTTTTTAGTTTTATGTTCCAACATCTAAAATAATTTTGGCCATCCCTACTATCGTCATAAAAAAGTGAAGTAAGTTGAGCATTTTAATCCCATCTGATAGAAATGTGAAGGACGATTAGAGGCAAAGCACAGAGATCATTTATTAAAGCTTACAACCAGTAAAAAAGAATATACATATCTTGACAGCAAAGTAGTATTGTTTTCTTTGACAGGTAATTTAAAAGGTTAACACGACTTTTTAAGTTTGAAAGAAATCACGGAATCACACTGAATCACCGTACACAGCGTGTCGAACACCACCATAGCGTGACATACACAATAGCGTGACAAAGCTAACCAAAACAAAAGATGACAGAACTGTTGAAAAATGCTTACTTCATGAAATAAGTACTTGTTAACAATCCTAAGTGAGCGAGAAAGTTCTAGAAATTGATAGCAACGTACTTGACATTGAGAAAAAGGCTGTAACCTTTGCCTTCAGGCTTGAGCAGTCATTCCATCAGTTCTAAAACGGAAAGGAAGAAATCATTAGCCTGGAACGAGTACACAAGCTATCGATCAAAAGTTAAGACTTGACTTGATTTGTGCTGAAGTTTCACCAACTGGCTTAAAGAGACCTTAGACTACAGACACGCTTTTTTTAAATTACTCTTTGAAAATACAGGCCGAACGTCGTTTCGTTCTGTGTTTGTTGTTTGATATGCTCACGTCCCACATGCACCAAACACGCACGTTTCAAAACAGGGGCACCCAACGAGCCAAATCAGCCAAAAGCTGTAGAAAGGCATCTTTAAGTGCCTTATCGTGTTTGAAGCCTGTTTAAAGTGATGTTTTCATAAGCTAGAAGAAGTTCATCTGTTCGGATTCCCTAGCTGAAATTTTAATTGCCCGAAAATGTTAGGGAACAAGATATTCCTTTGAGAAAATGCAAGCTGACATGAACTTTTCAGGAACTTTCTAAGAAACCATTTTCTTTCCGAAAATGCTAGCCGACGTTTTTGACTGCCAAAAACAGCAATTACGACCTTTCCGAAAACCTCAGGGGCTATGATTTCCTAATTTGCGAATCTCTTAGGCCACGTTTTAGTTACGAAAATACGAGTGCACTCTTTCGTCGAAGCCGAAAACCCGAGGCGCATTACCCTCCACCGAACAGATATCTACCGAAACTTGTCGTTGGGTGCCCCTGTCAAAACAATCACCCCTACGTTTGCGCTCGAAAACTCAGAAACTTCCTCACAAGAGTGTTATCCGCGCCTCCAGAGCGCGACAACTCCGTCAACCTTGTAGCAAAGATACTCGATAGTGTAACTGAATAACCGGGAAAAGAAATCACACAGAATAGTGGAAAGAAATCAGAATTTAAACTTCCACCTCACTTTGGGATTATTATCACTAATCACCCTTATGACTCTGTATGACTAGAGAGAACCGAGAACACTACCAAGAAATGCTGATCCACTGAGCAATACGAGGAAATACTTTCTAAGCAGTGTATAACTTCGAATTCAAAACACACACGATGAGACGGTAAGCACAAGCTCAGTACGCGTAGAAGGCGCGGGTAGAAAATAAGGCGCGCGCGTATTACTAGAGTGGTGGCTGGAAGAAAAAGCTGATTTACCTAACTGGACCTTTCGTCGTGTTCTCGCGGAATATTCCGATGTCTAGCCGATGAGCGCTCTTGCCACACGCGTCTCTCTCTTTCCCGAGCTTCAAACAACTTTAAACTCAAGACCGCGATTATTCTATCGATGACCAAAAACACGAAACTCCTCCAAAAGTCGTCTGATGGAAACATCTCTGTTTAGGTAAAAAAAAATCTTATTGATGGCGTACAGGGATTGAAAGTTCGAAGACTTGTTTGACCTGAATAAACTCGCAACACGAAGTGCACTAGCTGGGGAGATTTTCTATTTTTAGTTTTTCAATAAAATCACACCTTTTAGAAACAATGAAAAGTGTTTTATTTATTGTAAACAATTAGCCAACCAGCGCGTTCGTGAATACTACTGTGATTCGAACGTACTGTATAAAGTGAAAAACCTTTCAGTGAATGCCAGTAGACGCATACTCACTTTCATACAGTCAATAGTCAATTCGATCGTCCAGTGCGTGAGAACGGACGCTTCCTATTAGTCAGTTTGAGATGTTGTGATAACAAATTAACAATTCAATCTCACTTGACAGATGATGTTAAAGAAGCCCTAAGACAGCGGAAAATCGATGTTACAGTAATCCTTGGTGGCCTGACCCCGGTCTTCCAGCCTCTCGACAAATGCTTGAACTGAGCAGTTCAAAGACAGCATCCGAAGAAGTACTTGGCGTGGATGATTGACGGGCCGTTTGAGTACACTCCAACCGGAAAGAAGAAGCCGCCGACAAGAAACCTTGTCCTTCGATGGGTCAATCAAGCCTGGCAAGAGATCCCAGCAGAAATGGTCATTTCAAATGCTTTGGATGGGACATAAGACGACGAGCTCTACACTGAAGAGGGACAGGAGATCGACGATGACGAGGACAACGAGTTCGAGACCGAGAGCGAAGGCGAGAGTGACGCAGATGGCGAGTAAACTGTATTGTCAGTTGAAAGCTCTATACAAAACGGCTCCTTTATTTAGGAGCCACCAATTCTAAAAAAAGTTCAGTGACCAACAGTTCTTATTTGTGTCTCTTGTTTATTGTGTCTTATTACTGGGAAAACTTGGCTACCTGCGTTCGCGCTCGAAAACTCCGCGCGTGGAAACTCGCAATTTCCTCACAAGAGTGTTATCCACGTGTTAGCCTACGACCAAACTCGCCTACGACTCCTTCCGCCCAAACCAATCTGCGGATGCGGACGCTGCTCTAAAGTCTATGACTGACTGCATCAGTGACAGTTAGGAGCTGGATGATATCAGACAATCTAATGTTAAATGATGACAAAACAGAGTTTCTGATACTAGGTACAAGGCAGCACCTAGCCAAAGTTAATATTGATAATATTAAGGTGGGCTCTGCTAAAGTGAGTCCTGTTTCGGCGGTTAGAAACCTTGGGTCATGGTTCGATTCACAGCTCACTATGTCTAGTCATATTAGTAAGCTTTGTTCTGTGGCATTTTACCACCCGTGTAATATTCGACGCATACGCAAGTATTTATCTCAAGAAACTGCGGGGACGCTAGTCCATGCTTTCATAACGTCCCGCATCGACTATTGCAATAGCCTATTTTACGGGCTACCAAGCAACCAGCTTGCGAAAATTCAGAGAGTTCTGAATGCTTCTGCCAGGCTAGTATGTAATGCGCCAAGGTTTTGTCATATTACACCTATAATGCGCGATTTGCATTGGTTGCCTATTAGGGCACGCATCAACTTCAAGGTACTTCTTCTCACGTTTAAGGCGTTACACGGCCTTGCGCCTCAGTATCTACAGTCCTTAATAAGTGTCAAGTCATCACGCTATAATCTTAGGGGTTCTAATACTTTACTCCTAACTATGCCATCAGTGAAATCTAAGGCTACGCTAGGAGATCGGGCATTCGCCATCGCAGCGCCGTCATTATGGAATTCTCTTCCTAGTGAGCTTCGCTCAATCACATGTTTAACTAGTTTTAAAGTGCATCTTAAGACCTTCCTTTTTAGACATGCATATACTTGATAGCGCTAATTATTTATCAATTAGTTTTACCATTTTACCATTAGTTTTACCATTTATCAATTAATTTTAGTTATGTATGTTTTTAACTTAGTAGTCCTGGCCATATTTTTAGTTTTACATCTATTAGTTTTTGTACTTATCTTAAGAATGCGCATCTGATCATTCTTATGTAAAGATGCGCACTAGAAGTGCATAAATTATTATTAATTATTATAAAGAAGAACTCGCCTACATAGTTCGCGAGTTCGATTCTTGTTTATTTACGTAATGATCCGTAATGATTCGATGAATTGAAGAAGGTGAGACTTATTAAATTTTTGAGAGGAAGTGAAAAGAACGCCTAAAAAAGCAGAAGATTCAGACCGCGGAATCTATAAGAATTCTACGACGTAGATATAAGTTGTCTTGCGCTGATTACGGTGAGTTGAAAACGAGTTCTTCTTGAGATGGAGAACCAGTCTCATCCAATTCCTTTCGGAGATAACGCACGAAGTCGGACAAATTAAAACTGAAGAATATAGGACCTCGTTAGTAAAAATAGCTTTCATGGTTGTTACAGTGGAAATATAAAAATGAACCCCAAAAGACGAAGCTTCTTTACTATAGCTAATTAGAAAAAGCGTATCAAACTAATACTTTCAGTCTACGACGGTTATTTCGATACCCTGAATGCTCACAGCACAGGCGAAATTCGTAAACTTCTAACATTGCATTTTTCTGATTTTTTTTTTCATAAAATTCGGAGAATTGCTATAGAAAGTGATTCATAAAAACAAACAAACGAACGGGTTACAGTTCAAGTTACAGTCCCCTAAACGACGCTATATTGATCTAGACTTTATCTTAAATACCAACGGAATCCTGATTTTATTCTCATTTTTCACATTAATTTTTTTTTCATCCATAGCGTAACTCCACTGCTCACTATATAAAGCAAAGCACAGCAGCCGTCTGAAATATCTATCTAACCATTACCCCATGGTTAGCGACCCCAGGTCTAAACCTTTTTATCTTTGCATGTCTATACCTTACAACCTCATACATACACGTTAAAATTATCTTCCTCTTCCCTTAAAAGGACTGAAGCACTGAGATCCCTCTGCCTTTTTTAGAGTTGAGTTATTTAGCACCAGAACCCTGTTGTCATCGTCAATTTTGAAAACATTAATTCCGTCAACTGTTTGTGTAACTTGTGCTGCGGTTTTCTTTACTGCAGACAAGGAAACAAATCCCGGACAACTTTTAATCAACGGAGCTCACGATATGACCGAGGCAGCGGTACCGTACAACCCACACCGAGTTTTTGAACTAGAGCAAAAGCTTCGTTTATTGTCGATTGACGACGACCATTCAAACGCCGAAAAACAACTTTTACAAGGTGAACACTTGCCTTCGCTAGGCCTACCAGTTTCCCACCAGTGCTGGTATGAGGGCTTGCAATCCACGACGAAAGTAGCGTTAGCTAATATAAGCTGTGTACCGCATAAGAAAACTGAAAGAGATTGCAACACAGCCTTCAAGTACTTTGGAGAGTTCAATTTGACGTCTGATACGTTCTACTGCGAAACTCCCCCTAGCAGACCCATATGTACTTTTCTCACGAAGTTGCGGTTTGCTCCCACTGACAATATATCGGTGAAATGCTGGAGAAATGTTTGTAGCAGGTCTTCGCCTTGGATGCCCGGATCCAGAATTTGGAATCGTAGACGACGAAAACAATTGGTTGAGGTACCATAGCGTTGGTGAACTGGAAGAGAGACTACCTGGAATTGTCCTACAAAGTTCAATGAATGGTTTTAACTTTTGTCTACTGAGGCGTAGAGAAGGAAGGAAAAAATCAAACAAGCATTAATTTTCCCGCCAATTTTAAAACGCAGGGCAAGGACGACGCTTCACTCCGAAAGGAAAATTAACGTCAATATTGTTCTCGAGGATTCCGTTTCCAGGGCGCACTTTTACCGATCGATGCCGCGGTCGGCACAGTCCTTTCGCGATATTGTAAGAGATTCTAGTTTCCCTGCCACTGTCCTCGATTTCGAACTTGTACAAAGCTACGCAGCCTTCACTCTTCCGAATGCTTATTACTTAATGGCAGGAAAATCGCTGCACGATGGATCGCAAAAACGAATGAATGGTATCAGCGTACTAGCGTGGAAATTTAAACGGTTTGGATACCAAATTTTAAGCAGGAAGATCTGTGTTGGTATGCCACTTGAGGGAGTTTTCTTTTCCCCGCTTATAAGAAAAAGATAACTTCCTTTACAGAAGGATTTAGGCGTATGTTCCTAAACTATAAACAATCTACAGAACCGTATTTGGACAACGCAGGTCTAAATTTTTTCTCTTGTGAAATCTTAAACGATCCTTGAGTCTCAAATCCTTTTAATGTCGAGAAGCAAAAGAGCAATTTTTGTTGGGACGGGAGGTCGCTTAGTGAGTATCTTCTGTTTAACGCCAAGAGAATTCTGTCGCTGACTGATAAAACTGCTGAAGCTGCATCGATATCAACGGCTTTCACTCATCTTAATACTGGACACGAAACCTCCGGTAAACGGATTCGAAATGAAGATGCTCATTTATCTAAATTTCTGGAAGAAATGGCTAGAAGCAAAAACACTTTAACGATTGTTCTTTCGGATCATGGAGGCAAGACGACAAATTACGCCATGGAAACACTCCCTGGAAGTTTAGAAGTCTACAGTCCAATGATGTTTATGATTGTTCCACACAAAGTGGCACAACGTTTGGGCAAAGAAAGAATGAATGCGCTTATTCTAAACCAAAAGCGCCTAGTCACAGTAGCAGACTCACATCACACGCTTGTTTCTGTTGCAGAGTTAATGGAGAGTTCGACGACATTAACTGGGACCAGCGGTTTATTTCGACCCGTGTCCGCAACTCGCACATGCGCAGATATAAAAGGTCTTCATTCGGACGCCATGTGTCGATGCGAAGGCTGGAGAAAAGTTTCTGAGTCCGAAATCGCTGGACGTAATTTGGCTGCCAGAGTTTGCTGTTGGGCAGATCAATAACTTGATACAAGAGCAGTACTTGGCCGCCCTAACTTCAGACAGATATGAAAATGGATTCGGCAACTGCTCCAGATTTGTTGGTAAGGCCATCGAACGGCCAAGACAGGAGCTTGCTGGGAAATACTACGTCACTACTTTGGTTTTAGTCGTCGAGCCAGCGTATGGAGCTACAGCGAAAGAACGTTTCGAAGTTCAACTTCGGCATTCAAGCGTTCGAGAACACAACATCACATTGATAAAATACACACAACTAAGCTTTTATAGTAAACATCAAAAGTGCGCCGACAGGGGAGTAGACATCAAACTTTGCGCTTGTGGGACGTCGCGTAAAAGGCGTCAACGTTCTGTGGAAGATCTTATCCGCGCACGGCATTTTGTAGACTATCGATTAAAAACCAGCACACGCTCTTTGGAGTCAGACTGTCTGCTGGTAACAATACATTATATAAAGAAATTGGTTATTTCCAGACAGCAAACGCGTTTAATAAGCATTGAAGTTGCAAACATGTGCAAAGATATTCCTATGAAAGTTAAACTCGGGGCATTCACAGATCGATAACCTACTTTTGTGAATTACTAATATCTTTAATCGTCAAGCCAAGAACGATACATTTCTTACTTGCGGTTCTCAATGAGTGGAAGTATGGTATGTTTCAGCCTGTATTTATGCATGTACCTTTGAGTAGACGTTTTCACGATTTTACAAGTCGGAAACGTGACATCCTGAAGATAACGTGACAGTTGTGTGACGTGCAACTCATGCATTAGAACGTTTGTGTGACCGAAGCGTGACATACTGCCTTTGGCGTTACAGGGAGAGACCTTGCGTGACAGATGTGTGACTTGCTTCCTACGCAAGTCACTGGAGAACGTTTTCGTGACAGACGTGTGACATGATGTCAATGACATGACATTTCTCTAGAACACTCGGAGAGATGTGAAGTGCTGGCCATAGACAGTTTTAGCTTATGGGCCGGGAAGTGTTCTCTGATCTCTCTGCCTTCATTGAATTTTCGTCTGGCCTTCAGTCAGGAGATCCACGCTTTTTCGGCCCATTATGCCTGGCACGCTAAGAGGAACATGACAACCCATAAAGTTGTTAATGATTGCTACCTTAAGGACGTTCGCGCCCAAAATGTTTTCACGTGCAGATTTTTTTAAACTTGCCACGCAGAAAGGTAATGATCTACTTTAGCCAAAAAGGTAAAAAAATGGGGGTCACCGTGCTCGTTTTCGAGATAAGGTGCATTTTTAGAAGCATGCGTTATTTTTAAGACGCTCTTAGCTTACAAATGTCAGCAATAAAGAAAGCTACATTAGTGAAATTTAGATCAGGTAAACGTACTCAATTCAAAATAACTAATATAACTAAATAAACTTTTGCAGTTAATATCTTTTTCTGAGGTGAAATAGACCTTGAAAAACGATACATATTAGTCTAAGAAAGAAAACTTCGGTCGCACGAGAGCATAAAAGGCAAAATATTTGTAACTTCTCACGTACAGAATTTTTTTGTTCTTTGTTTAAATGGACAAAATCAGGAAAGAAAATGATCTACGGAAAGAAAAATGGGGGTCACCGAGCATTCAAGAGAGTAAAATCGCTGCGAAGTTCTCAAAGCGATTGCTATTCGCTCTGTCACGTCATTGCGTGACATTTCCGAGAAGACCTGGGTCCACATCTATCCCACGCGCTTTCACGTTCCAGGGGGCATGCTTTGTTGATGTTTCATGGGCTTTTTACAAAACGTGTAACGTGTGCGTGACATGCGCAATAAAATGCGCAGTAGCAATGGGCGCGAACGTCCTTACTGAAATTGTGGTTTATATTTGTTGTTTCCTTCTTTTCGGCGTCCAACTTGTTTAAAGGCCCGGTAAAAGGCTCGCAACGTTGCTGGCCAACGACAAGCAACAAAATCCAGCAATTGCCAACAAAACCTCGCACCCATATCTCCCTCGATATCATGCCAGACCGTGAGCGATTTGGGTACTAGGTTTAACTCGTTTCCTGGAACAACAACAACAACAACAACTTTATTACCCTTCTCCTAAAGAAAAAAAAATTCTAAAAAGAGTAATGGCTTCCGTAATAACTGTGAAAGCTAACGAAAGTAGGAAGCCAAAGTAAAAAAGATTATTTAAAAGACAGGTCGGACACACAAGTAACACACGCAACAACAACAACAACAACAACAACAACAACAACAAACAGAAACAAACAAACAAAAAAAGACTAAAATACAATCGGCTACCTAACCTATCTAAAACCATAACTTAAACTTAGTACTTAATGCAGCAATTAAATCAAAGAAAGAAGACAAGTGAGTACAAG
>JAEMWC010000079.1:1115000-1190000 GCA_016490735.1 Pachyseris speciosa | reverse complement strand
CAATGGTGGAATTTTGCGATCTCATAGTCGGACGGCGAAGGCAAAGAGTGGGAATCAAGAGATTACATGAATCAATTATCTGAAACGGTTAGGAAATTCCAAGCTATTAAAACAAACAGAAAGAGGATTTCCTGTCGCTGAATTTTGTAGCCAGTATTTCCAGCCTTCCTTCCATCACGGAGTTGTATTGTCTTTTAATTCGTATTTAATTTGGTGGAACATGTCGGTTTTCTGGACAAGGACTTTGTTATTCTTTGGTGGTATATGGAGCTTTTGAACGATTATAATTTCGTTTCTAGTCTTTAACTCAAGTTTACAGGTGGCCACCGAAACGCTTTTGTGCCGAGAGTGACACGGCACCTACAGCTGTTGTTTTACACAGAACTCGCGTGATCTACGAATCAATAGACCTTTTTAGCTTGTATGTTTTGTTTTCCCAATGTAGGTCATGTGATGTTACCCTAGAGAACTCTTTCTTTGAAATTTCGCCTTATTCACGTGCTTATGTACGCATAATTTATGAAAAGACAAAAGGCAAATCCCCTTGGGAAGATCATATGGTCTACACTAGGGAAACAAAGTAGTAGCTTGAACTTCGTTTTGTTAGAAAACATTAAATTATTTGGATAGTCTAGTTATTTCCACAGTCATGAAGAATTAATTGTTAACTGAGGGTCATTTCTTCTGAAAAATTCATGAGACGTGGCTTTCAGTGTAGAGGGCTTCACAGCGTTCTCGATTTCCCAGAGTTAGCTCAGGCAGAAAAACCGATTGATGGCATGCGAACACACAAGAAACTGAGTGGGAGCATCAAGGCAACAAAAAGACTGAAAGTATGATACAGTGACTAAGCGAAAGATATCGAATGATTGCTGGCTTAAATTTTTCCTGCGTAGTTCAAAAAGCGGCAATAGGAAACTCTTGTCACCCGCATGTCCTAATGAATACAACCTGCAACGTTTAATGTTTACCTTTGTGAAAGTGGTTCAAACTCTTTTTTAAGCTGCTGGGCTCTTTCCGTGATTTCGTCGACTTCCGCCTCTTCCGGGTCTTCTTGTGTAAACCGATTGAAATATTCCACCGTTTCGTTAATCTTGGGAAGAGTTTCCTCTTTTTCAAGTTTTTCCCACTCGGAAGTCATCTGTTCCAAATGTTCGTTGATTTTGTTGTAGGAGAGGCCTAGCTTGAACTCCAAGTCTGTGAGAGCCTGATAGCCATTGGTGAAACATTCCAAAAGTTTTTCGCAGATTGGTGGCATTGTGAACCATTTACATCTGCGGTTAGCGTCAAAATAAATGTTCTTTAGTTTAAGACTAGGTTTTTAAATTATATTATCGTGGCTTTCTGAAGCCAAGCCAGAACTGCATGTGGATCACATCTAGCCAATCACAACAAATACTTATATCACAATTAACCAATGGTTACTCGAAAAGAAAACAATGAACCAAGAGCAGAAAAACGGAAAGCTGATGATCTTAGGTGGCTGCACGCTTCAGCTAGGTCGGCATAGCCAAGGTTTTTATTTCTCAGATGTAAATAAAACTGTGGGTTTTTGTACATTTGATTGCTCTATTAACGCTCACATAATATGTCATCACCATCAGCAAGATTAACACCACCACCACCACTACCATCACCACCATCACCACCACCACCACCACCGTCATTGTCACTGTCATACTCATCTTCGTCATTATCATATGGAGATTTCAGTATCTTGGGTCAAAATTGGCTCCCACCAAAAAGCTCTTGAATCTGGATCGAGTTAACTAGATGCCAATCCTAATAAAGATGGAAATGAAATTGCAATAGAATGCCAAAATATACCGATAACGTCAACAAAGCCAAGCGCACACTTCAGACTGATTTATGTTTTGCTTTGGGTGGCCTACCCTGCTAGCAGAGGTTTCTTTCTGACAAGTCTTTTATCATGTACGAAGTCGTTCGCAGCTCCAGTATTTCGCGTATTTCGCGAAATACAGGAGACGCGAACGACTTCGTACATGGTAAAAGTCTTGCCAGAAAGAAACCTCTGCTAGCAGGGGTAGCGGTGGCCAAAAGAAGCGGAAACCTTGATACCGTTTGTTTTTCCTCACTTCAGTCGAACGAGATCTAGATCCTGAAAGTAATTTATCATTTAACTCTGCGACAGGGTTCTTGTATCAAATGACTGGATAGCTTCAAATAAAAGTTTTTTCCAATAGTATTAGGTCTGGCCTACATGTAGTCGTCTTTTTTCGTGAGCTCGTTTCTTTGTTCGTTTACAAATCGTCTGCACCTGTTCCCACATAAATGTCAAATAGAGTGGAGAACGCTAAAACGTGCTTTCAATGCATATTTAATTTTTTAGCAGAGATTCTTTTAGTTAACAAACTTTACCCTGGAGTTAACAGCGTAGATGATCAATACTATCCGCGTTTCCTGAAGATGCTAGGCCACCCTGCTAGCACGGCAGAGCCTTTCTCAAACTCCGAAAGAAAGACTCTGCAGAAATCGAGTCAAGTCTTTATTGAGCATGCACTTGTTGTTGCCTGGATACAATTCCGAGCCCAGGACGAATCGCGGGAGTTCAGTGTTGTGGGCTCAGTTTTGACCTTCCGTTTATCAACAGAATTAATGCGTACGGTAAAAATAAACCGGTTTGACGACAGAAAACCGGATTGACTAGCCCACAAGTTGGGGCTGCGGCGACTAGAAAGACTTGACTTGATTTCTGCAGTCTTTATTTCGGAGTTTAAGAAAGGCTGTGATAGCAGGGTGATGCTAGGCCTGATTTTTATTTTAATATTCGCGAGTGGATCAAGCGAACAATGTGAGTGAAAAGGCCATAAACCGGAGAGCTAAACGCACGTCATGCTTTGTTTTCATTGACATAATTAAATAATTTCATGCAATGGACTATAAAAATAAGTGAAAGAACGGAACTACGTTTCGGTGTTATCCCGGCACCATAATCAACTGAAGAATGCAACGGAAAAGAAAATGTTGCAGGGTTGACACCGAAACTGAATGACACTGAAACGTAGTTCCGTTTTTATGGTCAATTGTATCTCTAAATTTCATCTCATTAGAATTTTGCAATGAAATACAAATGTGAAATAAAAGAGTAAAGTTTCATTCTTGTTAAATGTACCACGCGATTTTTTAGGTCTTGGACATGTTGGAATTAACCCTAAGCACAAGTGGAGCACGGTTGAACTGACAGTCCCACTCGAAGCCAATAATTAATTGACATCTAAACGACTCAGTTCTAAGGTGAAACACTTGGGTTATATCGATGATCCGGCTCAGTACCCAAAGACCACGTTGAATCTCTATGATATAGCAATCGTTAAAGAGCCAGTCTTTCTAAAACCTGTTTAAATCTATCCTCAATGAAACACTTCAGCATTTATTGATAGGTTATGGGAATCCCAAGCGGTCACTATCGCGTTTGCAGTCCGAGTTCGCCTACTGAGTACAAAACAGTGATCAACCTTCTCGTTCGACGTACAGTTATCATTAAACTGACTTGATATCTTGTGCTCTCGCTAGTAATTATTGGCATATACGGATGGCCAATTCCCGCCACCAGTGCGCGCAAAAACTGTCACGCCCGATTTTCTCCGAGCTGTTCAGATTCCCAATAATATGCTGTACATGTAACAGACGTTTCTTACCCGTAAAAGCTGCAGTTTCCTCACTAGCTGTGTCAGAATTGAGACACGTCCTCACAAAAGGTGCGAACTCCTCAATTCGCTCTGGTTGTATACTGATTAAGCATTAAACACTGTGAATGCTAATCCATTCATCATTCTTCTCAGTAAACTTGAAAGCCATGGAAACCACTGCTAAAATAATGAATAACGCACAAGCTCAGGTTTGTGCCCACTGTACTTCGTATTTTTTTGCTTTCACGTGGATTCTATTTTGTATCGTGACTGGTTTGTTCAACTAATGACAGCCAATGAAACCGAATTTCAAAGATTTTACTCATTTGCTTGCCCATTGCAAAAAGGAAGCAGAATCGCCTGATTAAAGCAAATAAAGAATTGCTTTGTTTAATGTTCATCATGTTGCTAACAGAACTCTATGTAGGAAAAGGATCTTGTTTCCCGTGGTTTTTGTACTCAACGTAACCAAAGATGGCGATTTTACTAACCTTTATTTTGTACCACTAGAAGAGTTATAGACCTTCCGGAAGTATAAGGAAATGGTTATTAAGTCTTCGTTCCTCTTGACAAGCGGTCAGGAAACGAGCGATTTTAGAAAGATCTGAAAGCTCGAAAATGTCGGCTTCCGGTTGAACTGCGCATGCTTAGGGTTTAGCGCTACGTTGGCCATTAATCAGACAAACTGAAGCTATTTTGTCAAAATTGTTTGGGACATGAAAGACATTTTCTCAATTCCAAATTGAAGGAAGCATTTCCAAACTGCATTTGGCATAATACACGAAGGACTTTTTAAACAGCACTCGTCAAAAAAAACAAAAAACAAAAAACAAAAAATTAGAAAACCGGTTAGAAATACTTGATCTTGTAGTGTACTTACACCAACCAAGATTGTTTCACAGATTATACCGAAATAAGTATGCTGTTGCTTAAGTAGTCGTCAGAAGGGAGAGGGTTTTGCTGGCAAAACGGTGACCCCAACGCTTATAAGCTAACATACCGCGCTAGATCAAAGGCAACATCTACACGTACTTGGCAGAAAACAAATTGATTGTAACAGGGTGGCAGCATAATAGCTTCCTGCTAGCAGAGTTCTCTGGCTTTCTCGCTGCCAGAGACCTCTGCTAGCAGGGAACATAATGGTAAACATTTCCCTCGCCCTCGTACCCTGAATGGGCCCAGCGAAAGAAACAAATTACAAAACTACTTTACAAATCACATTTCCAAAGAAATAACTCGATCGCCACAAAACAAGAGCGCGGCATCAAAGAAAGTCCTTTAAATGGGCAACAATATCGATCAGACAGTAACTGCATAACAGGCGAACCTGTACCATCTTTACTACATCAAATAAATGCTTTGTATAGAGTGGAAATGCAATTAGCTACTCTAGCTAGTTCACAGGCATTCCACAAGGTTAAATAACTTGAAATAAATAATTAACATAAACGTAACAGGGTTAAGAAACCCAACTGGTGGGAGGCAAACCAGTTGGCTATTTACAAGCGTGACCCTCTCCAACTAGCAATCAAAGAAGTCTCTTTCGAGAGACAGTTACTACTGTCCCCATTACCACAAAACAACGCTGCAAACAGACAAATAGACGAAGGTTACCAACTTTAATCGACCAACATTTAGTCACTAGTTTGCATTCATTCTTCACGTCTGTAGAAAGAAACCTTCAGCTGTCATTGTATTGTGAGCAGTCAGATTTTCTAAATAAGCACATGTCAACACAAGGTAAACACAAAAACTTCTTCTAATCAACAATACAGTTCTAAAATATGAGCAAATTAGGAGTAAGCGACCGTAGGAATGCATGTTAAACAAATCAACGACAATAGTGTCCACGACAATAGTGTCCTAAAGGAACACAAAGGAAAATAAATGTCAACTTCTTTACATAGAGAATAAACACAACAAGACATCAAAAAGCGAACTGTTGCAAGAAGACCACGAGCAACAACTGAAGTCTGAAGCCTGGATAATGGCAGGGCTGCCTAATGAATGTAGCAACTCCTAGCTTCTCGATCGTGAACGCGATCTTGTGGAAGGCGAGTGTCGAGGTGACCTGGTTCGAGGGCTTTTTGAGCGGGAGCGAGATCGAGAGCGACGGTACGATGACCTGTTCTTCGTCCGAGACTTAGAGCGGGATCTGGAACGAGATCTTGACCTAGAACGACTCCTGCGGAAAGAAAAAAAAAAGGCAAAAAGTCAGTACATAAAGTCACCTCTCTGCCCACATCGGCGGGCCATTCGAGAGAAATGTGGAGGTTATATTAACCTGCTCCAAGGCCATCACATATCGCACCAGAGTGGGAAGGGGTCCCATTTTTGACAACTTTAGGTTAGAGGTTCCTGCCTCTTGTCTCACCTTCTTCTTCTTCTCCTCTCCTTGCTGCGACTTCGGCTTCGACTTCGGCTGCGACTACGGCTACGGCGGTGGCGACTCCTAGGCAAAAGCAAAATACGAGAGAAATCACCCAGAGAAACCGTATACATGTCAATCCCTTCCCTGACAACATAACACCGAAAGTCTTTAGCCCATTGACTACCACACCGGCCAAAACCGGCCGCGCAGAACCACGTCCCTTGCAATGCTTGTGACGTAATCAGTTCTATTGCTCATGGACGACTTTTACATGTAACATGTGTAGGGGAAAGAGATCTTTCAAACCATACCTAAATGAGCACGATTCCGTCAAACAGGCCGGAAAAACGCGAAAAAACCAAGTGACGTTGAGCCGAAACTTTGAATGAAAATCTTGTTCCACTACCCGCCTGCACTTCCTTCCACCTAATCCTATGATCCTAAAAGTTTTCCACAAATCTTTTCCCACTGAAAGGAAGCCCAGAAAATTCCCAGCAAGAGAAAAAAGGGGGAGTGAACAACCCAAAAAAATTTTGTTTTCTGCGCATGCTCGAAATTGTAAAGCCAATATTAAGCATCAGGAAGAGAAGGGCGCGAGTAGCTCCACCAGCAAACAGAGTTTCGGGCAGTTTTGGTTCTTTTTGGCTAGAATCTGGCCAGAAAATGGCTCGACGAGGTTCAAAAGTTGTTTTTCGGCAAAATGCTCGTTAGTCAGTGGGATAAGTCATTTTAAACTGATGACTGCGAAATTAAAATAACAATTACGAAAAAAAAAAAAAAAGGTTAACCAAGTATCAAGTACCTTAGCAGACGTTTCACTTACCGCTCCCTCTCTCTTTCTCTTTCTCGTTCTCTTTCTCTCATTCGTTTTTCCCGTTCCAGTCTCTCCTGTGCTCGTTCACGTTCCCTCTCCTGGCGTCGACGCATACGTTCCTCCTCTCTGTCAGCGCGCTTTTTAGCCACTCCATCCTGCAAAGAACAAAACGAAAGCCATTCTTCAGTAAAAAAACTGACACAAAGGTCTGGAAAAGCTGGCTTATCAAGGAAATTAGCTGGGTGTAAAAAAAAAAGTATCCTGCTCTTGTCGTCTTTCAGTTATTTTCAAGACCCTAGTAGCTGGGTATTCTCACATTAACAGCCCACTGACGGATACTAACAAAGCTCTGAAAACGTTTGAGCAGTGTCATAGGAGCTTTGCTGTTTTGTTCTTAAATCGAAACTCAGCACCTTCAGAACAGAAAATGCTTCGGCTAAATTAACAGAAAGGGAAGAAAGCAAACCATAAAAGCTTTCGGGCGATTTATCACAATAACAGGGAGCTAAAGCAACGAGGATGGAAACGGCAACGAGAACACCACAACACAATAGGTTTAATGAGCAACAACAATCGTTCTGTACGTGTGTTTTACATTCTGGTACATTTCTTTGCCTTCCTCTGAAAAGCAACAACGTGAGATGACCAAATTTTAAGTTTACTACTCGATAACGTGAGCGCGTGGCGGCAAACTTTTCGTTCTTTTTCCTTACTTTGACGCCGTTCGTAGTAATTTAGTCCCTGGTGAGTTCGCCAGAAATGTCAAAGTTAAACGAGAAGTTACATTTTGAAACAACATTTTCGTTGCCGTTGCCGTCGCCGTCGCTTAAGCTCCCTAATAGCCGACTGCTGGGTACTACATGTAACAAGAACTTTGCTGTTTGGCATCTTCTCTGGAACAGAGAAGGGTTCAGAACATGCTTATCACTGTTTTTAAGTGTTTGCATGGGGCTGCCCCGTCTTATTTGAGATCGCATCTTAAGGAGCGGACGTCGGCGTACTCGCTCAGGGGCCACGCTATTTTGGAACTCCCTACTGTAAAAACCACTTATGGTCTCCATTCTTTTCGTTATTTTGGCGCGCATGAGTGGAATTGGTTACTTGATGATGTCAGGCGATCGGAGACGCTGGCTGGTTTTCGGCGCGGGGTTAAGCGGTATATTTTCCAAGGCCGGGCATTGCTACATTGATATACTTTTATTGAAACACTCTTATTGTTGTAACGTTCCTATATTATTTCACTTGATGTATTTATTTATTTATTTATTTAGCTAGTTAGTTATTTGTTATCTCATTCGGAGAAACTAGCGTCATGTATGCTACATCTAAAACCGAAGAAAAATAAAGTTATGTATGTATGTATGTATGTATGTATGTATGTATGTATGTATGTATGTATGTATGTATGTATGTATGTATGTATGTATGTATGTATGTATGTATGTATGTATGTATGTATGTATGTATGTATGTATGTATGTATGGCCGAGGTAAAAACAACCTCGTTCCCATGGTCTCAAAAGGAGAGACCCTGGGAACGAGCTTGAGGTAAAAACCATTCTTAATTTATTTCTCAGCAGCTTCAGAACAGGAAATGCTTCGGCTAAATTAAAAGAGAGCAAGGAAAGCAGACCATAATAGCTTTCGGGCGATTTCTTTATGGCTAAGTGCCGCCGACCGCTTAGCTCAGTGGTAGAGCACCGGACTACCGTGCGGGAGGTCGCGGGTTCAAACCCCGGCCGGACCAACACTCAGGGTCTTAAAATAATTGAGGAGAAAGTGCTGCCTTTGTAATGACATCTGCAAATGGTTAGACTTTGTAGTCTTCTCGGATAAGGACGATAAACCGTAGGCCCCGTCTCACACTTCTTCATAATTGATTCTGCGGGACGTTAAAGAACCCACGCACTGTTCGACAAGAGTAGGGGACGTAGTCCCCGGTGTGGTGGTCTATCTCTACTAGAATGTGGTTATGGGGGAGGGATTTGCAGTTATGGGCCTACAGTAATTGGCGCAAGCTGTTGTAGTGTCCCTGCCAGGTCTCTGGCGAAGCTAATGAAAGAAAAAAAAAATAGAACCTGACCAAATTGTCCAAATTATCTTGTCCTAGCCATCGCAGCAACAGGCAACAGTAACTAGTTTTAGTGCATTAATATAGTCTTTGGTAACAAAACTAGACCATTACTTTTGTGCTTCCATTCATTCAACAGACATCGTCTGGCTTTGTGAAGTCAAACTACAACAAAGTGACAGTGCCCTTTGAACTATTTTCCACATTCCAGGAAGAATTTGTACAAAGTTTTTTTCAAGATGTAGCCAGTATAACAACTGCTACCTGGCCAATCTGCTCACTTATCACTCTGAAGGCTGCGGAGCTGCTCAAAAACAGTAAAACACGATACCTGCAGTTCTTTCAATCTGTCACGAATCTTGATAAAACCCATGTGAAGTTTTCCTCCAAAATGATCAGCCAACCTGTTCAGAAAAGGGAAGGAAGAATGTTGCTTAGGAAAATCACCACATGTAGCTTAAGATATATACTGTAAACAAGTGAACATTGCACTGTGATAAGGCTTAACATTGTAAATGAACACACATCTTTTTGCATGCGGCCGGAAACGTTTTTTGTTTAATGGACAAAAACAGCACACAAAAATTAATAACAGTTTGCCTTCATGTTAAATGGACATTTACATACAGTAGTATCAATGTTAGATGTTTGGAAAGGGCTTAATTGAAGGGCTGAGAGCATAACCGAGCCAAATGACTTTTAGGGCTTTTTTTCTTTTTTGGTCCAAATCAGTTGAATGTTTGCATGTGGCCTTTGATTCAATAGAACAAAATTGCCTCATAATTTTTTTTGACCATTTTCCAGTGACTCTTTCTCAAGAAAAAGCGTATACAAAAAAAGGCCCTTAAAGTCATTTGGGTCGGTTATGCTCTCAGCCCTTCAATTGCAAAATAACCCCTCAAACGAATACAACCTGTAGGGTGCTGCTTGCATAATACTTCAGTTGACAGTTTTCTAATACACAATAGTATACTTTTCTTACAACAAATGAAGATTGATAATTTACCTGCGATCATTGTCATACAAGCTGAGATAGGCAGCACATACTTCACAGACCCTCAGCTTCTGCTGCTGGAGAGAGGACGATGGAAGACTCTCTCGATAAATATCCTGCAATAAATAAATAAATAAATAAATAGACTTTGTTTTAATGAGGGTGGCACTTAACAGTAATGCAACTGACAAACCTGTGGCCCTCGAAATTCCGGATCAAATTGGAATTTGTAAATGTTGGTTTTTGAGGAGAGCGGAAAACTGGAGTACCCGGAGAAAAACCTCTCAGAGCACAGTAGAGAACCAACAACAAACAACCCACATAATGATGATGAGTCCGGGAATTGAACTCGGGCCACATTGGTAGGAGGCGAGTGCTCTCACCACTACGCCAACCCTGCTCCCCAAATACAATAAATCAATCAAGGCTAACAAACATTAAACCATCACAGATTGGTTTTATTTGGTATTACCGTAAAAGCTCTATTAATCCCCCAGGGGTTTATTTACTTTCAGGCCCTATTAACGGGCGGCTTATTGGAGAGGGGGGCTTAATAGAGAGGGGTGGGGGGGGGGGGCTTATTTCAAATCTTTGAACATGCCATTTTCGTGTTAAATAGTTTCTGTACAAATCTCAAACAACTGCAGTGAATCTTAAGCATTTAATACCGAGCAGGAAACAGTATTGTGTGTTTTATTGTATATTTGTTTAAAAAGAAACCAACAGGGCCATATAAAGTGTATTTCGTAAGAGGGAAGAGGAGGGAATAGTTACAAAATCTTGTGTCCCAAAGGGAGGGGGGAGGGGCTTATTAGAGAGGGGGAGTTAAAAGAGAGGGGGGGCTTAATAGAGCTTTTATAGTATAGCCCCTCTAAAGCGTTTGTATTGTGGGAAACAAAGAAAAGATTACAAATGAGAAAAGCTATCTTAGTTTCAAGCGTGAACAAGGTGTATACTGTATAGTTTCCACGATGGCATGAGTGATCTGAAGCATAGTGTGATTATGGCATCAAGCACTGCACTATGAAACAATCTCAAAACCAAAGGGCCACTAACTCAGGTAAACCATATTGAGAGAGTGTTTTGCCAAAGGATGTACCACAGCAAAATTAAAGGTGAAGAAGGCACAGCTGTATTTTGTTACATGCAACCTGTAATGTTAAGTTCTTGAGGACAAGATTTGCTACAAAAGGGATGAAATGCAATCATGTTTTGACAAAGAAGTCATAAAGTACCAAAATGGACGATTTGTCACATGCAATGTAATCATTGTAGTGTGAAACAATTGTGACCAGAAATTGAGGATCTGAAAATCCTGGACTGCTTATTGCCAAAGGAAATAACGAAGGATATAAACCGATCAATCTTTTCCTACCTCGGCTATACGCTTCTTTGCTTTCAAGTCTTCTATTTCCTTCATGAGTTCTATAGACTCGTCAACTTTACCCTCAGCCCCTACAAAACCATCATACAAAAGTTCAGGAGTTGCACATACAGCATTTCAATGTACATGTACAAGTGACATTAATATTCAAGGCAGTATATGGAAGCCCACCAAATTAAATGCCTTTCAAGGATAGATCTAAAACATAAGGGTATCCTTACATACATTAACCTGCTCAATAACAAAAATAATTATTCTTCCAACTTTTTTTTTGGTTCCACATTTCAGTCTTGCATGCATTTCAAAATTAGTAAGAACAAAGAAAGGGGCACATACCAACAGCCTCAGCTTCAGCAAGCTTTTTCCCAATCTGCTCAGCCAAGTCATGAACTGCTTGAGCCTTACAAGAAAAGTTCCATTTTTGTTAGAATTATAAACACTATTCTTAGTCAAAAAACCAAGTACACTAGGCTTTTACCAAAGAAAAATCCAAACAGCCCAAAGCTACAGTGTAATAGAGACAATATCATTGATTTTGTGTTATTTACACGAAAGGCAACAAGGTGCTCCTGGCATGCATTTCTCAAAACTCTGGTAACCACTGCAGACCCTAGAAGTACACCTGTATTTTTCATGTCAGTTTTCTATATATACTTTCTAGCTTTTTGGGCAAACTAGCTCAGTGTTTTTCTCAATTTTATAGCCAGTTTTCTTATAAGATCATTAAAATTATTAGAAATTGAATTTCTGGTAATGAAACTGGTGCATGCAAAAAAGTTTGTTGGGCCTGAAATGCTTTTGGAGTTGTGAGGAAGACATACCAGGTATTACATGTATATTCATTCACACCACTGAGTTTACTGAACATTCCTGGCCTGCTGTTAAGTAACACCATGGACAAACATACAGGTACACGTACATGCTTATATTTTTTTGTGGTTACTTTTTGTTATTTTTTAAGCTTCTCACTCACAGAATGCAAAAAGGAATCAAAATGATTTGGGATAATTATTATTTTGCCAGCAAAAAACAGTTTATTACTTGACGTATGGATGCAAAGTAATATACATGTACACCATTATTTTTTAACTCCTGTACAAAGTCATGTATACAGCTGTAGACTGGTGCCCACTTGTGCAATGTACATGTACAATGCATAACAAGGCTTAACCCATTGGCACCCGTGCCGGCCAAAACCGGCCGTAAAAAACTCCCATGCTTCAAAACATTGCAACTCTCTCAATCGCACGAATATTGCCTTAACTGTTAGTTGTGAGCACGAAATGGAATGTCCTTTAAATTTGGATATCCAATAAATGCAAGAAACGTAGCGATTTTTATTAAATATGGCCTTTTGAGTTTGGACAAGAACGAAACTGACCGTTTTTTTAACGTCAAAGAGAAAATATGACAAAAATGCCCCTTTTTGCCATCATGTTTTTTTAAGGAAATCATCGTTGAAAAACCAAAGTTCAACCATCATAACGAAATTCAGTCCTTGTTCTAGCTTAGAAATGACTTTTTTTGTTCATTTTCTTCTCCCAAGCGTAGATACAGCCTTTTGTTCCAGTGCATTCGGGCCTTCCCGACATTTTCAACATCTCGTGCACGTTGCATGCTGGGAACTAACAAGAATTTTTGACAGCGCCTGTTCCTTCCCCCAATAGGCCCTTTGCAGCTAAGCCATCACGTGACCTACTTTTCATAAAATTATGGGCTATAGCTTAACAAATGCCAGAAATGGAAAAAGCATGTCGGGAATATCAAAATGGCCAAATTTGAGGCCCCCATCATTAAAAGATGAGATTTTATGACAGTCTTAAGTTTTAAAATAAGAAGATTTGTATGGAAAATGTTGCTGGAGAGCAAGACCTTGCTCACCAGCAACATTTCCCATACAAAACTTCTAAATTTTCCGAAAATTCAAACTGTCCTATAAACTTACTCTTTCATTCCAGGGGGCTCAAACTTGGCCATATTGGTATTTTCGATGTGCTCTTTCCATTTCTGGCATTCTTTAAGTTATAGCCCATAATATAAAAGTTTTCTAGGTAAAATTTGGTCACGTGACCCCAGCTGCAAAGGGCCTATTCTTTCACATAAATAAATTCAATAAATTGAAGTCTACAGCCACTCCGACCTGTCGCCAAAATTTCCTGCTTGTGGTCATCTTCAGTGCTCCAAAATATGCGGTGGTAGGTTGAGAAATTCATCAGTAGTCGAGTCCCTAAGGTACAAAGTGTCCGACTGGCCAAATTCCCAGTTCATCGAGTAACAAGCCAAATTCGACAACAAAGTACATCACCTTGCTCGATTCTTTGAGAAAGTGGACTCTTAGCTACCGTCACGCTTAATGATGCTCATCAGGCAGCTGCTAAAGATGAAAAATGGCTGTAAACTTAGCAAAAATTGCAAGCAAACCGAACTTGGGACGTTGTCTTAGCTCCACAGATAAAAACTAGCTACGTCAGAATGACATTTTCAGAAACCTTGAGCCTCCAGTGCCTTAGGACAGCACCACTTTTTCATGGGAGTTTCAATAAAGAGTCACGAAATGCTATGGATCATTTATAGGTGGAAAATCACTCTGAAAACCTAAAAACAGCTGGGCACCAATGGGTTAAGGTATTCCTGGACCCTAATTTGGCCATTTTTGGACAATAGTTGAGGGTGTTATTTTTAAAGATACATTACAGATACTGCACTCATTTTAACATCACATATTCACTGAAACTTATAGATTCTGAAAAAATATTTTTCAGTGTAGAAAAATTTAAGGAATGTTAAGAATTACAAAAATTCTGGGGTGTGGTCATCTGCAAGCAAATTCACAATAATGATTAAATCTAAATTGGAATTTATTATTTAGCTCTGAGATTTGGAACACGATTAAAATGGACAAAAACTCAACTTTTCACCGCAGTCCGCATTGTCATTTTGATTTTTTATGTTGTAATGAGAAAAATTCAGAAATTTTACCTTCCTAAAATTCAAGTTCTCCTCACTCATGTGCTGTTCCACTCTCGAGTGCGCACTGCGGTGAAAAGTTTCGTTTTCCTATGTAGTTCAACCCTGCCTAGTTTCAAACCTCAATGATACATCTTCCAGAAGTAAACTAAATAAACGTGTCCTCTGGTCGTATTTTATTAGCCTTTTTTACATGTAAATCGGCCATAAATTTCAGAAAATCGCTCAGTTTTGACCGATGCTGTTGTATTTCAGTGGCAGCCATGTTTTCTGTGTCCACACTAGTTAAAACCAGCGGTAAAACGCAAAATATTCCTCCAAATATGGGTAAATTCTCCATATTTGTGTATCCATTTTTCCCACGAAACCAATCACAGTGTGATATGAACGCTTCACCTAGCAACGACACCTCGCTTGCCTTTTGTCAGCATGTGTTGACAGCCATTAGATATCGAATGTGCGTGAATTTGTAGAGATTTATCGTACTAGAGATTTATTTTTTGAAGCGAAGAGATGGAAAGCTTTATTTATTACACCTATAGATTTATTTATGCTGGACAGTGAGCAAATTAAAAGGGCTGCTCACACGAAGCCTTCACGAAGCCTGAGGCTCTAGACGTGGTTTGCGAATACGCTTGAACATTTTGAAACTGCATGTAGAAGAAACTGGTTGAATGATTCTCTCGCATGAGTTCGCCCATCGTTCATCGATCCCAATGGCTGTAAATTTTGAAGATTGAAAGATGTGGAGCGCAAGCCGACGGCTGTAAATTTCGAAGACTGAAAGACATGAAGCGCAAGCTACAGCCGCACGGAATGCCAAATAGTGAACAATAGGTTTTCGCCGCCGGCATTTCTTTGCTGTTCCTTCTGGCTTCAATAGAGCTGTTCGTTGTATCACGCGACGTAACCCATTCGGAATTCCAGCAAAATTAAAAATTCTTCTCATTTGTTGGTGAGCTGGTTGCAAAAAGGATGTCTTTTGCAAAGACAACAGTTTTATTTCTCCATCCAGAACGATCTCATCTATCACGTTAAAGATAGCATGATTTGACAGATCTGTCAACAATATACTCTTTGGGGAATTAAGGTATTCCTGGACCCTAATTTGGCCATTTTTGGACAATAGTTGAGGGTGTTATTTTTAAAGATACATTGCAGATACTGCACTCATTTTAACATCACATATTCACTGAAACTTATAGATTCTGAAAAAATATTTTGCATTTTAGAAAAATTTAAGGAATGTTAAGAATTACAAAAATTCTGGGGTGTGGTCATCTGCAAGCAAATTCACAATAATGATTAAATCTAAATTGGAATTTATTATTTAGCTCTGAGATTTGGAACACGATTAAATTGGACAAAAACTCAACTTTTCACCGCAGTCCGCATTGTCATTTTGATTTTTTATGTTGTAATGAGAAAAATTCAGAAATTTTACCTTCCTAAAATTCAAGTTCTCCTCACTCATGTGCTGTTCCACTCTCGAGTGCGCACTGCGGTGAAAAGTTTCGTTTTCCTGTGTAGTTCAGCCCTGCCAAGTTTCAAACCTCAACGATACATCTTCCAGAAGTAAACTAAATAAACGTGTCCTCTGGCCGTATTTTATTAGCCTTTTTTACATGTAAATCGGCCATAAATTTCAGAAAATCGCTCAGTTTTGACCGATGCTGTTGTATTTCAGTGGCAGCCATGTTTTCTGTGTCCACACTAGTTAAAACCAGCGGTAAAACGCAAAATATTCCTCCAAATATGGGTAAATTCTCCATGTTTGTGTATCCATTTTTCCCGCGAAACCAATCACAGTGTGATATGAACGCTTCACCTAGCAACGACACCTCGCTCGCCTTTTGTCAGCATGTGTTGACAGCCATTCGATATCGAATGTGCGTGAATTTGTAGAGATTTATCGTACTAGAGATTAATTTTTGAAGCGAAGAGACAGAAAGCTTTATTTATTACACCTATAGATTTATTTATACTGGACAGTGAGCAAATTAAAAGGGCTGCTCACATGAAGCCTGAGGCTCTAGACATGGTTTGCGAATACGCTTGAACATTTTGAAACTACATGTAGAAGAAACTGGTTGAATGATTCTCTCGCATGAGTTCGCCCATCGTTCATCGATCCCAATGGCTGTAAATTTTGAAGATTGAAAGATGTGGAGCGCAAGCCGACGGCCGTAAATTTCGAAGACTGAAAGACATGAAGCGCAAGCTACAGCCACACGGAATGCCAAATAGTGAACAATAGGTTTTCGCCGCCGGCATTTCTTTGCTGTTCCTTCTGGCTTCAATAGAGCTGTTCGTTGTATCATGCGACGTAACCTGTTCGGAATTCCAGCAAAATTAAAATTCTTCTCATTTGTTGGTGAGCTGGTTGCAAAAAGGATGTCTTTTGCAAAGACAACAGTTTTATTTCTCCATCCTGAACAATCTCATCTATCACGTTAAAGATAGCATGATTTGACAGATCTGTCAACAATATACTCTTTGAGGAATTAAACACGAACACGCACAAGGATTTTCGTTGTACACAGTCTGTATTTTTCCCGCGAAAGAGCCTGTAGAAACCGAACTTCTCTCGCTTCTTACTCGAAAACGCTTCAGTCCCGATCTCTGAAATTTGGTGTACAGGTTGCATTTTAAGTAATCTCTCATATGTTAACGAAGCGTTGTGATCTGAAAGATTCATGTCATCCTCCAGGAATACCTTAAACACGAACACGCACAAGGATTTTCGTTGTACACAGTCTGTATTTTTCCCGCGAAAGAGCCGGTAGAAACCGAACTTCTCTCGCTTCTTACTCGAAAACGCTTCGGTCCCGATCTCTGAAATTTGGTGTTCAGGTTGCATTTTAAGTAATCTCTCATATGTTAATGAAGCATTGTGATCTGAAAGATTCATGTCCTCCTCCAGGAATACCTTAAAAGCACTTGTAGTGTACGCTTACAGGAGTATTTTAGAAGTGAGAAATGACAAAAATAAGCATGAGCATACAGCAATACACCTGTAAGAACTCAGCAGAAGTGAATAAAGTTTTTGCATTTTGTACAAGCGAGAGTGCTTGAATGTACCAAAGTGAACAGGACATACATGTACAGTACAAAGCTCTCAACACATTGAAATGGCAACTACTGTAGATGTATTGTATACCCAAGCTACGACACCACTGGGACAACCACTCTGGCAACACACATTCCAGCCAGATATGCGTTGTATTAATTTTAAACAAGGATTTAGGTGTGTTGAGTCTTCAAGCATCCATTTTTTTACATAAACAAGACCATAAGACAATGAACCATAACTTTGTACAAACCTCTGGCACTTGATCATGGTCATCCTGTGTCTCTTCGAGCCTCTTCTTTGCAATCTGAATTTTCCTATCACAGTCCTTGATAAAAGACTGAAGGTGTTCCATTTGCTGGTAAACAATTCAAAGAGAAAATAAAACAACATTATGTACATCTCTTGGTGCTGTGCCTTGATGTGATGGGGAGGCTTGTGTGCCCTGGAGCTGTGTCGGCCACAGCTTGTGTTCCTGGTAGGTTCAGTCATGCTGAATTGGTCTACAGGAGAGGGACCTGACGAAACAGCAACCTGGCCCTCCAGGTTGGGGGTTAAGCACAAGGCCAACAACCCTGCCTTGTAAAACAACCCTTGTTACTGAAACCTTAAGATCACTTGGCACAAAGTGGAGTGAGTGATTGACTGAATACATACATGTAAACCACACACTTTATCTCTATGGATCACTGTTGTTCACAAAGCCTGAAAAGACAATGGACGGCAATAACCAACTGCACAGTCTTTACACATGTATGTAGAGTATTGTATTTACAGTGTAGCCTGCATTTAGACATCTCCTATTTCCTTTGGTGCATGCAGAAAAGGGACGTCTGCAAAACAGTGTCACTAATCATGTTCCAGAGTATTCCATGGTAAACAATGAAACATGAACTGTCACTGTGGCTATGGCTGTAATTATGTACCCCAAAACAACATTTTCCCCAAGCTATCCAATTCCAGTTTCTCAGTCAGCTTGTCCACTAACCCTTACATGTAACTTCCACTACAGTCTTAATGTTCACTTTCAAACAGAAACAGAATGAAAAACACAAAAATAACAGGCTTCATTTGGAATCAGAGGAATTTGCATCTGGAAGAACTTTTTGACTTTTTGCTTTAGGTAACACAACCAAAAATAGAATTGGATGTGATGACTGCATTAATCTGAGGGCATTTCAGAACAAATAATTCTTCACTGAAATCAAAATAGAGAGCCAAAGTCCTTAAATCAAAACTAATCTGGACTTTAAGGTTTTTGTGTGAATGATATTATGAAATAAATCATATAATTATGAACTGCAGAAATGAAATGAAATGAAGAAATGATCCTCGCAGTTGTAAACGCAATTTATGCAATTGCATAAAGAAGCCTGAAAAAAATTCAGGACTTCAACGGGGTTTGAACCCATGAGCTGAGAGCAGTGAGCATTTTAGACTGTGAAGCGGCTGAGGGTGCAATGAAGTTGCGAGGTCGACTTGTCTTGCTTGAAGGGTTTTCAATTGTGTTTCGTGCCAAAAATGGGAAGTGGTGTGACTCTCATTTGAAAGAAGAGCATCAGTTATTGCTTTTACAATCGACTTCATGTCAACCGCAAGTCACATTTCAAAAGTCAGTTACTTTTGATTGACAACTTTATCCCTGAGGGTCCCAAAGATCTACTCTAATTGGTCAAAGTGACCCGTTTTTGGGTCGCTAAAATCGGTGCCAATCAAGTTTGAAAAGTCCTTTGTCCCACACCATATTAAATAGGACGAAGGACTTTTTCAAAAGTCTACAAATAATTATGTAGACTTACTGTAGTATCTAAGATAAGATCATTACACTGTACTTACATCTACATCATAGCCAAAATCTCTGTTCTTGGAAGCAAGCTCGAAATCTGCCTTCAGAGCAGCCTCATGAATCTTGTTGCATGGACCAAGATCCATTTTCTATAACAAAAACATTGCGTCAAAAGGGAAGTAGCTGAAGTTTCAGTGCAGTACAGAAAGAAATTGTTCACTTAGAAAAAGGTGTTCTGTACAGTTTTAACTTACAGTTTTGAAGATCCACTGTTCTTCATTGAATAGCATGAAAGGGACACAACAAGACTTAATCAGGGAAAGTACTAGAAAAAGCTAATTTTTCATAACACCCCTAACATAAAGTGAACAACTTATTAAGATGGAAATCATGCCTTCATGTCCACAAAAATACAGAAGACATGCATACACATGTAAAAAAAGAGATAGATCATTACAATTTTTTCACTATACATGTATCCCAGGAATCTGATCAATCTCACTTTTGTATCCACCAAGATCCTAGAATAGTCAGTTCTAATTATGTACTAACAATACACATACATGTACTTCACATTGACTGCTAATTGCTATATCATTTTTGGCAAGAGACAGCGCAAACCACTCCTAACAATGACATCAGTTTAAAAAGCTTTTCATCTTCTGTTCAAATAGTCAATTTCCGTACATCCATCACAGAGATTTATGAGAGTTATACAAGACAATGAAAGCAAAATGCAAGTGTTCTTTTCTATTCCCGAAACAACGAAACAACTTATTCTGGATCTCAAATCATTACTTTATGAGAATGTGTGCTAACTAAAAGAGGACTGATACTCAAAATTTCACCATTGTAACCTGGAAGATTTTTATTTCATGGAAGGCAGTAGCATTTTGCAAAAAGAAAAACCAGTTTTCTGTCTATAATTACATGTATCTAGGGTTTTGATGCACTTGAACCATATTAAGCACAATACTCAAATATACAGTACTGCTCTAAACTATCGCCTCATTTGCCGCGACTTTGCCTCTGTGGATTCGTGGCTCCGTGCCTCAGTTTGACCTAGGCAAAACCTCGTCTAACCAATTTGAAAAACTCGGCTTTGCCTCGGTTTTTTGTGTTGACTTATGCCGAGGTAGATTTGCAGTAATAAACTAGACGCGGTAAAACTTAATAGGCTATTGTATGCTTTGTTTTAAACTTATGCGGAAAAACGCTTTCATTTTACAACGTGATTTTATTCACGTTTGATGCCGACGATACGGCGGCATCATACGTGAGTAAAATATTTACATGCTTTTAAGTTTTATTTTTCGATCGACAAATGAAAAACATCCCAAACGAGTTTAGAACTTCTAGCTAATTGTCTTGGTGTGATGTTAACGCTGAGCAATGAATTGATGTCAGCCTGTCGTCGAATACTGCGAAACAAAATATTTATGTATTTGCATAGTGGTAATGCATAACTGAACGCCCAGTTTTCGGTTCGAAATTATTTTGCTCGTTGTGCAGCAACTCAGAACGAAGACGAAATAAATGAGATATATTGTTCGGAGGCTGTCGAAGATCCAAGATCTTTTGACGTTTTAAATTGTCGGAGGCGTATTTCACAGGAGATGATTACCATACTTCTCGCCGCGTAATACGTACGCTTTGTCGAAAGGTATCGCCCCACGATAATTTGTTTAATACCAAAGCATCCGGATGATTCAAAACTTAAAGGCCCTGGCAAACGAGGACACATTGTAGCGGACACAAATGTTTCCCTGTTTGCCTGCGCGTGCAACATCTGATTTGTGTCCGAGACACAAAAATGTTCCTGATTTTCACCAGAAACATTTTGTGTCCGCAACAAATGTTTCCCAGTTTGCGCAGCATGGAAACACAACGTTTTGTTTTGTGTCGCGCTCGTTTGCGCACCCAAGAAACATCATGAGCTACAATGTGTTCGCAACAATGTGTCCTCGTTTGCCAGGGCCTTAAAGGTTAGCGTATGAAAGCAAAACCTTTTACACAGCAACCACGAACAGTCCATGAGCATATGAGGATTCCTGAAACGGCTGTCTGGATCTATCTGACTTGCCGTCTCAACGCTCGGGGCAATGGTATTCTTATCAGATAAAATATCGATTGTTGATACTTTTGTGCAAAACTTCACGCTCAATAATCAACGGTAGTTGAAATAGCGAATGTCTTGTAAAAGCAAACTAATGAAACAAGTTTTCAAATCATCACTTGATCATGGGAGGATGCGGATAAAGAGGAACAAATTATTTTAAGTTTCCTCTCCATTAAAATCGATCTACAGCTGCACCAATTGCTTGTTTATCACGCCGACGTATCTTTGAGGAAAAAAGCTTATCGTGTTGAACATTAAGCAGCGAAAGCAGGAAAGATAACCCGAGAACTTCTGTTGCTATAATGAGAAACTTTGAAAATTAGTGTGATTCAAACTAAGAGATTTTGTTTTAATCAGACACTTTCAGATTTACATGTCATGACTCCCGTCGTTCGGCTTTCCGCAGAGTATAAAAAAACCACTTCTGATCTATTTGTTTTCACAGTATTTTGTCCGCTGGATCCTTGGGGATGAAATGTGTGACAAAATTTTAACAATACATTCACAATAGTAATTACTTACCATTGTCTTTTACCGAGGCATTACCACGGCAAATTCACCGCGGCTTTCGGTTTCGGTGATTCCGCGGTGGATTCGCGGCAAACAACATCGGCAAAGATGAGGTTTTACTGCGTGCTAATGGGGCGATATAGTTTAGAGCGGTACTATTATTTTAATGGCAATGTTTCAAGGATGCTTTAGAAAGTGGAGGCAAGTGCAACAGATTCAGGGAACCAACTCTATGGACTATGGTTAGTACAGCTGTAGAATCATTTTGACCTACATTTTCAGAGCTCCACAGTGTAACCATGGTGATAAGATGGCAAATAAAAATTTTGCAAATGTCTAACAAGTCTTCCACTTAACGTATTTTCCGGCGTATTTAAGTCAAACCGGTGTATAAATCGACCCTACATTTTGAGCCTTAAAGTTGAGATTTTCCTCATTTGTGGTGTATAAACTGAGTTCAAAATCTCATCAAGAGACATACTTCAGCAAGAATTATGTGAAAAATCTCCAAACTTCAATGCCATACCTTCAACATAAAGGTATTTTAACAAATGTTCTAACTTTTAGGAGACATTTGGAGGTTTTTGTTCCAAGAAAAAATCTCAAAACACTTCTCAAAAAAATGTGAAAAACCACAGTCAACCCATCACCTTGTATGAATTACATGTATAGCTAAGTGAAGTATGATCATCCAGGTGAGAGAGTAGTCATGAGAAGGACTTTTTGTGATGACATTGACTGAAATTAATTTTCATCCTGAGAAGGACTGTTTGTGATGATATTGACTGACATTTCGACAACCTGAGTGAAAGACATCATCAGAGTCAAGTGTACTAATCTGGTAATGAAAACCAGATGAGCTAGATAAGAACTTACTATACCATGGTAGCAACATGCTTTGCATTATGCTTGAGTGTGCTTGGTTGCAAAAGCAGAAACAGGATGGTTTTGTTCAAGTTTATTGAAGAATTTCTCCCAGAAATCAAATGACAAAGTAGACACAATGGACTCACAAGAAATGTGGCAACTTTTGTGAAGATTACGGGCTTGAAGAATCAATACTACACATTGTACTGCTTAGTATTAAATATTCTTCTTTAAACTTGTGTACACCTGTAGTTACCTTTTTGTGCTTCACTTTGGAGTCTACCGTTATGCAGACTGGTAATTACATGTACCATTACACACAATAAAAAACAAAGTGCTCACTGTATTGTTGAAGAGTTCATGAGGGCAAAGTCCCATGAGATAGCTCTTACACACACGATCATCAGAAAACTTGATTTCATCTCCTGGTCTGGCACCTAAATGGATAGAAAGGCAACACAGAGAAGGAAGTTAATGTCCACCAAGATGATTTCTGAAAAGGAATGAGTGCATTGAGTGCTTCTTTTCTTTTTGTAACACATGTCAAGAATAACATTTGTATGATTAAAGGGTTGTAAATATCTTTGCTTTAGTTCTTTGTTAAATATTCCTGGTACTACAGGATCCTTCAAGATCCTAGCTAGGATCCAAGAAGGATCCTATTTGATCCTACAGTATAGGATCCTAAATAGGATCCTAATAGGATCTTAGGTTAGGATCCTAATAAGATCCTGCATAGGATTCCAACCAGGGATGCCATAGAAGAACCCCACAACTGTGCATGCAATCAGGAATAAATGTAGCCAGTGAATTAGGAGTAATTTTCTTTATTTATCCTCCACCCAGTAAAATCTGCTATTTGCTAAATTTTGGAAGATACAATCTCATAGTGTTCAATAAACCCAGAGTTGAAGGCAACTCATAAGGGAAAAGAATGAACTGATGATGTATTATGCAAGTCTATTATTTCATAGCAGGGTACAGAATGTGCCATTTTCCAAAAAGAAGAGAGAGAGAGAGAGAGAGAGAGAGAGAGAGAGAGAGAGAGAGAGAGAGAGAGAGAGAGAGAGAGAGAGAGAGAGAGAGAGAGAGAGAGAGAGAGAGAGAGAGAGAGAGAGAGAGAGAGAGAGAGAGAGAGAGAGAGAGAGAGAGAGAGAGAGAGAGAGAGAGAGAGAGAGAGAGAGAGAGAGAGAGAGAGAGAGAGAGAGAGAGAGAGAGAAGAGAGAGAGAGAGAGAGAGAGAGAGAGAGAGAGAGAGAGAGAGAGAGGAGAGAGAGAGAGAGAGAGAGAGAGAGAAGAGAGAGAGAGAGAGAGAGAGAGAGAGAAGAGAGAGAGAGAGAGAGAGAGAGAGAGAGAGAGAGAGAGAAGAGAGAGAGAGAGAGAGAGAGAGAGAGAGAGAGAGAGGAGAGAGAGAGAGAGAGAGAGAGAGAGAGAGAGAGAGAGAGAGAGAGAGAGAGAGAGAGAGAGAGAGAGAGAGAGAGAGAGAAGAGAGAGAGAGAGAGAGAGAGAGAGAGAGAGAGAGAGAGAGAGAGAGAGAGAGAGAGAGAGAGAGAGAGAGAGAGAGAGAGAGAGAGAGAGAGAGAGAGAGAGAGAGAGAGAGAGAGAGAGAGAGAGAGAGAGAGAGAGAGAGAGAGAGAGAGAGAGAGAGAGAGAGAGAGAGAGAGAGAGAGAGAGAGAGAGAGAGAGAGAGAGAGAGAGAGAGAGAGAGAGAGAGAGAGAGAGAGAGAGAGAGAGAGAGAGAGAGAGAGAGAGAGAGAGAGAGAGAGAGAGAGAGAGAGAGAGAGAGAGAGAGTAAAAGAGGAATCATAAAAATACTGTATAGGGGACCAACTAACGTAGTACAAAATTTTTTTCAGTTCATCCAAAAATCAGGTTATACATTTGAGCCTTGATGACAGTGGGCACTAATTTTTAATTGGTTGGTTGGAAATAGTAAGGAGCTTTTTGAAAATACAGAAACAACAAACTTAAGATAAAACAGGATTGCATCTCTACAATTAACTCTACAACGTCCCCAACACCACAATACAATAAAATTGAAATTTGTCTGCCCTACTTACGTTGCCCTACTTACGCATCCAATGAACTTGTTCACACTACATGTACATGGCTATCAGTGAGCCTTGTTTGAGAAAGCATTCAACAACTGGTATTAATGGGAAAATTAATGCTATCCAACCCGATAATAGAAAAACAGGTACATTTAACAATTTAATCAAAACTTTTTGGGTACTGAAAACCAACTGTTTATGGGGAAAACTTTTCAAGGTATAATTATAAACATTACAGTGCACAACTTACACTGTAAGAGGAATACAATATAATTATACATGTATGAGAATACACTTTTAATGTCACTACATATTGAGTAACAAAGTCAAGTCAAGGGGTTATCACTCTAAACACCTGCTACTGCAAAAAATAATGGAAACTTAGCGCTACATAACAGAATGTGACTATTGTCAGTACCAAGACTTAGTTACAGTTTTTACTGCCTTCTTACATGTACAACTGTAGGCTATCTGACAGAGACAGAGGTGGAGCCCTTTGGTACATGTACCTTGTACTTTCTGTAAAAGGGTAAATACACAGGGGAACAGGTCTTTTCTTTGCACCTTTAATTTTTCTTGTTGTAATGTACATGTACATAGCCTATTGTGAGGCCAAAGGTACACATGTGAACAAATAATACTTCAAACTACAGCTGTACAATTCATCTGAGATCACTTAGATGGTGCTTCATGCAACTTTGCTTGTGACTGTTACGTTTGGCTTTTGTACATGTCCCTGACTGCTTGTGTCAGAAGAATTATTGTTTGTAACACTCATCACAGAATAATATGATTGTCTGTACAATGCAGTAATATTGTATACACTAATATTGTATGTACTGTATTGTTTTTATTTCAACTGTGGGCTTTAACAATGAAGACAAACATATCAGTCTTCCCTGCTAGCAGAGGCCTCTTTTCCTTGCTCAGCGTGCTGGAGAAAAGAGACCTCTGCCATGGGTCAAAACGGTCTACGTTGAGCATGCGCTGTGGTTTCTTAGCGACCGAACCATCACATGATGTGTTTTAGCACATGATTAAATGGCAAACAATACATGGAGCATGCGTTTTAAAACCTCCGTCCACTAACTCGGACGGCGGCTTAATCAAAGACTGTTTCGACCCATGGCAGAGGTCTCTTTTCTCCTGCACGCTGAATACAAGTAAAAGAGGCCTCTGCTAGCAGGGAAATATCAGTCCAAAGAATTAAGGAAATTGATTGAAAGATAAGCTTGTAAAAGGTATTTTAACAGTAGTTTAATGTCTTGAGGTCACTGCAAATGCACAGCATTAGATTTCGGAAAGTTTATTGCGAACAACTGTGAATAAGCAAACAACTTTTTTGCCAGAGTGCTTTTTTTTAAGTTATTATTTTTTTCTCAAAACCATGCTTGAAATTTGGGGGTGCAGCTTATCTATGAGTGTGGCTTACAAGAGTTTTTACAGTGCTTCAATGTACATGTATATAGTGAAGACATTTCACATTCAAGCCAGTTCATTTTACAGTTATTGTACATTGAGAGTCTTGGTACAGTATACTACAGTACACTGTAGTTTGCACAGAAGTTTGACCTACATTGTATGATTATGAATCAAAGTAAATATGTACCAGATTTTGGCAAGTTTATCGCGAACAATTGTGAATAAACAAACAACATTTTTGCCAGAGTGCTTTTTTTTGAAGTTTTTATTTTTTCTCAAAATCATGCTTGAAATTTGGGGGTGTGGCTTATCTGAGTGAGGCTTATACAAGAGTTTTTACAGTACTTGAATGTATAGTGAAGACATTTCACATTCAAGCCAGTTCATGTTACAGTTATTGTACATGTATGTTGAGAGTCTTGGTATACCACAGTAGTTTGTAAGGTATTTTGACCTACATGGTACAATTATGAATCAAACTATACTACTACTGCTACTACTTACAGTGTAAGAGAGCACAGCAGTATACATTATAAGTGAAACGTAAAACCAAAAATTGGGTCATTTTTATTGCACCCCACTACTATGGACTCTCGCTACTATGGACACCAAAATAGGGTCCTGAGGGTGTCTGCTATAACGAGAGTTGACTTTATGTGCTGTTTGACTACAGTTGTTTGCCGTTTTCTTGTTTCCAATATTTGACTGACATTTTGCATAGTCGTTGTGACATTTGCATAAATTTAACGAAACAACAAGCTTTGTCCTTTGTCCCGGTAGCATTATTTTCAAAACACTAGCATTTTTTTGGCATAATAATTTCAGAAAAAATATTATGAGCACTGCACTGGCATAATACGCTACCTTTAGGAGCACAATCTGTCAAAGCCTATCTACAAACATGCAAATAGTTAAAGAAAAAGGACTGCAGCAAGGAGAATTTTTTCCTAAATTTTCTGAGGCAAGGTTTTAAAGGGGCAATGCATCTCTACAGCTGTATCTGACCTAAACAATAATAATTTATCATGCTCCCTTGTGCAGGGTTTGTAAGACATTTTCTGTGTACTGTACCTTTGAAGAATGATTTTAGGCAGTGCAAACACCAAGCATTTTTGTCATACCTTATATTAAAAGCAATGATGGTGTACTGACTAAATCAACCCATATAAACACTAAGTAATGACAAGGAGCTTAAACAAGAACAAAATCTACTCCAAGCTTGATTTCTGCCATTGTCTCAGGTTTGATAATAATTATTATTCAGAGGGAGTTGGGAGAGGAGAGATCACACCTCCCTGAACTGGTTTGACTGCAGAATACCCTGCCACATCAAACCCTTTACTGTAAAAGGTGGCTATGCAGTACACGGTATGCAGTACACAATGAGAAGTTGCAAGAGAATTATCTTAGTTGCTGGCTATGCAGTATGCGGTACGCAGTGAACAGTACGTGGTACGCAGTGAGTAATAATCTTTATATACAAGAGAAGAAGCTGTCTCAATTGTTGGCTACACGGTATACAGTACACAGTAAGTAATATGTAAAAGAGAAGAAGCTGTCTCAGTTGTTGGCTACACGGTATGCAGTGAGTAATATATGCAATTCAATTCAATTAAGAAGTAGTGAAACTTAAGGCCAATATCACCCTTGATCCAACGTGGTCAATTGTTTTTGTTTTGAAATTGCGCTATTGTATTTGTAATAATATTGTAATATTATTGTAATCTGAAACTTGATTAAATTATTGTTCAATGATGCCTCTGATTGGTCAATTATTTTTATTGGGCTTTTGATGTGGTTCATCACTTTGAGTTGTCGCTTGTCCCCGGTTTCGCAAAGCAAATGGCTACAAATTCAACTTACATATATGTGGAACAGTGAAAAAATCCATTCACATGTTTAAAATTGAAAACAGCACAGTATTGAGCAATCTGTTACTGATAAAACTTGCTGATTATGTTCCGAGAATGGTGACAAAATATCCACAGGAAAACATTTATTGTCACATTGTGGTTTCTAATTTGCAGTCAAAAAACACTCGAACATTCTCATTCAATTATCTGTCCTTTTGCTTTATACTGTGTTCAAAATACAGTTGACCATGCGGCTTGCAATAGACAAAGGGGGAAAATGCTGAGCTCTGCTTTAAACACAGGAGGAAACAAAAGCGATGTAGTCCTCATTGATCATGGAGATCTTGACGAGAAAGAGAAATAAATTATCACACAGTTTAGACAAGCTGAGAACTGAACGTAAAGCTAGAATGCCTCATGGGGCATACAGTGTAAGAATAGCAGTAGATAAAGAGACTAAGCGACAAGTCGGATTACGGCACTTTTCATAATTATGTGGAATTTCATCTTCAAGCGTCAACCACGAAATCGTGTTTTGGCTTCCATCAATCAAATTGCACATGCAGAATTCTGTAATTTTGCATGTGCACAAGAACTTTCCGACATCACTCGAAGAGTTCTGGAGTAGCAGATGCTTGCATAAAATTGATCTTTTGGTAAAAAGATTGTATTTCCTTGTTAGTTTTGTGTTACTGCTCATATTTTGTGGGTAAAGGGTACAATTGTTTTTATCAAGTAAACTTCTCGCTGCCGCCGCTTGTTGTTCCTTGTTAGTTTTGTGTTACTGCTCATATTTTGTGGTAAAGGGTACAATTGTTTTTATCAAGTAAACTTCTCGCTGCCGCCGCTTGTTGGCAGGGAAATAACTTTCAAAACATTGTTAGTGTATTTATCAATACAGCGGAAGCGATTCAGAGTGGTTTTCTTCGCTTCATTCGGGACAAAAAAAACTATTTACATTGAAAGACATTGAAGTTTTGGAGCTAAATATGACGTTTAGATCTACTCACAAGTCACCTATTCTTTATTTGCTTAAGCAAATGAAAATATTGAATCAATGAAACATACCTAACTCACCATCAGATCAGAAAAGATTCAACAAATTCCCTAACCTATCACCTTATTGTTGACTATTTACATCTCTTGAGTTGAGAAGTTTGATGGATTAGTCCTCATATAAACTAAGTATCAATTGATTATCCTGAGAATCAAAAAGGAAATTCACCCTGCTTGAAACTGCTTTGGGCCACTCATCGATGTCGCCTCTAGGTAGTAGTCGGAAGCCACTGGAAATTTGATTGAGGAAGCAAAAAACCTCAGTTGTGAAAACCACGGTTGTTGTTTGAGGTATGAACTTCAGAGTTCATGTGTTATTGAAAAGTGCAGTAAAAACACTGAAGAGTTGACCAAAGCTGCAGAACCCACTATACAAACTGACCTTGAAGGTAAAACATCAAAGATACGGAAATAAGTTATCCAGACATGTCTACCGACAATTTTAATACTCACCATCAAATCAGTTCCAAATCGCAGTAAGTCGGCTCCAACAAGCTCAGCAAATTCTTGAAAGCTCAAATGTAAAAGCACCAAACTTGAACGAGTCCCTGTAAATTCTCGTTGAACCTCACTTTCATATAAAAACAATGCTGCAAAGTTGCATACATACAAATTGTTTGCAAAATATACAAGGCCATAAATTGAGATTTGTTCTCAATACAATAAAACAAGTGATTAAACAAGGGCTTCAAAGTCTGAGTAATTGATGGTCACAGTGCGCAATGCATCAGGTGTGATGATGTCTTTAAGTTTACGAACAATCAGTGCTTACTTTGCGAGTGACTGTCACGTTTTTAGAACGAGAATTACTCTCTTGTGCTTTTGCTCACCACGTTCACTACTGCCTTCAAATATCTATTTGTTAGTTGAATAAATTACATCAGCTTGATTTGATCAGTTTCTGTGTACTGCGTAGCGGCTACAAAGAAGTTCATTCGAGTGGCCAGGTATTTTGCAGTTAAGCCTTGCTCCTGGGCAAAGCACAGACCACTAGTTCCTTCTTCTTCTTTCAATTCCCTGAACAGCGGTGGTAATAAACCATAGATCAACTCTGACTTAAAATACTTGGAACTTCCTCAGTCTATAAACAGCTGTCTATGTATGACAAATTTCATGCACATTTAAATTTGCATGTAGTGTACATTTTCAGCTAATTATGTGTCACTTGCCTTGCTGTTCTTATATTAAGCTTCTCAGAGCCAAAGCAAAGTTCAACGTTTGTCAGGAAATTATTCAAAAGGTACGGTCGTGCTTAGTTTTTTGTGTACAGCTTTCAGTTTCGGTGTTCAGCCATTTGTGACAAAAAAAATCCATCTTTCACCGTTTGTGCAAAAGCTAAAATTTGAAATTTGTGCTAAAGCGCCAGTAACTTGAAAAGATTATAGACAGATGTTCCACATTGTTTATAGGTCTTGCATTAACGCAGGTTCCATAGAGCTCACACCAACTACATAATGTTGTAACTTATACATATAAGTTCAATTTTAAGGTTCAAAGACGAGTAGTAAACGACAGATTTGACAAAGAAAAGACAAAAACTCACTCCGCTTGATTGAGCTACCATCGACATCACAACTCAGTTTTCTATTTAGCAAGTATGCAAAATTAAAAACAACCCGTATAAGAAGACAGTTGACGAACACAAACGTGGTGAATTTCATTCAAGCGTTGGATGAAACGAGAAAGGTTTACTTTCGCAGCACATATTACCAACTCACCATCCCTCTGGGTACCCATGAGCTCGTCCAACATCTTTTCATTTGTTCCTGGGCTGTCATTTTGCCTAGAAGCGGTCTCAAATATGACCAAGAAGGGCTTCAAAGTCTGAGTAATTGATGGTCACAGTGCGCAATGCATCAAGGGTGATGATGGTCTTTAAGTTTACGAACAATCAGTGCTTACTTTGCGAGTGACTGTCACGTTTTTAGAACGAGAATTACTCTCTTGTGCTTTTGCTCACCACGTTCACTACTGCCTTCAAATATCTATTTGTTAGTTGAAATAAATTACATCAGCTTGATTTGATCAGTTTCTGTGTACTGCGTAGCGGCTACAAAGAAGTTCATTCGAGTGGCCAGGTATTTTGCAGTTAAGCCTTGCTCCTGGGCAAAGCACAGACCACTAGTTCCCTTCTTCTTCTTTCAATTCCCTGAACAGCGGTTGGTAATAAACCATAGATCAACTCTGACTTAAAATACTTGGAACTTCCTCAGTCTATAAACAGCTGTCTATGTATGACAAATTTCATGCACATTTAAATTTGCATGTAGTGTACATTTTCAGCTAATTATGTGTCACTTGCCTTGCTGTTCTTATATTAAGCTTCTCAGAGCCAAAGCAAAGTTCAACGTTTGTCAGGAAATTATTCAAAAGGTACGGTCGTGCTTAGTTTTTTGTGTACAGCTTTCAGTTTCGGTGTTCAGCCATTTGTGACAAAAAAAATCCATCTTTCACCGTTTGTGCAAAAGCTAAAATTTGAAATTTGTGCTAAAGCGCCAGTAACTTGAAAAGATTATAGACAGATGTTCCACATTGTTTATAGGTCTTGCATTAACGCAGGTTCCATAGAGCTCACACCAACTACATAATGTTGTAACTTATACATATAAGTTCAATTTTAAGGTTCAAAGACGAGTAGTAAACGACAGATTTGACAAAGAAAAAGACAAAAACTCACTCCGCTTGATTGAGCTACCATCGACATCACAACTCAGTTTTCTATTTAGCAAGTATGCAAAATTAAAACAACCCGTATAAGAAGACAGTTGACGAACACAAACGTGGTGAATTTCATTCAAGCGTTGGATGAAACGAGAAAGGTTTACTTTCGCAGCACATATTACCAACTCACCATCCCTCTGGGTACCCATGAGCTCGTCCACATCTTTTTTCATTTGTTCCTGGGCTGTCATTTTGCCTAGAAGCGGTCTCAAATATGACCAAGAAAGCGCTCAAAACTGTTTAATTACTCTCCAAGAGAGAAAACTTGCGCGGTCGCTGTAAATGTTTGCAGGGCATTCTGGGTCGAGTCCGTTTGAAAGGAATCCTGGGACTTCCTCTAGCGTTGTACTGACGGAGCTCACCATTTGTCAGAAAAATCCGGAAATTTCGGTTTGAAGTCAAATCGTAAGGTAATTTTCCGGAAAATCTTATCGGAAATTGGGGACAACCTCCAGAGATAGTTTTCTTTTTTCGTTCGGAACGGAATTTCGGAAAATTGCTTACCATTTGAGCGAATCGTTCCGTTTCCAGGGTTGTTTTTGCCTCCTTCGCAGATTGTTGGAGCGAACTGCTGGATGTAAGCGCCCGTTAGATAGATGCTGTCCAGTTCGTGGGCGCACGTGTTATCTTATAAATTATTTGTAAGAACGTACGACATCCTTAGTTTTGACCAGTTTTAATAAAAACCTTTTAATAAAGACCTTTATGATGATGGTTTGGTCAGTTTTTAACTATTTGTTGACTCAGAAGTTGCCAAGGAAGGCAAAAGTTGCTCTAGGTTGCTCGCAGTACAAAAAGTTGCTGAAATCGCTAAAAGTTGCTCAAAAGTTGCCGAGCACAATCTATTTATGCCTAATGGCCGGGTTTACAGAGCGATCCAAGCCGAAAGGCCTGGAACTGGTAGAAATGAGAAAATGGAACGCACATTTCCGTTTGGGAATTTTGGACTACCTTTCAAGAAATTCCGTTTTCCCCCGGAAATTTTCCGTTTTGGAAGACCAAAATACGCTTTCCATTTACATTCCAACCGAAATTTCCGGAATTTTTTGGTAGATGGTAATTAACCTAGGTCCTTATGCGCCAGAACGAGTGAGTGCGCTTGACGGAACGCCTTGCAGTTAATGGTAAGCGCCAATCTCTACCGGTTGGTCGGTATGTACTCGAAAAATCGCTTACCATTATTCAACGGTCATTCCATCCGGATTATTCTGACCATGGTAAGCACCCCAAGTCAACCAATCTCGTACCCAGAGTCCTCAGGCTCTTTGGCCAGAAGTTAGTCGCCAGGAGAGACTCTGGGATAATGGAATTTCTCGAAACAATTTCAATGTTTTGATTGGCTGGCCCGCAACGGCTTCCATTGTTTTACCCCAGAAATCCAGGAGTAAAAAAAATACCGTTTTAGAGTCTCTCCTGGCGACCAAACGCTGGTCAAAGACTAAGAGCATAAGGATTCTGGATAAGAGATTGCCTAGACAACACGAAGAAAATTTACGTTAAGGGGGAGTTACACCTGAATGCTACGTTTTTGTCACGCTTTGACCTTTTTTCCCTATTATCTTCTCGAGATTTCATGCAATCCAAAACGGCCATCATAGTTTGGTATTGCATAACCCCACAAATATCTCAGAATTTCTGGGTTATTTTTAGAGTGTTTAATATTATGAAGAAGGAGAAAAGGGTCGGGGGAGAGTGGTTTAAGGAAAGATAAGAAAAATGCAAATTGTCAGGTGATTAAAAATTAAATATGGAGGTTAAAAATTATATAAAGAACAAACACCACACAGTTCGCCCTCAACCTGACGTGCACCCGTGTTGTAGTGGACTGTTTAAGTGTTTGTGTATGCCTTATTTTCCCTTTTTAATTTCTTTATCAAATCACTCCTTATTTCATCAACATCCAGGTATAACCCCTCTTAATTAACGCAAATTTTCCAAAAGTTGGGTTTCCATTCACTGAAATAAACGCCAAATTTTCGAGAAAAAAATGTGCGCCTAACTGTATTTTACGTGAATTTGCTGCAATACAAACGTCTCAACATACATATCTAAAGCGAAAAAGACAGCAGCATTTCCCTTTATTGTTAGCTCATGACCGTGCAGTCGGAGAACGAACTGGCCACGGAAATTTTAAGAAGAAAGACGAAAGAAGTTAGCCATCCTCTCGAGGAAACGGATAAACACGAAGACCAGTCGAAAGACATTTTGAACTCAACTTTTAGAGAAGAACTGTCAGATAGTGACTCCGAGGCGTTGATAGAGGAGCTATGAGCAGACGAGGTTTTGTTATTGAAATTGAGGTGCTGTAAAACAACAATGATGTAAAATAGTGTGATTTAAATTAACATCGATTAAGATGCATTAAATGAACGCGATTTCTAAAAAAGTCGCGTTCATAAAGTGATCGTTAATTTCCTATAATAAGGTATTTGGATTTTATGCATGTCGGCCCTGCTAAACAGGCTGAACTCATGCAGTTTATAGCCGTTTTTACTTTAAAACCACACAGAAGTAAAATCAATTGCTTCACATAACATGTAATGACTGACATACAGAAAATCGCGAATTCCGGTTGACCGAGTGACCAACATTTTCGCGCGCTTGTCGCAATTTTGTCACTCTATTTTCTAACAAAATCATTTGTCCAACTACCATGATTGGCCACAACTCGTATATGGTATATAGCTTGTCAGTAAGTTTGTTCTGCCTGTAACAAAGTGAGTCATGATCTACAATAAACGTCATGTTCCTGACCAAGCGCTCTGGTCCACTCGATGTAAAAAGATCTCGGAAGGTATAACAGGGTGCACCTCTTTCTCAGTCACGAAACTAAATTCCCCTTATAGCCCCCATTACAAGTAACAATGTAACACTTTTTGTGATCTTCAACCCGTTAAAATTGCGGCCATCCAGACGTGTATTCTCCAGTCCTTGCAGGTCTCTAGCACGCTGTGCAAGAAACAAAAGGATGCGCATTACCCCGAGATAAAAACGAATAAACCTTTTCCTTCATAGCAACTTGATTTTCTACTGATTCATCTTGGAAAATCACTATCGGCGATATTGTATACACGCGTTGGCACGGTTGTTTAGGAAAGTATCCATGGTCAAGAAAGTGATACCCACAGCAAGGAACACCGAACAGAAGATCTACCTAAGGAGGGAGCGTCCACAGTCATGGAAACATTACAGTAGGGAACACTGAACATGTTAGCAGGCCTTTCCGAGAACGTCGTGTTCCCAGTTATTTTAATGACTTTCTTTTGAGCTAGGAAGTTTTCTTAGAATCTGTGTTTACTCAAATTCTATTGTGATCCAATCAACTGTCTGAAAAGCTGGGTGCGGCTTGAACGGGGCTTAAGAACAGCAAAACCAAAACCAAGTCGATGTTCAGGGGAATAATTCGCATTTTCTTTTCTCAAAAACAAAGGAAAATGCAAATTATTCCCCTGAACCTCGACTTGGTTCTTTTGTTCTCCCACAATTCCAAACTAGCCCATAAGTCATTTACCCCCTTGCATATTAATACATAATCCCCTCGCATTTTAATTAGCTTTTCATGAAGAACAATTTTACAAATGTTTACTTGGAAATATTAAACACGACACTACAATTACTGAAATTAAACTGAGCAGTGTTTCCTTTCGCCTCAGATTGGCGGATTTTCTTAGCTGGTGGTTCATCGCTTTCTACTAAGGCCCCCAGCCAGAACGACAGTTCGAAATTGCACAGCGTCTTCAAAATTTCATTGTTTAGAGCTACCACGCAAGTGTTGCGGGACAGATTTAGAAAGCTGTGGCTTCTCAGGATCACTTCAGTTTATTCAGCGTCAGGCTTCTACACTCTGCCGTAGCCGGCAGCCAACTCTTTTTGAACTACACAAAACTAGCGATTAAGTACGCTCGCTCTGAGCTCTGATTGGTCGATCGTTCCTTTCCTTTCTAGAATAATAGACAAAGACTATACAAACTTGAATACGTGCCTCGATTGTTGAACTAGAATAAGTTGATCAAGCTTATTGTAACCAAATTTACAAGGTTCACTTTAGTAGATACGTTTGAGACTGTAAAGTTTCTGTGCCAAATTCAACCATGGCTAGCAACAGAGCTTGGAAATTACACATGGACGTGATCCTAAATTTATCAGCAAGGCATGCAGAAAAGCTTGTGGTAACACTTGTGGTAAATACTTCGGCTAAGCTTAATTCAAGTTAATTAAAATGTTTGACAACCTAAAAGCGGCGGAAACCAAAGTTTCTGCGGCCCTTTACACGAGAGAGCTGTTGCCACAGATAACCATGCCGAGCTCACATGGACAAAGTTACAAACTTGCCGGAAGAACACCTACAAGTTATTGTGCTTTTAACGACAACGGCGGAAATTCTACTTTTGCGGAAAACAACTTACTCGTGGGAAAGTTACATCAATAGGTTGTTTGTTTGATTATTGCACGTTTAAGATACGATAAATGTAATTAAATATATTGTGGTAAATGTTGTAAAATATACTTCAACATATTTAGTGCCGCTGTCACTGATTTATTGTTAAGGCGTTCCGCGTTCTTTAACCCAGTCACCCAGGCATCCCAAACTCGTGTATTCCATGTAGTTGACTTCTTTGTATTTTGTGCGACATTGTGCTATTCTTAATTCATTCCTCGCCTGAATGTCCTTGTAGGTTACAGTAGTAACCCTCGCCCGGAATCTTCTTCATCTGTAAATAGGTCGGTTAAACTGAAGATCCTCGGTGCGAAAATTAAAATTGTCAACTGCCTCCTCGTTGTCTGCACCTGCAAATAAAGATTGAAAATTTGTTTCCGAAAGCTCAATTGCAGTAACGCCACTAAAACTGCTTTGAGTAATAAACAATACCATGTGACCCGTACGGCCCGCGCGCGCTTTCATCGTAACTGACTAGTGAGAAAATCCCTGTATGAGGGCCGTACGCATCAGCGCGAGCGGGGCCGGGAAAAGCCGTACGGCCCTGTTAGGAACACGTACGGCCCTGAGCGATACGATTTTAGAGGATTTCGTCGCGTCCAACGATGTAAGTTTATTCTACAACCAAAAAACAAATACAAACAACATATTAGATCAATTTTCTGTGCAAATTTGTCGCTCTTTTGTAAAGGCCATATGATAAAATACTTATTGACTGAGTTATTTGGCTCTCGGTCATGGCGCACGGACCTCGCTACGCTTGGTCAGTACGGCATGACCTCGAGCCAAATATTTTCCCGTCCGGCCCTCCCACTCAAGAGATAAGTACGTATTTCTGACTCTGAATCGCTCGACATTGCTAGGCTGTTTCTAGCATTCACTACGAACAACTAATTCCAAATGCGACTTTAAAAAAACTAATATAATTAAAAAGCCGAGAACCTTGTTAATGCCACCAGTGCCAACATGGAATGTTGAAAACAAAGAAAGGTGAACAGTAGAGGAATTTTTCTTCAGTGTATTTTATGCATTCCTTGAGGAATCCTCGCCAATGTCAAAATAAGCCGTTTATGTTAGTGCTTTTTTTTTCGTCGCAAGAATGAGTACAAATAAAGATTGTTGTTGTTGTTGTTATCGGCCTTCAGCTCGGGGTTATGTGATCTACTCCCCTCGTGCGTTGCCGTCGGGTTACACCCTCGGGCAACGCACGAGGGGAATAAATCATACAAACCTTCGCTTCAGGCCGATAACCTTACTTGACGTTGCACCAGTATTAAAGAAATACACGACAACTGGAACCAGGTAATGAATCAGAAGCTTTTAATTATTAATTGAAAAAAAAATAAAAACAGCTGCTGTTGTTAAATAAAAATACAACGGTCGAACCTGTATTAAGCGATCTCCCTCGGGGTATGGCGTAGTGTCCGCTTAATAGAGCCGACTGATTGCTTAATGCAGGTGGCACAGAATACACGTCAGACACAAAAACACCATTTTGTAAATATAACAGTTTATGCTCAAAGGCCCTCAAAAATCACTTACTCGGTTAAGATCCCCCGCACCTAATATAATGGTAAGAACATAGTGTAAAAACTAACCAACAAAACAGCAACGTTGAGTTCCTACAGTCAGTATTGGTATTATATCTGAGTGATTTCATTTTAGAAAGCGAGCGTTTAATGCAGGCCAAGACAATAGAAACAGCTTGTTGGTACTTGGTAAAGGGTGACCGCGACCGCTTAATAGAGGTCAAAATTAAAGTAATTAAGATAAGTAAATTTTGGGACTTTGTCAACTGACCGCTCTATAGAGGGTGACCGCTTCAAATATTCAGGTTCGACTGTAGTTATATATAGGAACACTTTCGGCGAGAAACTGTCTTGTCAATCTGTTAACACTTTCTATTGCTTTTTGCGGTGAAATTTTTTTTAAATCGCCCAGTTTTGGCGTTGCTATATAAATAGTATCATTGGCGTCAAAACTAGCACAACTTCTCTCAAATGTCTAATGTTCAAAAATTAAATAGACAATTAAGAATTTCTACTTCTTTCAGAACAAATATTGCTTGATTAAATTTAGTCTCCTTCGCAGACGTCTTCAGGGCTCGTCACGCGTTCCTTGCCCACGACCGACGTTCGTGGGCAAGGAAAGAGTGACGAGCCCAAAGACGTCTGCGAAGGAGGCTAGATTAAATTACGCGACTTTCAGCAAGTGGAAATGCCCTTGAAGAGCTGGGAATACTTTGTTTTTTTGGTCAAAAACGCTCTGGTCACCTATCCACAAAAACTTTCCATTAAGCCTCGGTTAAGCCAACGTTCTGCAGGCATTATTGTACAACACTTTGCTCCTACATCGATGTTACACTGAGAAATGTTTTGATTTTCATTAGTAAACTGTGTGAAATGGCCATGCCCAAGCCATGTTAGAGTGCTGTTCCGGATGTGTTGTACAACATTATCCCAACCGTTTAGCCGGCTTAAAATATTTTAATCTTGGGTTTATTCTAAATATAAATCTACCTGGATTTTGCGACGAGTTTAGATTTTAATTTAGGGACTCTCGCCGCTGTAAGATTCTGCAATTATAATGTTATGTACACATAAAAACTACGAAGGAAACATATGTGGCACTCACATCTTTAAGAGGGACTTCGATTCGTCGGACGTCGGAATCCTTAAACAATATTTATTATCTGGAGACCCAAGTCCCTAAGCCACCAAAACTCCAGCTCTTAAAACAAAGCACCTTACTCTTACATTTAAAATGGGGAAAGGAAATAACTCAGGGGCACCAAACAAGCCAAATCAAGCAAAAGCTGTAGAAAGGCTTTGGCTATGTCTACACTATACCGGATAGCTCTTGTGCCGGCACGAAAACCATACCGGATAGGGCTTTTGTTCACATTCAAAACGATGATTTCGACACGATTTTTGCGTCGGAGCGATGCTGGGCCGCTGCGGTCTTGAAAGTGAATCGTCACATATCGGATAGGTTTTCGTGACAATTTCTGGAGTAGTGTGAACAGAGAATCGAACCGAAACGGAAATCAACAACGAGGAGCAAAAATTGAATTCTAGTGGAAAGATAGCGGCGGTTTTGGGCCACTGCCGTTCACACCACGCCGTAGTATTTTTCACAACGGCATAAAATGCTATCCGGCATAGTGTAGACATAGCCTTTTTTAAGCACCTTGTGGTGTTTGAAGTCTGTTTAAAGTGATTTTTTCATAAGCTAGAAGAAGTTCATCTGTTCGGATCCCCTAGCTGAAATTTTAACGCTTGCCTTGCAACTATGTTTGGATCTTGTGGTTTCAGTGTCCAGACCTTTTTAGTTATGAAGGACACATTTTTAGCTTGGACTTTATCCCAAAAAGGACTGTCAGTGCAGTGAAAATCAGGTAAAGAAAAAGAAATATAATTCCGAGGAATTTATTCAAATACCATTTGTTGAACAGCATCACGACTAAAGGAATTACTGCGGTGGCAAAGAGACAAATCATCGTGTAACTCATGGTGTCATTGACAACAGTGACATAGCTTCCCACATCAACCACTGTCGTCTTCAGAAGCCAAGGAAGTCCCAGACAAAATAGAATGTTAAACATGTTACTACCATTGGCATGCGAAACGGCCATGTCAGCATACCCTTGCCGTGCAACTATCAAGCTACATATTGCATCGGGCAGACTGCTCCCTGCTGCGAGGAAAGTCAAGCCCATAATGACATCTGGGAAGTTCACTGTGAAGCCGACTACTGCCGCCATCCAGATTAAAACGTAGGAGAGCGAAGCCATCCACGCCAAAGAGACAACGAATGTGACCGGGTACCACTTCCCCCACCTGTCTTTGCGGCAGTCAGGAATTGTGACGAAAAACAAGCACGTGAATGGTAACGCAATGATCCATGACGTCCATGAAAGTAGTTTTCGACGAACTGACGATGGTGAATCGTTATTTTCGTGGGTGACCTCTCGAGCCAAACTGCCACTGAACTGAATTTCAACTTCCTTGTGTCGTTCTGGGAGCAGTTTCGTTTTCTCGCTCTTAGTTAGTTCTGTTTCGATGTCTCTGACTTCTCCCTCAGCTGAAGCTAATCTATGAAAGACGTCCGCCAGAACCTTGTCAAAGTACATCACAATGACATACATCACGTAGATGCAGAGCAACGCTAATGCCTCGTACCAGTAGACTCTTTTGTCGTATGTGACAGCCAGCAGAGCAGCAATACTGAGCAGGTAACACAAGTTGTCACGCAACAACGGCCACCGTGACAGAGGGAGAGTATTGTTGGAGAACAGGCCACAGATGGCGACGATAAATAGGACATTGAAGGATGAAGACCCTGCTACAGTTGCTAAGCCGATGTCGGTCTTTGTTATAAAAACGCCAATAAGAGAGGTAAACAGCTCGGTGCCAGAGGTCCCGGCGGCCATCACAGTGGCACCAGCGACATCAGGATGTATGTGTAACTTGGTGGCGATCTCCTCCACCGAGGGGACGAAGTAGTCATTGCATAAGATGGTTAAGCCAAGGAATGTATACAGCGCCAAAAGAAAGTGTACGATGACTCCACCGTGCTTCCGCTGGTTCTGGTTCATGAAGTCACCAGGAAAGTCATCTATCGATGGCTTTAAACATGGCAAACTTAGTCCCATCTTCTCTACTGGACGGCTTGAGTTAGTTGGACTCTCCACCGATCTTCTCGTCCGACTGGAACCGGTAAATCCAGGATTGTTCGCTTGTTGTAGAACCAGCGATACTGACTTGTATAGAAAGCCGGGAAACATGAAGCCAGCAACGAGAAACAACACAAACAAACTGGAAAACTTGCCATCCTGATTCATTTTCGGTCGGACTTCGTAGCTCTGGGTCAGTTCCTCAACGGGGTCAGTTCACAGAGCGTGCGGATGGACGTATGCTATAAATGAAAGCTCTCGGTGGAAAATATATGGGCGTAATTCTTGTTCGTTCTTTGCCAAATCATGGAAAAAGCGAGATAATCATGTGAATTTCGACGGGAAGCCACGTATTCCTCACGTACACAAAGAGGTCAACGGAAACATGTGATATGGTAGTGGTGTGTAAGGATGACGGAAGTTGGAAACTTAATCTCATTACGTTTGTACTTATTTAAAGAGCATGCACGAACCATGCGACTGATTCCGACCATGCACGGAATATTCATGAGATAAGTTTTTACATTCTAAATTTATTGGTTGTTCGTAAAATGTGATGAAGATGAGATAAAAAGGATAGAAATCAAAAAACGGATACAAAAATGCACTACAAATTACAACTGACAAAATATAAAAATAAAGAGGAAATTGAATATTTTACAAGAACCTGCCCCCCAAAATTAATAGTAATAATAATAATAATTGAAAAAAGAAAATAAATTTAAATCAATAAAACAAGTAATGATTATAAAGTTTGTGTAGATTATTCTTTTTTCCAGAGTTTTATTTCATTCGTTTGTGATGTACTATTTGTCACAACTTCCTTTCGTAACGATAGTAATCTCCGCAGATGTGTAAGTTGCTTGTTCAATTCATTGTTGCTAACTGCATGTGTGACTGAAATATCAAGGTTTGCGGTGAGGGAACTACATTACGAGAAGGAGGAATGAGTTTGTGGAATGGCATGTGGCATGACTCGCGGAATGGTATAATTATGCAGAATGTAATATATGTAGATTGACTCAAAGAAATTAATTCAACTGAAAGCACGCCCTTTCTGTAGCCAATAATTCTACAGTTTACGTTTTCGATAAAAATAAACGTTATACTAGTGTGATCTTTCAAACCGAAACAGAAAATTATTCAAAAAGAGTATCGTTTTTCAAAGTATTCGTTCAACTTTTGTTGTACCATTTTGAAACTGTACGTTTACACGGCCTTTAGACAATAGGTCCAATCTATATTATTAAATTTCAATGAAACTGAGTGATTCCACAACCCAAGGGACTTTTTCAAGGGTAGCATGTGCCGTGCACTTGATAATGCTGGCGCAGGCGTGAAGTGTCATTTGGAGAGTGAAAAATCGAGACAACTATTCGGGCGTTTCTTTAATCTCCTCCCTAACAACTTTGTTAGCATTTGTAAAATTATCCTTTGTTTTCGACAGGACTGATCATTTTATCCGTATAACTACAGCTTATTAGTCTACGTTTAACCCATGAATTACTTTTCTCATGGTCATCGTGCATGACTAGCGGTTTTGCTGGCGGGCGCTTACGCACAACGAAGTTGCTGAATATGGTGGCCATACTCCAGCTAATAGGTTGACCGAAACATGCAGCCTTTTAGTTAGTTTACAGTGTGCATCTTTGATATTGGACATCCATGTTATGGTCAATTGACACCTGTCAAAATAAGGTATCCACTGATCAGTATCACATCGCTATATCGCGGGCTTAAGTTTGCAGCACGTCGCGGTCAGTGTTTTTTGGAAGTTGACTGCTGCCCAGGTACGTCGACTCTTGTCGTGTTTTGATGGAAAACGGTTGAAAAATATTTCATCTTCCTCCATTTTTCGCCAATTTTAATCCAAGACAGGATATTGCCAAAAGATCTGGACCACACGCATTTATTCAAGTCAGTCATCTTTGGAGGGATATAAACTTATGTATCAGTCAATTCCAAAAGCGCCCATCCTGCCCGGGCATAGCCCGGGTATTTGATCCGAAATTTGTTCCGCACGGTGGGGCATTTGACTATCGGCTAAACATTGGTCGGCGGTTGCCAGCTAAAGGGTTTCGCGAGTCTTTCGCTCGCAAACATTCATTGATTCATTCACCACGGGAGCCGCTTCGCTCCCTTCACTTCAAGATTCCGCGTAGGCTTTCCGTTGTTCACTAAATATACAGTTGATAGGCCTATATACAAAGTTTGGAGTGCCCACAAAAGAGCTCGGAAAGAGATTTGGCGCACAATTTTCGGATTTCGTTTGAAAAATGTTTGCGATTTGAGGATAAAATAGTCATTATGAACGGGAAGCGTGCCAAAATGCATATGCCTCATGCAACGAGTGATTTGGTATAGATTTACACTTGATTTTCGCTTTCGTGGGCATTTGATCGTCTAAACTGGAAACACAGCGGGGGCCCCACAGGGGGGGGGGGGAGATGGGCGCTTTTGGAATTGACTGATACATCATTAAAAGCTGAGTGTTTCTTTTTAATTTGTTTAGAGCTACTTTTTACTCTGTATTGCAATTTTTGGCACCATCTTTAGAAGATATCTTCTTGTAAACTTCTCATGTTAGGCTGGGATATTTATTATTTTTCCACCTATTGTTTTAACTCCATTTAGATTGTTTTGTTTTGTTTCTTTATTTGATTACTTTCGGCAAGGTTTTAAATCAAAAAACTAAAAATTGTGTTATCCCGCAAATGATTTTGTTGTTTAGGCCAGTAAGAATAAATAACCTGGGAGCTCCACTTTTAAGCTTGGATAAATTTTTACAGCATAGAAAGTGCTAGTTACGGATTTTTATTCACGAGTTGCAAAACTTGCAACGAGTGAATAAAAATCCGTACAAAGCACTTTTTATGCTGGAATTTGTTTATTATATATATATAACGAGAACTAAACCTATACTTGAAATCCTTTATTATTTCCGATTCAATATTAAAGCTTACATGAAGAACAGCAAAAACTTCAAGACTGATCTACACCAGCTTAAATATTACTTCCTATTTAGAATAACTGAAAAATACGGGAGAATTCGTCAATACAAAGTGTGGAATGTTTTCTCTTGTCCCTAATCACTGTCAGATTCAATCATGTGATGGCGGCGCTTCGATCGCGCTGTGCAACGACAAATTCGCACTCTGTTGACTTACACTGTTTATAGAAATGTTGAATGTTCCTCCTTGAATGTTCGCCCCCTTGTTTTTGTTCGATTGCTTCTCAATAAAATCATTTAACGATAAATCCAGTGGAACAAAACGGGAAGCGGAAGCCATGTTTTTGAAACATAAACTTCGAGTGGGCGCTGAGTTGAAGCCCGCGCTTCCCCGAAGCCATTTGAGTGCTTTGCTCTGATTGGCGAAAGTTCTCGCTATATGAACACAAAAGGGACTCAGCCAAAGTGCCCGCATTACCAGGGTGACCGTATTAAGAGGGCTCACATGTGGCCTTTTTAGTTGTTGGGACAAAGAAAACTGTCCGTTATAAGCAGATGTCCGTTATAAGCGGGTGTCCGTAGAGCGACCAGAGCGGGGTTCCAATGCCAGTAATAAAAATAACGCGTAACCCTCGCTCGCTCGACCCTCCCTTTGCGCGACCTGGGCCCGGTTTTTCGTAAGCAGATTAACCCTAACCTACCATTAAGAGTCAACCAAAGTTCTTACCTTTTAGGTGGTGTTTAAGGTGTTTAAAGCAAATTATGTTCAGGGTAATTAAAGTTAAATTCAAATCGAAGGGAAAAATATCACAACATTTTCTCGTAGGGGTGCAGTAAACAGTCCTCCCCATTCAGTTCTCTGGGAGGAGCCAGTTTTCTGACACGAACCATCCCCGACCAAATGTACTAAATCAAGTTTTTTCAAGTTTCAAGTTTCAAGCGCATAAACGTTACTCACAGGACGATAGACATTATCGGTCCCTCAATCCTCTTTAACAGAAATCCGTTATACGCGCTAGTAAAGTTGTCCATATAGGCAATGATTGCGCCTCAGTCCCGCTGGTGCCCGCTAATCCGAAAGAATTCTACGTTACTCGCACCAATTGACACACCGGGTAGTTATTTTTCATTTATCTTTTACAGCATTGTCCAGCTCAAACAACGACTTCATTTGGCTGTGGAAACTGATACTTTAACCTTAATTCCCAATTTCTCGATCTCGGTCCACCTCCCGGATTATGGTGTTCCATCCCCGCCAAAAATCAAAGTTGATCACAACATTCAACTTGATAGTTTAACCATTAACTTGGCAAACCTCAACATCATATTTCACTCTTCAACTTTGTACTTTGTATCACAAACATTGAAACTTTCGACATCAACTTTCAAAGTGACGGTTCAACATTCAACTTTATCCATCAACATTCATGTTTACATATCAACAATGGTCTTGGCACATGGGCTGTCAGCAAAAGATGACGTTTGAATCTCGAAGTCGAATGTTGAGTTACCAAAGGCGCTCCAATCCCGCCAAAATTGAACTTCAGAATTCAACTTTCAAGTTGATAATTCCACATCAAATGTTACGTATCAATACCCGTGTTTAACAATGAACATTGCTATTGCTGATGACGCAAATATGCTAGTTCACCATAACGTAATGTTCGATCTCTCAAAGTTGGTTGTTTCGTTATCCATACGTACCAATTCCGCCAAAAATCCCATTGACGCGCTGTAGGGGAGGGGACGGGTAATTTTGTAAGGCCTTAGCCTATGAAGGTCCGTTCTGGTCAAAATTAAACAAGATTTTTTTTTGTCGGCTTATATGATATTCAATTATTTTTACTGGCAGTCTATTTTATGTCACTGTCTATAATATATTTTCGTTACCTTCCGTGAAATTTTTGGGGGGCTACTGTAGGAATTATTTTTGGCACCCTTTCCGAATATTTTTTTCTTCGCACTGTCCATGAATTATTTTTGGTTACCCTCCGCGAATTATTTTTTCGTACTGTCGAATTAATTTTTGGCTCGGTGATGCATTGCGTGGCTGTGACTTGTATGTCTAACGCTTCAACACTGGACCGAGTTCTCCCCGTCGTCATAAGAACGTTGAATTGCACAAATAGCTCGAAATGCAATACAAGAAATCGACCGAATAGCTCAAACAGTCCGCTCAAATGGGCCATCCTTCAGCTGTGCTAGAGGTGACCCCTCCTCAAGTTCTACTGGTAATGAAACGCCCTCAAGTTCCACTAGTGTAGGAGGCAGTTCTGTAGTCATCCACTGATCAGTCTTTCTTGTTCACAGTTTGCGATGCGAGAGACCGCAACGCACTGACTGACTGAATTGAGACGGAGGTTCTCTACACTTTCAAGTTCAAATGATGCTGTAGCACTGGGTGTCTCGAAACCTCGGACCCTAAAATTAATAAAAATTTACTCAGCGTGATTGCTACAAGCCGTCTTGTTTACTGTTCGTCGATAATGTTGTAGCCAGAATCTGAAGGGGAAACAAAAACAGCTCGTGAAGGTAATTACCTGCACTGATCACAAAAATAATACTCAGCATTCGTATCGATTTTTGGTTGCTTTATAAGTGTTAACCAAAATTTATCCACAATGTTTTAGACTGGCGATTCGAGCTAAGTTTAGTTAGCGCGGGGTGCGTTGTGTGATGGTTTCGCAATCTGTACAAAAATATATAGCGTAACGTTACAGAAACGGGATGGTAAAGACAATGAACTCATGCCTTGGAAATTACATCTACGAACAGATACTTGTTTTACCATATTAAATTGACAGCTGATGTTGACTTATAACTTACGCCTTCTTAGTGAGTGTATGAAAATGCATATATTGGGAAACCGTCACGCAACGCACCCTGCGCTAACTAAACTTGGCTACAATCGCTTCTAAAACATTGTGGATAAATGTGGTTTACACTAATAAAACAACCAAACATCAATACGAATGTTGAGCATTATTTCTGTGATCAGTACAGGCAATTACTACCGGGAGCTATTTTTGTTTCCCTCCGCAGATTCTGGCTACGACATTATCGACGAACTCAATGCAAGACGGCTTGTAGCAATCACACTGTGTACATTTTTGTTAATTTTAGACCATTTTAGGGTCCGAGGTTTCGAGACACCTAGTGCTACAGCATCATTTGGACTTGAAAGTGTAGGGAACCTCCTTCTCAATTCAGTCAGTCAGTGCGTTGCGGTCTCTCGCATCGCAAACGGTGAACTGCCTCCTGCACGATTGGAACTTGAGGGCGTTTTATTTCCAGTAGAACTTGAGGAGGGGTCACCTCTAGCATAGCTGAAGGATGGCCCATTTAAGCGGACTATTTGAGCTATTCGGTCGATGTCTTGTAGTGTATTTCGAGCTATTTGTGCAATTCAACGTTCTTATGACGACGGGAAGAACTCGATCCAGTGTTGACGCGTTAGACATACAAGTCACAGCCACGCAATGCATCACCGAACCAAAAATTAATTCGATAGTACTAAAAAATAATTCACGGAGGGAACCAAAAATAATTCATGGACAGTGCGAAAAAAAATATTCGGAAAGGTGCCAAAAATAATTCGTACAATGTAATAATAAATAATTTGTTGGGGTAGCCCCCCAAAAATTCACAGAAGGTAACGAAAAAAGTCAAGACAAAAATTTGAAAATATATTTAGACAGTGACATAAAATAGACTGCCAGTAAAAATAATTGAATATCATATAAGCCGACAAAAAAAATCTTGTTTAATTTTGACCAGAACGGACCTTCATAGGCTAAGGCCTTACAAAATTACCCGTCCCCTCCCCTACAGCGCGTCAATGGGATTTTTGGCGGAATTGGTACGTATGGATAACGAAACAACCAACTTTGAGAGATCGAACATTACGTTATGGTGAACTAGCATATTTGCGTCATCAGCAATAGCAATGTTCATTGTTAAACACGGGTATTGATACGTAACATTTGATGTTGAATTATCAACTTGAAAGTTGAATTCTGAAGTTCAATTTTGGCGGGATTGGAGCGCCTTTGGTAACTCAACATTCGACTTCGAGATTCAAACGTCATCTTTTGCTGACAGCCCATGTGCCAAGACCATTGTTGATATGTAAACATGAATGTTGATGGATAAAGTTGAATGTTGAACCGTCACTTTGAAAGTTGATGTCGAAAGTTTCAATGTTTGTGATACAAAGTACAAAGTTGAAGAGTGAAATATGATGTTGAGGTTTGCCAAGTTAATGGTTAAACTGTCAAGTTGAATGTTGTGATCAACTTTGATTTTTGGCGGGGATGGAACACCATACCGGATATCTTGTCATCGTTTCAAAGATAGCGGGATCTCGAATAGGCTTGCTAGGGGCAAATATTATCCATCGGTGCGTACAACGGAAACAACTTTTTTTGAAGGCAGATGATGTTCCATTCCTCTAGCTGGAAATCGAAATTTTGCTCACAATACCCGAGGAATGACCTACGGTATTTGAGTCACGTTGAACGAAACTTGATTTGCAATCAGTATTTTTTCTATATACTTTTGTTTCAATATTGATTTTTCTAATGTTTTCATCAGTGAGTTTTAATATTTACCTGATTTTTAACCGCCGGACCCCGTTGATAAAAATGTTCAGAAAACGTTACTGTTAGATTGCAGTTCAAATTATGTGATTTGAACTTGGAATGATATATACATACCCGTTAGGATATGCATAACAGGATGTACATAATAGCTTAAAAATCGTAACCTACATATTAAAAATACTGTTTGCAATATACCATTACTTTAAATATTAAAATACTATCAAAGCTACAATTTAAAAGCATTAAAAACAACCTGCATTACGCTGAGTGCCGTGTATAACTGTTTTACACAAAACTTGAAACGCCCGTAGCCAGCCCGAAACGCTCTGAGGGCGGAGAGTCAGCCTGCCTTAGCTCAACTGGTAAGCTATTCCAGAGAACTGCGCCTGATCGAGTAGCTGAAGCTATTTTTCATGTAATTTGTGTGTGGCGGTGGGATAGCAAGTTTGCTATCAGAGTCTCTTAACTCATTCTTGTTACGATGTTTCTATGTCTTTTTTGTAATTCCCGAGGGTAGGAGGTCAAGTTGATCTCGTTATTCCAGGTAAGGGGTTACCACAGAGATTTTGCTGGTCCACAGGACCGAAGTTTCTACCGTAAAAGCTCTATTAACCCCCCTCTCTAATAATCCCTCCCCCCCGTTTTGGTACACGAGATTTTGTTATTATTTCCTCCTATTTAATTCCTCCTTACGAAATACATTTTAAGCGGCCCAGTTGGTTTGTTTTTCAACAAATATACACACTAAAACACACAATACTGTTTCCTGCTCGGTATTAAATGATAACGTTTTACTGTATTTGTTCGCGTGTTCAAAGATTTGGAATAAGCCCCCCTCTCTGTTAAGCCCCCCTCTCCAATAAGCCCCCTGTTAATAAGGCCTGAAATTAAATAAGCCCCCTGGGGCTTAATAGAGCTTTTACGGAATGTCTCTTATCACGCTTGTCACACTCGCTGATGCTTGATTTCAAGCGAACACTCGGGCTAGTTCTCGGTAGGTATCTGATTTGTATGTGTCTTTTTCGAGCCTTTTGCCACCTCAGAAGCCACCTGCTTGGCATCCTAAAGCTGGGTTGGTGGGTAGAGGCAATCCTGTGAAAGAAAACAGAGGTGAAAAAAACAATTTCAAAGCAAGTGGGTCGCTGAAAGTGTTTGAGCGAGTCATGTCCAGCATTCGAATTCACGAGTGAGGTTGACTTTCTGGTCGTTCTGTGAATGGATTCGGGACCCCGCATGGCAATTTTGGCGAGTTTTGAGTTGTAAATAATGCAATCGGTGCACTACTTTGCAGTAGGACTAGGGGCTGGAAACTTCTATCTGAAATGGAGATTGTTCCATGCCGCAGTTATGCAAGAATTTCCCAGAATTCCTTTTCACAAACGCGAACACAGCGCGCGTTATCTAGGTCGCACAAAAGAATTGAGCAGGAAAATGTGGAACAGACTACAAGAAGTGAAGTCGAAGTTTGCTGCCAATGTAGACTCTTAGCTTCAAGAGGATTTTTTGTCTTAAAAACTTCAAGAGAAAGTTGCATATGTTTTGGTGTTCTCCGAGGGCGATCGAAGCCAACATTTCTGGTTTGCAACAGAATAAACGGTCACATTCCATGAAAATTAGGAAAGTTGCAGGTTTTCAAAGCATTGGTCCATATGGACCAATAAATTACAGAGCATGACAGGAATGAGTTTAAGATTAGCTGCAGACTCTGCTACAGTCAACAAAATTAGAACTAAGATAATCAGGAGGGAAGCCATTGAGCGAGTTATAAACCATCACAGCTTTTTGGATTAAACGTTGAGTATCGAGTTTTTCTCCATCCAAGTTTTTGAATAAGGAAATCAGCGTTGGGATCGTAGATTGAGAGAGTAAGGATACGAACAGCGTGATAATTTTGGAGTTTTTGAAGTTTTCTAGACAGGGATTTCCCGCAGCTTCTCCAGACATAGCCTGCGAGCAAGCTCTCCCGGGGGTAGGGGCCCACCCCCCGAGAGAGCTTGCTTGCAGGCTACTCCAAACAGCGATGCAATAATCAAAGTGAGGCTACACTAATAAGGTATAGGGGAATCCTTGTTTACAATATTTGCCTCATTAGCATGAACAATTCAGTTTCTGATGGAGCTACAAATAAATCAGTTCTGAATATTGAAAGGTCATAGTATGAATAACTCTGCCAATGAATATGAGCCTCATGTATTGAATACCTTTCAGGTGTAACGCGGGTTTAAAAATTCAAAATTTTGCAAAGAATGTATGAGCTCATTAGAGTTTTTGCCACCCAGACATTTGGTAGTTTTTGGAAGACAATATCTCCTTGAATACTACACCTAAAGAGCTAAAAATTTCACAATGTATTAAATTTCACTAGCTCTTTAGCTGCCTGGAGTCAAATCACATCTAACATGTTTCCTTCTGTAAGCAAAGCCGTATACAAATGAACAAAAATGTAAACAATGACGTAAGCATGAATCCCCCTATAAATTAACTGAAGAATCTCACGTGGAACAAAAGACCTCACTCGCTTCAACGCTCCAATGCCAGAAGCGATTCTCACATTTTGTCAGTATGAGTATTCCAGGATAAATTTTGATAGTTATAAACACCAAGAGAATTAGTAGATGTCATGCACCTGTCTTTAGTTAGACCGTCAATCAAAGGGGCCGGGCGGGTGACTATGAAACGCTCTTAGCCTTTGCCTTGATCCGATCAACATAACTGACCCACCTTAAGATGTATCGACGGAAAGCTCGTTTGCAGTAAGCCATTTGTCAATTCTAGCAAGGTCTTTTTTTAGACGGGTGTCAATATCTCTGATGTTATCACTAGCAAAGGTGAGGTGCGTGTCATCAGCAAACATTCGCTATTCAGAGAGCGGGGTGGGGGCAAGGGGGGTCTTGTCACGAAGTCACGAATTTTCGATTTCACGAATCACGACTCAAGTGTTAAATTCACTAATGTCATGGAAAAAAATCTGATCACAATGCAGTGAAGCTACGAACTCAACTTTAGACATTCACGATTTATTTGTTATCTATTCACGATTCACAGCAAAGGACTTTTGCATTTCACGCCTCACGGAATACACTTCAATCACGATTCACGGAACAGTTTTCTATCAAATTATGATTCACAGAGCACAAAAAAACCGGATCACGGTGTCACAAAAATACCCTTGCCCCCACCTCTTCAGAATTTTGCAGACGGTTAGGTAAGTCATTGATAAAAATTATTGAAAGGAGTGGGCCCAGAATTGTTCCTTGAGAAATGCCACAAGTTAGAAAACGGTCACTGGAGAGAGGACCACTTACAAAACATCGTTATCTACAACAATTCAAGTATCCCGAAGTAATTGACTTATGAAGTGCCAAGAACACCATATTCCTTCTGTTTTACAGTAGAATGTCGCGATCAACGGTGTCAAAGTCTTTCTTTAGATCAAGAAACACGACAGCGTTTTCATTACCCTGGTCACTATTATAAGACCAACTATCAGTAGCCTCGAGTAATGTTGTAACAGTCGAGTGAATATGAGGGGTGATCTCCGCCAAAATTATGTTTCAAATTGTGTTATACATAATCTCCAATTTTTCTTACTGGCAATCAAATTCTTTTCTAAAGAGATTGGAACAGAAATTGAGACACCACGAAAGAAATTGAAGCAACAGAACAGAATTTAAGACACGAGAAGTGAAATAAAGACGCTAAAAGAGAAATTGAAGCAACAGAACAGAAATTACGAAACAGTTAACAACCGATCCAACTTCAATTTCTATTCTGATGGGGGTGTGGCTCAAATGGGAAACCGAGCAGAACCTGGGTAAGAACTAGTTTCTAGATTATAATTTATGAATATACATACGATAACTAAGTTACCGCGTAGAGAAAATTAATTCCTTGTTTGAAACTGAATGGCCGCTCGAGAGGAAACTACCTGCGGGGAAGGACTTTTAGCCCAATGTAGCTCCTCCTTAGAGGAGGTTAAAGAAATTATCGAGGGTCGGAGCAACACAACGACCAATACCACAATGAATGGCAATGAAACATCAACCCGCCGTCATGCAAGTGAACCAGGGGTTTCTCAGTTGGATCCAGAGCCAAGCTCTCAAAGAGTAATTCAAAATTTTAGGCAGCTGTTTTCGACTTGCCCAGCTAGACCTGTTCCCGGACCACCTTCGTCTGTAGGGAACGTTTAAAACTTTGATGGTCTTTGAATTTCCTATCGTGTTTGACTATAGCTCTAACCAGTACAATCTAGACCTAACTTTTCCAACATAACTAAAGAAAAGCGCACGCTCTGATTGGTCAATTAACCATTTACTATTTGCCCATGGGTGAACGCTGTTGACGTGTGGGCTGTTTATAAACAAAAATTTCGCTTTTTGGGGGCGAGATTTTACGAAATTTGTATCGTTTCAATCGTCATAGTGTCTACCGAAGTATTAAGCCGTTGCAATTTCTGTGAATGGAGTTTCGCGCGCCTGTTTTACTTGGTCATGTTAGTTAGTGCAATAAAATGGGACTTTGCTTTCTCTACGATGCTTATGTTATGTTACAGTGCATGTTATAAAACAAATGGTAAACGTTTACGTTTACCATTTGTTAAATCTAGACCTAACGTTTCAATATGACTAGATCAGGGGAGTATTTTTAAAGATTTCTCTTAGCAAGGGCTGGTTTTGTATTAAGTGCCATTTGTTCAGTAGAATCTGTTTGAGAGTAGGCACTGATGGGCGATATTCTGTAAGAAACGGCAAAATTCGTTTGCGTGTTTTTTTTATTTTGTAGAGCCGACATTTTATCACTATAATTAACTCCCGACAGGGTCATATTCACAAGGTTATCTGGAGAAGATCTAAAATCTATTTCGTTTAAATAGAGCAATGTTTTCTTATTTTTCTTTTGAAGAGTTAGTTCTAAGACTTCCTCAGATAATTTGCTGACGCCCGGAGGGTGACAGGAATTAAAGTGCGTGTACATGTATTGGAAAGTCTCTGTCGGTTTGAAGTGCGTGCGTACGTCAGGAATAGACTCCTTTTCAAATCTCTCGCCCTTGTATACTCCAGCATGTTCGATGATCAACATTTGGTCCTGAGACCGTAGAGTGTGCCTTATCTCTAGGTTGTTTTACATCATTATTATTTCTAGATTCTAGCTGTTTGATGTCTTTGATCCTGGTGAGTTTGGTTTTGTTCCGCTCTATTCGCCGATAGTGAAACTTAATAAGAGCGTCGACATATTTTTGCTGAGCGTTCTTTCTTCATGTTTCTTATCAGGGGCACCCAACGAGCCAAACCAGCCAAAAGTTGTAGAAAGGCATTTTTAAGTACGTTATGGTGTTTGAAGTCTGTTTAAAGTGATGTTTTGGTTAGCTAGAAAACTTTGATCTGTTCGGATTCCCTAGCTGAAATGTTAATTGCCCGAAAATTTCAGGGAACAAAATCTTTCTTTGAGAAAATACTAGCTGAAATGAACTTTCTAGGGCACCTTTTTTTCTTTCCGAAAATGCTAGCTGACGTTTTTTACTGCCAAAAATAGCAATAACGACCTTCCGAAAACCTCAGGGGTTAAGATTGCCGCATTACGAATCTTTTAGGCCACGTTTTACTTGCGAAAATCCGAGTGCACTCTTTAATCGACGCCGAAAGCCTTAGGCGAACTACCCTCCACCGAACAGATATCTACCGAAACTTGTCGTTGGGTGCCCCTGTCTTATCGCGGCAATGTCACTTTTGATTACATCATCTGGCGCGATGTTTGCTCTTGCGTTGTAACGCAGAGTTTTTGGACGAGTTCCTTTTTCCTTTTCCCGGACAGTGAATCAACGATCAATCAAAACCTGAAGCTGTTCCTCTGTAATACGGTAACGCGGTCTGCGTCGCTGACCTCTTACGACCACCCCGGCAGTTCGAGCTGAAGAAGAGCTGCTATGAGCACAAATACAGTCGCGAACATCCCGGAGGAGAAGGTAAACGGATTGATTCAGGTCTACGATCGTACCCAACGAATCTCCGTTTCTGTTCACAACATCGAGTAGCCGGTCTAGGGAAAACAAAGCTCTTTCAGTCAAAGAAGCCTGTAGGCCTCTCAATACGTCCGAAATACATTCTCGTCAGCGGCCATCTGATCGGAATAAACTTTCATTTCGCGTGAATATCATCGAACATATGTTCATAAATTATAATGAAGAACTAGTTCTTACCCAGGTTCTGCTCGGTTCCCCATTTGAGCCAAACCTCCATCAGAATAGAAATTGAAGCAACAGAACAGAAATTGTACCCTGGGTGCCAGAGGTTTTATTTTTCTTAGCGAGTTCGCCGGCTAAACCCGCTAAACGCAGAGCGAACGGAAACGCGAAAAATAAAAACCTCTGGTCACGGCAAGATATCTCGGCAAACCGGTTTTCTACAGTGTTTGCTTGTTTTCATAATTTGGCATGACGTGTCGCCGCCGTGATAGGCCGTGATAGGCTCGATTTCCGCCGCTCACTCGGGTCCGGGCTTTCCTCCCCTCTCTCGGGGAGGAAAGCCCGGACCCGAGTGAGCGGCGGAAATCGAGCCTACCGCCGTGATGCCTAAAACCGCTTGCTTGTGTCTCGTGTAAATATCGAAATTCGTGAGCTGCGTTTCCACAACCGGCGTAAAATTATAGCGTCTGTAAAAAATGTTTAAATTTGTTAATTTTCGGATCTGGAAGGTTCATTTTTTCCGACGGTGTCTACGCGAAGACAGACAGAGATAGCTACGATCGAGTTTGTACCCTGGGCGCCAGAGGTTATTTTTTTATCCATTTGAAGAAGGACGCGGCGAAGCAGCGTCAACGAGGCTATGCGTTTCGCGGGTTAACCGCTTCTCGCTAAGAAAAATAAAACCTCTGGCACTCAGGGTATCGAGGTTGTCGTCTGTGTTGTGATTTCCGGTAAACAAAGAGGTCACTGCCTCATCCATTTTGTGCATGAAATGTCGAAGAGACGAGGAGAAATTAGAAAAGCTCTCCGAGGCACTGAATGTTTTTAGAGAGAAAGCTAAACAGACACTAAAACGGAACAAAAGGAACTAAATGGGGGTGGAAATTCCGCGAAAAGATTAAAAGAGGTGTTACAGAACTTCGCCGACTATAATTAGCAGTGGTACTGTCCGAAAAAAGTCCGCACTGAAACGTCCGCCCCACGTTCGACCGAGATCGCTTTCAAACCAACTTAACCCATTAAGATCCAATGCGCCCTCATGTGCCCGTACAAGACTTTGCTGCTTTAAAACTATCAGTTGTGAGCATTGACTAGAAAGTCCTTCAAATTGAGAAAAAAGTCAGTGATATTTGCAGAACGTCATAGAAAAACAACAAAAATCATGTTTTTGCCTTCAGTTTTCTTTAAGGAAATCATCGTTGCTAACCCAAAAGTCAACATTCACAGGAAAATTCAGTCCTACGTCTAGCTTAGAAGTGATTTGTTTTGCTCTTCTTCCTTGCCCGGGCCGAGCCACAGCCTCTCGTTCTAGTCCATCCTGGCCTTGCCTCGATTTTCAACATCACGACTGCACTGCATGCACTGGGAAGTAGCCAGAAATTTCGATAGCGTTCATTCCTAACCCCACATATTTCATATTTATACTAAGTCTACAGCCACTTCGACCTACCACCGAAATTTCTTGCTTGTTATGTTCTTCAGTGGTCGCAAGTTCCAAAATATGCCATGGTAGGTCAAGAAGTTCATCACTGAGTACAGTCGAGTCCCAAAGCTTCGTTTCGGAGCGGCCATTTTAACAGTTCCACAAGCAAGGAGCCAAATTCGCTAACGAAGTACATCACCTAACTCACTTCTTTGAGAAAGTGGACTCTTGGCTACCTTCAAACTTAATGATGCTCATCAGGCAGCTACTAAAGATGAAAAATGGCTGTAAACTTACCAAAAATCGCATACAAACCATATTTGAGCCGTTATTATCGCTCAACGAAGCAAAATGGCTACGTCAGAATGATGTTTCTAGAAAACTCGTGCCTACAGTGTTTTAGAACAGCAGCACTTTCCATGGAAACCCCAAATATGGAGTCACAAAATCCTATGGATCATATATATACAGAAAATCAGTCAAAACTGTAAAAAGTCTTGGACATCAATGGGTTAATTGCCCGCTGGACTTCAACTTCACAACGACTTAGTTGTCCCGTGGTTCGATCATCGATCGTGGTGTTGTGCAAATTAAATATCAAGGACGCTGAACATTAACAGGGCCGCAAACACATCGTCGCGCATGATAAAATGAAAACACATCCTCACGCTTGATAAAATAAGCTAAAGGCTCTTCGTGAACAGGTTTCAATTTTAAAATCTCCGAAAATCCACAATTAAGTGCGAATTGTACTGCACGTCTAAATGCTTGCTCGAATTCAAAGCCTGCCATTGCCACTTTTCTTTCCTCAATTGTGGCTCCTGGGGTGCATTATCACCATTCAACCAATGAAATTGAGTGTTAGATCGTTTTCACTACGAAAACCAATCAGCTATCGAGTTCAATATCCTGAATTCACGGAAGTGAGGTTCTCGGCAGCCGTGACCAGAGGTTAGTTTTTTTCCATCAGCGCTTCGCGCCTCGTTGATGCGACTTCGCCGTGGAATTTTCCTTCTTCAAATGGAAAAAAATAACCTCTGGCACCCAGGGTACAGAAATTGAAGTTGGATCGGTTGTTAATTGTTCCGAAATTTCTGTTCTGTTGCTTCAATTTCTGTTTACCGTCTTTATTTCACTTCTCGTGTCTTAAATTCTGTTCTGTTGCTTCAATTTCTTTTGTGGTGGCTCAATTTCTGTTCCAATCTCTTTAGAAAAGAATTTGATTGCCAGTAAGAAAAATTGGAGATTCTGCGTAACACAATTTGAAACAGATTTTTGGCGGAGATCACCCCTCATAAGTGAAGAGGTCCGAATTCCGATTGGTGGCTTGATATTAAGCTGTAGAACTGGTCGTAAATGATTCTCTCAAATACGTTTGCTACAACGGTCTGCGGCCAAGTATGGCGGCCGCCAATTTTTCACCTCCGCTCTCTATAATTGTTTTTGCGCTTCTTGTACACTCAAGACTAGCTCCTATGTCAATTTCCGAAGACCTTATAGCTAAACTACACTCTGGGTTTACTCCTTTGACCGACAATAATGCGTACCTTGTCGGAACAGCCGCTCTTGTTGATTTCAACTCATCCAAGTTATCCGCCATCTTCGATCAGCGACCGAACTCAAGTCATTGTCTCCTACTTAATTGCCTGCTTCTACTTTGTGGTGATATTCAAGTCAACCCTGGGCCTTCCAAATGTCAATGTGGTCTTTGTGACAAAGTTGTGAGGTCAAATCAAGACGCTATTGAATGTGAAGAATGCCTCGTCTGGTATCACCTCGACTGCCTGGGAATGTCTACTCGAACTTATGAAAACCACGGCCTGGAATCGCACCTAGTCTGGATATGTAGTAAGTGTATGTTTCCAAATTTCTCCACTTCCTTCTTCACAAATAATGATATTTCAAACTTTAACAGCAAAAACACCTTCGTTAGTTTGGACTCTACACCTACCTGCTCTCAAGATTCAATGGCTGACGCCTTCAAACCTCATATGACTTCGTCACCTAAGACCGATCACGTAACACCAACGCTGTCAAAGTTGACAGGCTGAAAATATTCTCCATCAACATAAATAGTATTCGTGGCAAATTAAACGATCTTCAAGGCTTTATTGATGTCCAACACCCGGATATCATTGCCATTCAAGAAACAAAGGTCGATCCAGGTGTTACAACTGCTGAACTCTTTCCTCGTGAATTGGGCTTCTCCATCTTCAGGAAGGACAGATCTCTCCATGGCGGGGGTGTTCTACTTGCAATAAAATCTGCGTTGGGCCCTATTCCTTGTCCTGACCTAGAAAATTTTGCATCTGAGAGTGTATGGGCTAAAATATTCCTAAAGGGACAACCGCACTGCTTTTGTAGTTTCTACCGCCCCCCGCAGCAACACATTGATGAAATTCAAAGTCTACGAGAACAGCTCGATCATATTAAGGTTACCGTGTACGTTCAGGGTATAAAATTTTCTATTTTTATTTTTCTCCATAAAAATGAACTTTTTGCTGTGATCTTTCAAGCAAAAAAAACCCAATTCAAAACGAGTGAATAGTCGCCGAGAGATTGGGAAAAACCTATATGCACCGGATGTAAACATGGACAATATATTAATGCGAATGCAGCCAACCGGAGCGATTTGCGCGGGAAATATTGCACACGAAAAAGTTGCTTTGCTTCATGAAGGTTGTGCGCTTTTAGTTTTTCGGCTATGACGATGGGTCAGGTAAACTTAGTCAAAGCCGGAGAATATGTAACAAAATGATAAACCAGTGAACTGTTTGTAGCATGAGAGTTTGCGTGCAGATAAAATTACGCGGAAAATTTCCACAGTAGGTGACCGGAAGAAAAGTTAGCGTAAATTGATTGGCCGATCGTCGCTAGAGGTGTTTGCGGGCGGTGTTTGTTTGTGTAGTGAAGATTTTTTTTAAGCGCTGTTTTCGCAAAGTTTATTTTTGTCTTGAAGAGGACACTTTCAAGAGTTACAACTCAAGGGCGATTTGTTCGATTTCGATCAAACTTGGACAGTCGCTAGAATAACCTATCTTCAACAAAAACGTGTTGGGGAATTAGATAATTCAAAACCGTTTTTTGCCGAGAGCCATTTCCGCGCGCCCGCTCCGTCTCTTTTTCTAGCGAATTTGAAAATGTTCTGTAACTTTTGAACGCAGTCGAATAAAGGAAAACCCCAACACGTTTTTTTAGCGTCTGGTTTCCAGACTTCGAGAAAAATTTCAATTTCCCTAAATACGAAAATCACATTTAGTTGTAGCTTTTAAAAGTTAATTTACACCTTCGAGTTTAAACTCGACGGAGCGTTCAGTTATTCACTTTCTCACAAAATTAATGAAATATTCAAATAGCTAGTTCAATTAGCTTTAATTTGATATACGGTTTATGGTATCTGGGATGTAATCGGGAGCCGCTACAACACTTAGATTAGAGACACCCCTGAAGGTACACGGTAACCTTAATAGATTACATCCACCTGCAAACCAGCCCGGAGTACACATTTTTGAGGACCTCAATTTTGGAAAGATAGACTGGATAACTCGCCTAAACACGGATGGGAACGAACTCTCTAACTCTGATGGTTCTGCCCTAATGACATCATGCATGATCACTACATGGAACAGCTTATCCAATTCCCTACTCGTGGAGACAACACCTTAGACCTCATTCTGTCAAACCGACCAGCACTTATCAGTGATTGTTCGTCACCTGCTAAACTCAGTGATCATGACGTAATTGCCTGCACACTGAGCTGTGCCCCTCCAATTAAGAGAAAGGCAAAAAGGAAAATCTACTTATATGGGAAAGGTGATTACGAGTCAATACGAAGTATTATGCGTACCTTTAAAGACAAATTCCTCAATTCATTCTCAGTCTCCACCCCTATAGAAGAGGACTGGCTACGCTTAAAGGATGCTATACAACAAGCAATTGATAAAGCTGTACCGTCAAAAATACTTAGTGGGAGAGACAAACTTCCATGGCTAAACAATGAACTACGTCATCTCATTCGCAGAAAGAACCGACTACATGCCAAGTACAAAAGAACCGGAAGTAAACGCCTCTTAAGCCTGTGGAAGAAAACCAGACGGCAACTTACGCTAGCGTTATCCTCTGCTAAAAACAAGTACATAAATAACATCATTGGAGACATCAAAGTAAATTCCAGGCCCTTCTGGAAATATATTAGGTCACAGAGGAAAGACAATCAAGGTATGCCACCCTTAAAAACGAATCTGGACACCTGGTAACAGAAGATCGTGATAAAGCCGAGCTTCTCAACTCTCAGTTTAAGCAAAACTTCTCACTAGAAGACGATACACGTATCCCTTTCTACCACCGTGCTTTGCCGTCCATGCCTGATATATTTGTGTCCGAACGTGGAATATTACAACTTCTTAGTAAACTAAAAACCTCTAAAGCCGTTGAACCAGATGGTATTCATCCGCAAATGTTAAAAGAAGCTGCCTCAGAAATTGCACCAATCTTAAAATGCCTATTTCAAAAATCCCTGGACACGTTCTCCCTACCAGAAGACTGGCGCTCAGCTAATATTTGCCCCATTTATAAGAAAGGTGACAAATCTATTCCCATTAACTATCGACCGATATCACTTACATGTATTGTCTGTAAACTTCTGGAACACATTATATGCTCGAACCTATCATCGCACTTAGAACTCAATGGAATTATCACCTCAAGACAGCACGCTTTCCGAAGATATCACAGCTGTGTCACACAATTATGCACAGTCATCCACGACTGGACGAGGTCTATTGATGCCGGCTTCCAGACCGATGTGTTCATATTAGACTTTGCAAAGGCTTTCGACACCGTGCCTCATGAAAGACTGAAAGCGAAACTTTTCCGTTATGGTGTAAATGGAAACACACTTCGCTGGATTGATGCTTTCTTATGCTATCGCCGCCAACGTGTTCTGATTAACGGTGCTAAGTCTGAATGGATTCCCGTAAGCTCAGGCGTCCCTCAAGGGACTGTGCTCGGCCCTATCCTTTTCAATGTCTTCATCAATGATATAGTGGACAATATTAACTCCGAGATCCGATTATTTGCTGACGATTGTGTTTGTTATCGACAGATCCGCTCCCATGAAGACCACATTGCTCTACAAAAAGATATTAATCATCTTGGAGATTGGGCCCAACGATGGAATATGAGATTCGAACCGAAGTGTAAAATTATGCACATTTCAAGGAAAACACATCACAAGTCCCACTACTTATACTCCTTACAGGACACAGCCCTTGACTCTGTCACACATGCGAAATATCTAGGTGTGACCATCACAAATGATCTACGATGGAACCGTCATGTTGCTACTCATTACCTACAAGGCTAACCAAATGCTTGGCCTACTAAGACGAAATTTATCTGCTTGTGATCCAGCAGTAAAAGAAGCAGCGTACATGAGTCTAGTCAGACCACTCATAGAATACGCCAGTAGTGCTTGGGATCCCCACACTGAACAGCTTATTGCTGAAGTCGAAAAGAACCAACGTAGAGCAGCACGTTTTGTCCTTTCTGATTACGAAAGCTACGAGCCTGGCTCTATGTCAATGATGTTGAAAAAACTTGGCTGGCCACCTTTAAAGCTTCGCAGACAAATGGACAGAGTAATTCTCTTCAACAAAGACTTAAATAATCTGGCCTCTCTTCCCTTCCTGGAATCACTCAAGAAACCCACCAGGAGATCAAGACACACACATTGTGAACACTACATCCCACTCTCAGTCCGTACAAATTTGTACAAATACAGTTTCTTACCTAAAACACTAAGCAACTGGAACAACTTACCTCAATCTATTATTGACCTGTCAACTAACCCAGGAGCCTTTCATGACTCCATCGTATCATATCATTGTAATTAGCTAACCCTATCGTAAACCCTATCGTAAACCCTGTCGTAATTAATGAACTCTATGACATCGTATCACATTATTGTAACTACTTAACACTATCGTAATTAATTAACTCTACGACCGCTGACTGTGTGCAATTATATCTATATGAGGTAGCACAATAAATGTGAAATGAAACAACAGGGTGTTAATTATTTAAATCTGAGCGTTCTCCCTGTTTGAATAAGGGATGACTTTGGAAAGGTTTCAATTCTTGGGGAAAAATGACAGAAACAATAGATTGATTAAAAATAGTACAGAGTGAACCGGCAGTAAATAGCCATCGAGCAACACTGAACCCGAAACTCCAGCTCTGTTGCTCTTTACCTATGGAACGCCATAGTGGACAAAAGTGGTCGAGATTATTTTTAAGATCCAGTTCTCAGGGTGACAAGTCCAGATGTCATTCCATCAAGCGAGATGCAAATCCACCCTTCGAGAATCTCATATCGATCTTGCGAGTTTCTTTCTTGTCGGTCGAGAATTTTTTCGTCGGTTGAGAAATTTATTTGTCGGTCGAGAAGTTTTTCGTCGGTCGAGAAATTTTTTTTGTCGGTCGAGAATTTTTTCGTCGGTCGAGAAATTTTTTTCGGTCGAGAATTTTTTTTGTCGGTCGAGAATTTTTTCGTCGGTTGAGAAATTTTTTGTCGGTCGAAATTTTTTTGTCGGTGCAGAATTTTTTCGTCGGTCGAGTTTGTATAAAAGCAAGGGCCGATACAACGTAGAATGGTTTTAAGTTTTGTGTACTATATTTCGGCTGGCCAAACCAGCCTTCTTCAGGTACAATGAGAATTTACATTGGAAGGGGTGTTTATGTAGTTATATACCGGAAACACGTGAAACTAAAATGATTGACAGTGTAAAATAAAATACTAGAAAAAAGGTAAACTTATAAGAAAAAATTAACTAATATGTTTCTTCGCGGATGTTAAGACCTTCAGGATCAATTGTTCTGCCTTTTGAAATTAAAAAAGCTTCCCTGGCCTTACGGATTGAGTGTCTGTTAGAAAATATTTTCTCAATGGGGATTAATTGCATGTCATTAGCAGTGTGGTTAGGAGAGGAGAGGAAATGTTCCGCGACTGTGGTAGGTTTAGATTTGGTGTTAGAGTTATCTATGGTACGGCGGTGTTCATTAAATCGGTCTTTTAAACATCGTTTAGTCTCTCCTATGTATTGTAAATTACAGCGGTTGCATTGAATCATGTAAATGAGATTTTTAGTGTCACAGGTCAGGTTAGATTTAATATGGCGCGTTTCACCTGTAGAAGAGAAAGTATAGCTTGTGAGTCCATCTGAAATGTAGGGACAAGTAGCGCAATTTTTACCGCAACGGAAACAACCGGAAGGGAGTTGTAGGTGTGAATTAGTAGAATATTAGAAGAAAGTATAGCTGTGACTAGTAAGTCACGGAGATTAGGGCAACGTCTGAAGGCAACAACAGGCAAATGCTGAAAAATGTTTTTGCAGCGGTTAGAAGATAGCAGTAAATTGTAATGTTTTTTGATGATGCTAGAGATATGAGGAAGTGATGTATTAAAGGTCGTTATAAAAGGTATACGTTTAGGTTTGTTGACGTTTTTGTTTTGTAAAGTGAGTCTGCGGGGGATGTCGGCGGCACGTTGTATTTGTTTAGTGATGAAATTGCGGCTGTAACCGGTCGAGTTTGGCAGTTTACTGGTCAGGGGATGTTTTCGCGCCAAAATTTATCACGCGGTATAAACAAGATGGCTTCTAGTGATGGCAATTCTGCGCGAGAAATGCTCAGACAAATTCTGGGTAGAATCGGGGATTTATCCACCGCAATTGACCAGCAGGGCTCGTCTTCAAGTAGAATAACAACCCCTCAGACAATGACATCGGTTGAAAGCGAAGTTCGTAGTGTATTTGATGCTGGTCCACAAGGGCATCAAGCGCGTACGGCTATGCCCGAAATGTCTCACATGCCCTCTTCATCTGCCAGCGCTTCCATCCCTTCGGTTAGTACTACTCAAAGTGGTCCTTTATACACTATGAGAAGGAACTTCTCAAATTTCAGATCGGCTAACTATCGCTCTTCTCGGGGAGGAAAAAAAAAGGCTGCGACACCTTCAGGCTCCTTTTCACCGATGTCATTGTCTGAGGGGTTGTTATTCTACTTGAAGACGAGCCCTGCTGGTCAATTGCGGTGGATAAATCCCCGATTCTACCCAGAATTTGTCTGAGCATTTCTCGCGCAGAATTGCCATCACTAGAAGCCATCTTGTTTATACGACGTGATAAATTTTGGCGCGAAAACATCCCCTGACCAGTAAACTGCCAAACTCGACCGACGAAAAAATTCTGCACCGACAAAAAAATTTCGACCGACAAAAAATTTCTCAACCGACGAAAAAATTCTCGACCGACAAAAAAATTTCTCAACCGACGAAAAAATTCTCGACCGACAAATAAATTTCTCGACCGACGAAAAAATTCTCGACCGACAAATAAATTTCTCGACCGATAAAAAATTCTCGACCGACAAGAAAGAAACTCGCAAGATCGATATGAGATTCTCGAAGGGTGGATTTGCATCTCGCTTGATGGAATGACATCTGGACTTGTCACCCTGAGAACTGGATCTTAAAAATAATCTCGACCACTTTTGCCCACTATGGCGTTCCATAACAGAGCTGGACTTTCGGGTTCAGCGTAGTCTCCTTCGCAGCCGCTCGGGCCAGAGTCACGTAACGCTCCCCGTCCCCAGGGCCGGGGAGCGTTGCGTGACTCCGGCCCGAGCGGCTGCGGAGCGTTGCTCGACGGCTATGGCTTGCTGATGAGTCCTAACAAGGACGAAACAGCTGTCTGGCCATGGCTGCCACTGCCCGGGTGACATGGCTGTGCGCATGCGTCAGGTACTAGCCAGTGGGTTGATGTTAGACTGTTCACAGTCCTCTATTTTTCCGTGAGATCGACGAGATCGTACGCGGCTTGTTTATGGCGGCCATCTTGATTTTCCAACGTACCGAGTCAGTGGGCCTCTATTTTTCTCGCTTCCTCCCATACCGTCCCCCGCCCCCTAAGTAGGTTTGACACTCTTCTCTAGGTTGACTCGGTACGTTTGAAAATCAAGATGGCCGCCATTAGCAAGCCGCGTACGATCTCGACGATCTCACGGAAAAATAGAGGACTGTGAACAGTCTAGGTTGATGTTTGAGTGTGTCACTTGCTTTAATTTTACTCTGTCATCAAAGATTAGAAAAGAAATATAATTGACATGCAACCAGAAGAGCAGATTTCTGGAGCTGCAAAGGTGTGTCTTTTATGTCAGTTGTAACTGGGGCACTTAGAACAATGAATAATAATAATAATAATAATAATGATGATGATGATGATGATGATTCCTGATGATCTGAATACGTGACCACCAATATAACTAATGGTGTGATAAAAATCCTTATAATAATAATAATAATAATAATAATAATAATAATAATAATAATAATTAAAAGAGGTTTCTTAAAACATAAAACTGTAAAAACGAACGATAAAATCCGACGTTTCGGAGTAGTCATGACTCCATTATCAAGGAAAATGTAAACGAGATCATGCAAATTACAGCTTTTAAAGCGATTTTGGCGCGAAAAAATTAACATAAGAGGGTGCGAAGATTATAAAAATACTTTCGCACGGATGGAGTCTGATTGCACGTTGAGATTTGGCTTTAAAGCTCTTATAAAAAGCATTTCGTACACTAAGCAGTCAAATTTAGTTTTGCATTTCTTAAGCACTTGGAAACGCTTTAGCAGGTTCAGCATTTTTACCAATCATATTATCCGTCATGGTATTGGTACTGGTAATGACAATAACAATAATAATGATAATAGACAACTCTGAGTTCTTTATCACTCAGTTTTTATTGGTTGTTGTAGAAGTACAAGTGCAATTATAATATTTATTATTTCAGATCTACATTTTAAGTGATAATTACCATTATTCTATTAGTGTACCAAATGTCACATCAGCCACTGAAAATTGTTAAGAAGTCAGAAGTATTTTCAAGACATCCTAGAATCAAATGAAACTCAAAGTTAATTGGTTAAGATTTTCTTCAGATTAGTGATTTTTGAATATCTGTCTTTGAAAATGGCTAAAAGTTATTTTCCCTTTCATAGCACCACTTCATGTCTTTGTCTTGGTGTAATTGGGAGAATTTGTGAATGAAAGAAGGTCCTTAATATAGACCATGTTGCAATTTCAGGAGAATTTAATAATAGGGAATACCTAATTTAATCAGGAAATGTTGAACACAGCCTTATCACATGATAAAAGAGAAAATGAAAGTACCTGGCTATTCAGAAATACTTGTCATAGTTTCTGTCACATGGCCTATCTTAAAATTTCCACAAAATGCCACTGGATATCTCAGAAATCTCTCAGTATTTATTCACGATTTCTTTGAATACCACAAGTGACCATCTCTATGTACAGTGTATCTGCCTTTCAATACAAACTACTGATTACTGTGCCTGTTCTCTAAGAACATGAGGATGCCTCCTTTTGGAAGGACTAAAAAATTGAAGGAATATCCACAAGCTGACCTGCCAACACCCAATCAAAATCAACCATTGATGTTTTCTTTTCGAGATGATGAAATATTAATTGCCAATGGAGCAATTACTGGATGTGTACATGAAAGTGATTTGTGGCTTTATAACATGAAAAAGGGACAATGGACTAAAAACACCTTTCCATATCGTGGTTTTACAAATAGACCAGTATTACTGGTACATGCCTCCTGTCATACAGATCCTGTAAACAGTTGATAAGTCAAAAACGAAAAAAGAGATCTCAGTGATGACTATTAGAATTCAAATAGAATTTGGTTTCTCCACTTTTTCAAAGATAACACAACAAAAGTGGTTCTAAAAAGGCCAATGAAATGTGAAAAAGTTTGATATTGTTCCCAAATATTGGGCCCTAATTACAGTATCTCTGCAAATGAGATTGTCTCTTTGGATCCATATAGCCCATCCTATAATGAGCTCAATACCACATAGAACATGAGTCTCCAAAATACCTTTGCTTTGGGGTAGAACATCCTTAAAAACCTTAGTGTTTTGGAGTGATGCCATGATGTTCAGAACATAATTATGTACACTAACAAAGGCACAAGTTACTTAAACAAACTGACCAAGGAGGCTTGCGAAAAAAAGGCATAATGGAACTTGGCAAACTTTTTTGCAAAGCTTTCTTTGCTACATCTTACAAAAAGGAGAATCACTTGATAACAAATCCCCTCTTAGATGTTTGGAGAGTAATATCACTGTACATTTTTAACTTGTTGCTTGTATATTGACTCAACTGGGCTCAAAAATATACCCATACAACGCCACTAATAAAACTATACAGAGAGTCCCCTATACTTTTTACATAAAGAAAGATTGGGCAATTTATTTTCTTGTGAATCATAATTTTAAAATATTTTTATTCGTGATTCATGATTAAAGATGGTAAGATCTTTTTATGTCCATGTGAACGAATTTTTTTTATTGAAATGTGACCTGTGAATGAAGAGTTGAATAAAATGTGATATGTGAAATGTTTTGTTTTACATGATGAACTTCTGGATATTTTATTGTTTTGAAAATGTATGTATTGTTTTCAAATGGCTGTGGTTAGGTTTTGACAGGTCATGGACTTCATATGGATCGATAAAAGTCATAAAATTGACCACTGATAGCTTATGAACAAACATGATTAGACATCATGTCATCTTTTGTCCCGTATTTCATATTTTTTTTATTGGCCAGTAATTGACATGTTCTTATATAAAAGAGTGTATACTTCCCAACACAACCTTGTCCTCTAGAAAAGACTAGCAGTAGTAAAGGATTGCATTAGTTAGAAGTCGAAAAGTGACGCCATCAGAAGACAGACAACTAAAAGTTCAACTCGGGATTAAGCTTAACTTTTCCAGTGTGGAATTAAGACAACTATCAATGTATTTGCAAGACAAGGAGAGGTGAGACAGAGCTGTTTGTGATTTAGATGAACACCTGATCGAAGAGCCAAACTCGGAGGATAAAAAGCTTAGAAGAAGGGAAAATAGTAATTCATGATGCTCTCAAATTTTGCGTGAACATGAAAGAATTTTGGATATTATTCGTGAACATGTCGTATTATTCATTAGCTTTTAGCCTTTAGCGTTTAAATTATTTTATTATTGTTAAATTTGTTTATGTACATACTTAATATTGTAATGCGCTTTTGATCATTGAATGTTAAAAAGCGCAATATAAATTAATAAATTATTATTATTATTATTATTATTATTATTACGTGTGAAAAAGCCAAGTATTTTTACGTTACTGAGTTTTACAATGGGGTATAGGGGGCCCTCTATACAGTGATATCAGCTATCAATAATTGATAGCTGATATCACTGTATAGAGATACCCCATTATTCATCTAACTGGATATAGGTGTTCTTGATAACTACTGTAGAATAATAACAGAACAATTTTTTCACAAAGTCCCTTCATCACATAACAAAGCATTTCTATGTCTTACAGGTTGGCAGGTTGAAATCTCCAAACAGGTTAATCTCAAAAAGGGTGGCTACTGCAATGAAAGCTAGGTAGAGCAAAAGAAATACCATTCCAAGGCACTTATTCAAATACCATTTGTTTAACATTACAGAGAGTAATACAACAAATACTGTACCAAAGAGAGATATAGATGTGTAAATTATACTGCCACTCAGGACATTGATGTAACCTCCCGAGTCAACTATGGTGGTCTTCAGAAGCCATGGAAGTCCTAGACATAACAAAATGTCAAACACATTGCTACCTATAGTGTTTGATACGGCCATGTCACCATCTCCTTGCCGTGCAACTAAGAGGCTTGAGATCCCATCAGGCACACTGCTCCCTGCTGCCAGGAAAGTTAAGCCCATGATGACATCTGGGATACCCAGCGTGAAGCCGATTATTGATACCATCCAAACTAAGGCATAAGAGAGTATCGCAATCCACACCACTGATACGAAGAATGAGACCAGGTACCACTTCTCCCATCTGTCTTTGCGGCAGTCAGGAATTGTTACATAAAACAAACATGTGACCGGTAATGCCAAGAGCCATAAGGTGCGTGAAACAAGTCCTTGAGGAACTGAAAATGGTGAATCATCATTTTTGACAATAATTTTAACTTCTTGATCTTCCCCATTTACGCGATCCTCATCATCTTGTTTCAAAAGTGACTTTTGCTCGTCATTGTGGGCCCTTTTTCTTTCAATGTCAGTGTTTTCTTCGCTAAATCCCGTCAGTTTCTCAAAGCAGCCTTCAAGGGCTTGGTTGAAGTACATAACAATAACATACATCAAGTACATACAGACCAACACCAGTGCCTCATACCAGTAGACTCTTCTGTCCTCTGTGATAGCGATCAGCGCGGTAATACTGAGCAAGTAACACAACGAGTCACGCAACAACGGCCACCGTGACAGACGAAGTATTGATCCAGCAAACAGGCCACAAATGGCTACTATAAATAGAATATTGAAAACCGCCGAACCCACTATAGTTCCGAGGCCAATGTCGCTCCTAGTTATAAAAACGCCAATGATGGAAGTGAAGAATTCGGGAGCTGAGCTTCCAGCAGCCATAAACGTGGCACCGGCAACGTCAGAGTGCAAATGCAACTTGTCGGTAATCTGTTCCAGCGAAGGCACGAAGTAGTCATCGCATACCGCTGCCAAAGCACCGAACATGTATATCGCTATGAGAAAATGAACAACAACTCCACCTTGCTTCAGTCTCTGGTATTGGGTCATGAAATCATCTGGAAAGTCATCAATTGATGGTTTGACACAGTTCTGTGGCGCTGCTGTCTCCGATATTAATGTTAATAAAGCCACCATTTCCTGTTGTATAATGCTCGAGTTACCTTCGTGTTCGACCGACCTTCGCGTTCGCCGACTAAGTTCGCCGTCTGCTTGTTGAAATGTCAGCCATATGGATCTGTAGAGCAGACTCGGAAACACGAAACAGGCAAAAAGGAAAAGTAAACCAACGCGAGCAAAGAGCTGCCTGTTGCGATTCATTCTCAGCTGGAATACTGACAGGCGTTTATACGTGTTCCAGTGATATTGGAGTGGGCTTGCTGTGGGTCAGTGTGTAGGTGTGGGAAAGATCCCAGGTGGGTGGGGAAGGGAAGATGACAGCTCATTAGATTGGAGGGTGTCTGTAATCTAAGGGTTATAACGGCTCCCGATTACAGCCCAGTCGCCATAAACTCCATGTCAAATTAAAGCTAATAGACCTGGCTATTCGGGTATTTTATTAATTTTGTAACAAAATAGCCTGCGTAGCAAGCGTTTCCATGTGGTTTCCGAGCAAAGAAAGACTTTAGAAGTTTTGGCCGCGTGAAAATGGGGCGACTCTCGCCCCATTTTCGCTCCGTCAAGATAATTTTTTGGTTGTTTGAAAGATCACAGTAAAAACTCTCTTTTCATGAAAAAAAAAAAAAAATCGAAAATTTTATGCCCTGAACAGTAAGTACATAAACTCAGATAAATTATTTTACTAATTCAGGAGCCCATAACTAGGAACGCACAACTCCCATAGTAAGCCTATGTCACAGCATTTTTACAGACCGATCTATTTTTAGACTATCTTTTCCCGCGAAAAAGAACAACAAGGACGGTAACGGCAACGAGAGCGCCACAAAACAATAGTTTTAATGAACGAAAACAAAGGCTCTGTACATGCAGATACTTGTGGCACGTGCAGCGACTTGTGATTGGTCATTGGACTCCTGCGGGAGTCTGATTTTGGCGGGAAATTCAATCTAAAATTAAATTGGTCTGTGAAAACGCCGTGACAGCAATATAGGGCAATTGTACGCTCCTGGTGATGAGCTCCTGACTAATTTTAATCCACTGTACCGCCTTACATGCCAGACACAAAGTCATGTGAGAACAGGTGTAGACAAAACCTGGTGTAGGTCATGGTCTACCCTATGGCCTTCCTGTGGTCAAGGTTTTGAAACTCGGCTCATATAAACCTTTCAGCCTCTTCCCGCAGTCTTACTCTGCCCTGGTTAAATTGAAAGAAGATAACCTTTTAAAACTCATGTTCTTTTACACTGAATGGATAGGATAGGCCATGGCCTGCATACGGTACCCCAGGTTTTGCCAGCCCTGTGAGAACGTTATTTTTTAAAAAGACTTTAAAGGATTGCATAACACTGATGACAGATGACCAATATCTGTTGTAACACCCCCTTCGTTTTGAAGGTCGCCTGTTCTACGAAAATCAAAGTTCTAATCAGCCGGTTAATAACCAGTACTCAGATTGAAATTATATACGTCTAAAGAAACAAAACGAATTTGTTGAGTGTCAACGCTTCTTCAGTGTCCTACCAATCCAGGAGCCCTGACCAATCGCATATTAAAATCAACAATTGATAGCAGACACATTCCTCAGATAAGAAGGCGATCGTATATCTTTCTCGGATAGGCCTTGAACGGATGCAGGGTTGGTAGCCTGTTTTCAAGCGCGAGATTTGAATCCCGGTAGATCTGGTCGGGGTGTGGACTCCGTGAAGGGACGCAAGTAGGGAAAAATTTTGTCCCGACGTTAATTGGTTTTATTAATCTCGTTGACAGGTCAGTCTGAAGATAAAAGCAACCGCTTGAATGATCAAGACACCTTTGATAGGAGAGGTTGTCACATCAGGACATCAACACTTTGCTCATAAATTGTCCATGATGACTGGCCGGGATGATTTTGTGACTACAAACCTTGCGTGACGGATAATCTGTTACACCGGATTTTCACTAGTTTAGCATCGTACGGCGAATGAACCGTCTAACTGCGTTGGCTAGTATTACCCAGATTGCGTCACAAAAAGAAATGAAATAAATAAAGTTTCCACAAACCACGTCTGCATTCTCTTTGCTCGATCTCGTTTAAAGTTAGTGTTTCCTACCGGAAAGAAAAGTTCCTCGCTGACTTTAGATTATTATATGGAGGGCTACTCGAGTAGTCTCCCTCGCAGCCGTTTTTAGTATCGACACGCAACGTTCTGGGAAGAGCGTTGCGTGACGATACTAAAAACGGCTGCGATGGAGACACTCGAGGTGTGTAGGTTTTGGTACAAAGATTTCGCTTCTTCAAGAATCTCACTATCGTTATTAAAGCCTTGTTTTCATATGTCGGGAAAATCCCAGACGATCAGGGATTTCACTGTTTCCCGACCATCCCAGATACACACCTGTAAAATGGCGGTCCTAGCGCAAAAATTACTCAAGATACAAAAACAAGCCTCCTTTTCCAATTTTTACCCACTGAACGATAACTTTCCCACCCACCACCAAAGTTATCATTCAGTGGGTAAAAATTGGAAAAGGAGGCTTGTTTTTGCATCTTGAGTAATTTTTGCGCCAGAGACCGCCATTTTACACGTGTGTGTAACATAATATCGCAATAATTAAAACCCCAAATTGCACAAATTGAAAACTTAGGTTTTACAACGGCCAGGCAACCAGTTAAAACCGGTTAAACCAGATTAAAACCGGTTAAAACAAACCAGAAACATTTTTGCGCTAGGTTGTACACCCTATTAAAGAAAAGGGACATAAGAGAAATGGCTGCAGCACGCATGCAGGAAGAGGTGTTGAATGAGTTTTATGCCCCGTCCGCGCAAGATGGGCAAGACTCGGAAGAGCAATTTTTGGACCATTTCGTCGTTGCAAGGACCAATTTTCAGGAATGGAACGACGTTTGGAAAATGGATGTTGATCCAAGTAACGAATACAAAAACAATGTAGAAGGGTTTTCTGTAAATATTATGAAAGAAGAAGCCTTTGATGCCATTGAAGAAGGAATTTTAAAATTTGGAAGTATCAAAGCAAGTTTTGGAATGGAAATTTATTTTCAACGTAAATTTCACAATGAAGATGACGAATTGGAAACAATAACACAGAAACACTACTTCAAAGGAGAAACAGACATTCTTACTCCAGAAAACTATGAAGCTGAATTTCGAAACCAGTTTAATCGGTTTGTTGGAAAGATTCAAGGTGAAATGAATGGTCTGAAAGAAGTTCAGGATGGGTGGTTGATAAAATATCTCGTGCCTACGTTAATATCGCAAATTATGAACCTTTTGCCGGGGGAACGTATATTCCTTGCCCACCAAAACTGGCAAGCAAAAAAGCAATAATAAATGTTAATAACAGAGACAACGAATGTTTGAAATGGTCTCTTAAATCTGCTTTGTTTCCTGTATCCAAAGATCCACAAAGACCGAGCAACACTGATACAAAAACGTTGTTGATACATACATACATACATACATACATACATACATACATACATACTTTATTGAGACTCCCTTTAACAGGGCTTTTCAGTCACAATGTTAAGAGAAAAGAAAACTTATTTACAGTGATTTAATTAAAATCAAAATATATTCAAAATAATTTAAAATATATCCAAATTTACTTCGTATAGAACATATTATTAAAAAGTCTCTGCTTAAAAATATCAATTTCTTTAGTATTCTTAATGTTGTCAGGTAACCCATTCCATTCCCGTGGACCGCGAAAATAAAATGCCCTTTGTCCCATCGACAATCTACATCGGGGGATCACAAAATTATTACATCCCCTTGTGTTCCTGTTGTGAACTGTTGAACGCTTAACAAAATATTTACCTAAATAGTCTGGAGCTAAACCATTTACACATTTATATGCTAAAACTAAATCATTAAATAAAACCTTTTCCGTAACATCTAACCATCTAAGAGATCTCCGCCCCTGAGAGATATGGTCAAATTTCCTTAAACCTAATACAACTCTGGCAGCAAAATTTTGTACCAACTGTAGTTTGTGTAGATTACGTTTAGATGTGTTCCCCCACACTGAGGAACAATAAAACAATTTACTAAAAACAAAGCTATTTATAAGTAATAAAAGTGTTTTCTTGTCTAAGAGGTGTTTAATTCTACTTATCTGTACTAACTGGTTCATGCAACTAGAGGCTGTCTTAGTGGTATGTACATCATAGTTAAGATATTGATCAACATATACCCGAGATCCTTAGCGAACGAAACTGGTGAGATAGTTTTGCCCAACAGAGTTAAGGAGATATGAGGTAGCCTCTTAAGAAGTTGTGCTGAGCCAACAACCACTAATTTTGTCTTCTCGGGGTTTATAAGTAAAGAATTCTCTGCACACCATCTACTGATGTTCTTAAGATCTTGATTTACGGCGGCCATAGCACTTGATGAGTCTGATACGGGGAATTTAAAGTGCAATTGACTATCATCAACATACGCAGCGGCTTGACTGTGGGTAATAGCACTGATTAAATCATTAATGTAGATCGTAAAAAGCACAGGACCCAAGATTGACCCCTGAGGTACTCCGTTTGTTAAAGGTAACAATTCCGAGACTGAATCTTCATATCGCACTCTCTGATATCTACTAGATAGGTAGCTACTAAACCAAGAAGCTGCAGAAGTTTTGAGACCCAGTTTTCGTAGTTTTCTTAATAATAGATTATGATTAAGGCTGTCAAAAGCTTTTGACATATCAAGCAGTACTAGTAATGACGCTGCTTTTTCATCAATTGCTTTCAAAATGTTATCTGTAACATTTATGAGGGCAGTTTCTGTCGAATGCATTTTTCTGTTGCCACTTTGATAAGTCGACAGTTTATCATATTTCGTCAAAAATTCCACAAACTGCTTGTGTGCCAGTCTCTCACTTACTTTCGATAGGATGGGTAACAATGAAATCGGCCTGTTGTTGGCTGGTTCTTCTGAGTTTCCTTCTTTGGGTACAGGTATCACCTCAGCAATTTTCCATGCTTTAGGAAAAGCAGCCACATTAAACGAATTATTCACCAGTCTGGAAATCACAGGTGCGATGCTCTCACAACTGTCTTTCAGGACTCGCGCAGAGATTTTATCATATCCTGGCGCTTTGTTGGCAGCTAAACTCTTAATGACAGACTTGACGTCAATTTCTTTTACCTCTTGAAACTCAAATTCTTCTGTTTCAGCATGCAGGCCATTGTCAATACTTTCTTCCCTAAGACCACAATCTTTATCTTTATCCAAACCGT
>JAEMWC010000079.1:987500-1110000 GCA_016490735.1 Pachyseris speciosa | reverse complement strand
TCTTCGATATGTTGAGGAAGGTTTTGAAGAAACAACTTTTTCCTTTATCGCTTCTGTCGGTTTTTTGCCGGTTAGGCTAGTTTCCTTATTATTTAAAGCCGAAATAACATCAGGCAGCCGCTTCACCCAAGCAGTGGATCTCTTCCCTTCAGGCAGACGCATTTCCACAGCATACTGGTGGCCAAACAGGCGTTCAGCCAGAGTTTGGTTGAAACGTTCTACAATGGCCTGGTCGCAGTGAATCTCTGGGTGTCCGCGTCTGATAAAGGTTTCGTGTTTTTCCATCTCTTTGGAAACGGCACCCATGAACTCTCGCCCACTCTCTTCCACATTTCATTTCATCCAACATTTCAGGCCATTTCAGCGGCCCGCGCTTGTAAATCTTCTGAAAGGCCTGCGCAACCTCATCAGAGTTTTTCGAAGTTAGGGGTTCAGCCTCTTTGTAGCGGCTGGCCACGTCGGCAATGGTCAATGCGTACTTGAAAACTTTGCGGCCTCGAGGCAGCTTGTCATGGGGCAAAAAAAGAAGGTCGGCTTGGTGAACCTTGTTTGGTATGGAAACATCGAATTTCGGTCTAGGAATGTACTGCGGAGCTGGAGGATAAATTTGCCAAATAGCCTGCCTAACAAGCCACTTTTTTGCTATATCTTCAGAGGCCTTGGCAGCTTCGGCGAGTTTTTTGATCGCTGCCAACCCTTTCCAATAGCCGCCCGGGCTGTAGTAAGTTTTTGCAAGTTTGGCTTCCATATACATTTATTACCAAAACTTCAAAGGAAACGAAAAGCTGCATTGCCAACAGCAAGAGTGCCGGCGCCCAAAAAAAGCAGCTCTCCTTGTTTTTGCTGCGCGCTTGGCTTGTAGAAATCAGAGAACTTTGGTTCTTTTAGCGGGGCGATGCGTTTTTCGGGATGTGCTTGGTTATACAACTTGAAGGCATAGTCTGCGTTGGTGAAGTTCTGCTTTGCCTGCGCTTTTATCTGAGCTTTTATTTGGATCCAGTCAAGGAGCTGGGTACGCTGTCGATTATATTTGGCGTAAGCAGCCTGATAACCCTCAAGGGCTTTGTCGTGGCGCTTTTTTTCGTCGGGCGCAGCATCATCACCTCCTCCAAGCGCCTTGGCAAGATAATTCCCTCCAATGAAAGTGGCGGCATTGAGAACTGCTCCTCCAATCATAATAGCAACTGTTGCCATGTCGAGAAAAAATATATATTAAAGTTGATTTTTTATTTAAACTCAAACATTTGCTGGGAGAATTTTTTGATCCTCAAGATACCTCTTTAGCGCAATACTTCCTGTCATTACACCAGTGAACTGAATATAGTTCATTGCGTTGCTGCTTGGGTCTGAAGTGAAATTTTCTTTCGCAACCTTTTTCAAGGCCCAGCCAATCCCGACAACTAGGCCAGTTAAAATAGCCGCATCCATGATAGTTTTAACGAGCTTGTTGTCAGACATTGTATTTGTCCTTTGTCTTTTCAGACAGTTGACAATATTATTTGCAACAAAAGTTTAAATAAAATTAATTTGTTTGCTTATTTTTTTCTACTACCAAATTTAATTCATCAATCTTTTCAAAAATATTATTAAAAATTTCATCAATTTTTTCGTTATTTTCTGTTTCATGATCATGGGAAGGAAGTTCTTCATGTTCAAAAGGAGCCAACAGAAGGCATTTTATTACTTCAAGAGCCTGTTGGTTAAAATAAACAACAACAAAAAAGAAATTCCAAAAGTTCCAACAGCGGAGAAAATCGCTTTACCAAGATTGGAATTAACCATTACTGCAGAAAATATATAAACGCCTCATAGAAGTATGTAACAAATATTTAATTACTCCATTTTTATCAAACCTTATTTGATTGGAGGAGCAGACATATTTTCTTTTTCCTGCCTATTGGAAGTAAGTGACTCCTGACTGACTGAAGTACTTGTAGTATTGAAAGCACGCTGTGAAGCAGCAAAGATCTCTTCTCGTTTGTAATAAATATCTATCAACGAAACAATAATACTTCCAACCATGAGCCATTGGGTTATGCTTAATCCTTTTTGCTGTTTGGTTTCCCTCTGCTTCTCAGCAATTTGCAACATTTCTTCATTTTCCTGCCTGATTGCTTCTCTTTTCTTAGCCTTTTCCGTTTTGTTATTAGCTATTATAACAGCGGCCTCTGCCGCAGCTTTTTTTAGTGCTTCGCGGGCTTGTCGGGTTTTTTCGGCGACCAATTTGCCTACAGCTACCTGCTTGGGGTTTTTCACGCGCGTATTTTCTTGAGGCAGTGGGTTTGTCGCCTGTTGTGTAATGTCTTCGCCATTTTTTTATTGTGGGGCTGATTTCTTTTCAGGCGTTTGCTCGGCCATCTATTATGACAAAAACATTTTTTTATTCAAATGAAAAATTGTTTCAAAAGTATTACTTAACAAAGTATTTGCTTATCATTACTCAGAATTTGGTGAGAATTGCTCAACATTTTGTGAGCATTGCTCAACATTTGGTGAGCATTTCTAAGCAACTGTTTTTCCGCCCATAGGCTTAGATGAAAAATCAATGTGCTTCGTGGTTATCGGCGCTGCATTAGCTACCGCAAGGAGCCGCCCGCACTTAAATGAAAGGGAGCCAGCAAGGCTAGAGAGCTCTTCGTTTAGAATGTAATCTTTTTTAATCTCTTCCTGGTAAGCTTCAACGTCTTTAATGTTAGGAAATGTTCCGACAGCTTTAGTTGCCAAATAAATGAAGCTGTCGATTAGGCTTTCTGTTGTTTTAACGCTCAAGAAAGCCTCGTACCTTTTGCTGTACTTCTCTACTTCTTTGTCGGTGAGGCGCTTCACCTGCTCGTGAGTCAATGCAACACCAATTGTCTCCTTGCACTTACCGGTCGACACCAACACAGCCAGCTGCTCGCGCAGAAAAGGAATATCGGGCCCGGCTGAAAGAGTTTGGGGATCGCTTTTTTCCGGTTCGGTTTCCAAGAGATTCATAACTTCTGCAAGCGCTTCTTCTTCCATGTCTGTCTATAACAGGTTTTCATTTTTTTAATTGGGTTCCACAAGCTCAATTGCGAAAGGGTGCCGCATAGAAAAGACAAGGTATGAGTACTTTCGCAATTTCAGCTGCGCAATGAGGGCTTTGTACTCCTCTGGAGAAAGCTCTCCGGCAAAATCTTCAAAAATGTTTTTCATGGTTTTGGCTGCGGGTGTGTAAAAAAGAACAGCAGCTGTGACGTTTTCCCGGAATGACGCCGTTATGCTTGTATACTTTTGTGTCAGCACCCACACGCTGATTGAAATGTGGCGGGCAGAGAAAGCTAGATTGACCAGTTCGCCTGTGCGCCCCTTAACATCCTTCGAAGCCACGCAGTCATCACGAATGATTAGGGTGTTGGTCCCCGCGAACGCAAATTTTGCAATCTTCAGCCACGTTTCCACCTCATGCTGCTCGCAAATCACGATTTCCATTCGCGGATCCATTTCGCTGATTCGGTGGAAGGTCTTGTTGTGTGCGAAAGTCGGACATATCAACACGATGACTTCAAATTTCCCTTGGAAAGGTCCGTAGAGTTGGTCCACGATAAACTGGGATTTGCCAGAATTTGTTGGGCCGATTACCAAAGCGTTGAAAGGAATGTTGTGCGAGTTCATTTATTGTTCTACGAACAGTAATGAATACTGTACAGAATCTAATTGCTGATTCTGAATGTTCATCTGCGAGTCACTGATTGTGAAAACATGGCAATTGACATTTCCTGATCCGCTGGCGGTACGCTCGATCTCAAGCTGTACCCCGTCCTTCGTGTTGACAAGTCTAACCCCGCTTCCGTGCATTTCCTGGGACGCCATTGACCGCAAGTCAATGAGAAGGCCGAAGCGGTCACCTGTGTAAAACTTAGTCAAATTCATGTGTTGTGTTTTGTTGGTGTTTTTCATGAAAAAAACGGCTGCCTTCCTCCCAAATGTCCTTACCGTCGAGGCCGATGTTGTACAACTGGTTTGGGGAGCCGTTAACAGTGACGCTGACTTAAGTGATGTCGGGGTTAAAAAAATTTTCTGAGTCCCTTGCTCCTGCTGTGTAAGGTTCAATGAAAAGTAGAAGAATTCCTTTCAAAGACCTTCTTTGCGGGTTGACCCGGAGGCTTAGACGCGTTGCGGATCCTTTTGCAAATGTAACAGCCTCTTCCCGATGGACAAGGTCATACAGGAACTCTGCCCCGGAGGTATAAACATACTGCGCCTGGTTGGCCAAAGTCTCGCTTCTTATCATTTCGTACTCTATCTGAATGTTTGTCAGCTTGTATTTGAGTTCTGTTGGGTCTGAACCTTTTACGACATTATCAGCATTTGAGAGGGTAAGTTCGAACACAAGGTTGTTGTAAAGTGCTTGGGGATAAAAAATTCCGTGGTCAGACAGGATCTGATGGTCGAGCCGGATACGGTACTTTTTCTTGTAAATGGTTTCCAGTTTCGTCAGTTCAGCATCTACACCTGAAGTGGGCTTGTCACCAGCATTTGAGCGAATCTTGTTTAGGTTATCGGTCTGTATGCCCTCGAGCAGCATGTTGTCCCGCTCCTCCTGGGAAAGGAAAAGGTCCTCCTAGATTTCGAAAATGTCGTCGCCGACCGTATCTTGCAGAATGGTGCCCCCGTACTTCACGACCAGCTTGTCAACGAGCGCCCGAGAAACGTTTTGCACGAAATGGTTGTTGGCGTGCCCCCCGGTCAAATCGATGTCGAACAGAAGGGGTAACGAGCCCGGCAGTAGTACCTCGTTTTCATTTAGTCTGGGGACTGAAACATAAAGAGTTTCACCAGGGCTGGCTTCACTCTTATCAAATGTAATTCGATTAACCTTGCGCTTGGCTTTCATCGCCTTGATAGTTTTTTCTTTGTGTGTCGGAAGAAGGTTTTCCTGCACAGGCATTATTCTCCTTTTTGTGGATACCACAAATGGAAAAACCACAATTATGCACTGCAAAATGTTTTTTATTCAATTAAAAATTAATTGCTTAATAATATTTGAATAATTTTCTCTGCAAAGATGGCAGAAGGTGGGGAAGAATTTGGAATTAAGCAGCCTGATATTGACTACCGACTCGACCATGATGATGATGATGATGATGAACAGGAGATTGACACAACTGGCCGCTTTCAGCCAGGTTATGCATCAACACCACATCATGGTGGTGAACAAATTGAGATGCAAACTCATTTGAATGAAACTAGTGGACTGCCAGATACGTCTTATGATGAAACTTCCAAATTATTAGAAGAATTTAATAAACCAAAGGACTCTCTCAGCAGATTAAGAGATTCACTTTACGGTATAGTTAGAGAAAAAGAGCCAAGAACCCCCACAGCTGTAATAGATTTTATTAAAAAACGCTACCCACAGGTAAGCAATGATTTACTTAAAAGAATTACCACAAGGGATGTGAACAATAGTGGAGGTGGTGCAAATGACGTCATTCTTGTTGGTCTAGGTGGTGGAAAATCTGGCCCAAAAATTATTATAAAAAAGGGATATTTTTTCTAGTCTTCTCGGATGAGGACGATAAACCGTAGGCCCCGTCTCACAACTCTTCATAATTGATTCTGTGGGACGTAAAAGAACCCACACACTGTTCGAAAAGAGTAGGGGACGTAGTTCCCGGTGTGATGGTCTATCTGTCATCTGGTGATTAAATGCTCGGAGATATTAGCTGCACAAGCTACTCTTAAATCCGAGGGTAAATAATGTGATGTATGTATGTATATGGTTACGACCTGTCATCCAGCGTTTTGGAACACGATAAACTTCTAGGCCCAAGAGCTTAAGGTTTAATAAAGGAAAACAAACAAAAAACAAGGCAAGCTAAGAAGGATTTGGATGCAGAAAATAAGCAGTTAAAAGAGTACAAAAAAGTAAGTGAAGAACTTAAGAAAAGAAACAAAAAGCTGGAAAAATATCAAAGCGATCTTGAAAACAGAAAGGCTACACGTCAACAGTTGGAAGATGAAGGTGGTTCGGAAATTGATAAACAAGCAGAAATCCAAAAGGATAAAAATTTCTGAAATTAATATTCAAAAAGACATTGATGATGAGAAAAAAAGAATTGATGAAATCAAAAAACAAAACAAAAGTAGAATACAACATGATAGAAATGCATATAACATCAAATGGAAACTCGGAAAAAAAATCCCAATTCCAGATGGGATTTGAACCTACGACCCTCCGCGACCTACACGGAGCTCTAACCACTGAGCTACTGGGGAATAAAAGTGGAAAAAATTATTGAAGAAAAACTAGCAAAACTAAATGAAATGAGGGAACAAACTGCTGCTATGGAAAATATACTCAACAGCACAAAACTGCTCGATGACCTTAAAGACCAAGAAGCTGAGATTAAGAAGAAAATCAGTGAAGATCAAGCAATAATTAATGATCCAGACTCCTCGCCTTATGAAAAAGAGGCTGCACGAGAAAGGGTTGAGGAAAACCAACAAGAGCTAGCTAGATTGCAAACACAAATTGCAAAAAGAGAAAGGGAGCTACCTCTTGGCGAAAAGGATGAAAGCCATCTTCTAAAAATACGGTGTAACTCCGACAGCGATATTATTCTCGCCGCCGGAGTCACAATCGGGGTTGTTATTGGCGTGATAACCAACTCCTTGAAAACCCTCGGCAAAGGTGTTGGAAACGGATTGAAAGAAATTGGTCAAATTAAATACGGCTTCTCTTCTGCCTGGCCTTATTGGAACAATAATTTCTTTCCTTTTCAAAACTGTCGGTCAGGCAGTAAGTTTTCTGGCCGAGCACACTTGGCTGATTATTCTTGCTGTGGTCGCCTTTCATTGGTTGAAAAATATGTATCCGAGCGCAAGAGTAAATCTGCATAAAGGTAGAAATGAAAAAAGGAATTAACTCTTTGAGTAAACCGAAACAAAAATAATTCCAGCTATTAAAATTGCTCCAACACCAATAAGAATCTTATTTATTTCATGTTCCTCGTCCGCGGCTGGTTTCGGAATTGTTTCTTCCTCCTAATATTTTTTCCATCCAAAAGGTTTGGTTTTGTTTCATTCAAAGTTTTATGTAAACTTGCTGGGGGTGACGAATGTTTTTTTGGTTTTTCCGATGGAGTATTCTGAGCTTTCATTACAGCTTTGTGGATTGGATTTGATGGGTGGCTGTTGGCTACATTTTACTTTGAAGGGCCTCCTGTCATCAGATGGAGTGCTGCTTTTTTTGTGCCCTGGTTTATGTCGTTGTTTATCCCTAGTTTCATTCTAAGAAGAGCTTGTTTTAAATTGTTGTTCTAGCCAACCACGCTTTCTGTATTAATTATCATTCTGCCGGGCATTAGCCAGGCGCCTGGAGCAACTGCAAGGTTCAAACGAACTTTTGCCTCATCAACAGCAAGCTGGTACCTGGAGATACGTTTTGAAATGCCTGGCGTTCTGACAGCATCCTCAATAAGAATAAGGAACTCTCTTTTCGTTTCCTCTGCTCGACCTCCATTGCCAATAATGCTGCTGCGAGAATTAACTTGCGCCCCCAGAACGCAGTAAACAAAAGCCTCTATTGACTGGTTCAACCGAGCAAGTCCTGCCGATGTTAGCCCAAATTGTGTGTTCGAAATAAAATATTCATACTGTTTGTCAGCGCCTTGAACGTTTTTTATAAAATGAATCGTGTTTGAGTCATTGGCCCCACTTTCATCGCTGAAACGCTGGTTAGAAGAATTCGAAAGTGGCCCCATTGGGTAGTGCCACCCTTTCTGCGCATAGTCACCATCATCATACTGAATGTAAAGATAACCCAGTCCGTTGTTTTGCCCGTGAGTGAAACGAAAGTCTGTGCTTGGGTCAACACCGAACTCTGCGCAGATCCTTTTGTAAGATGGTATGTCATATTTATTGTCTTTTTGGTTAAAATTTCCATCGTCGGGGAGTGAGTTAACACTTATTCCCCCTATCTCCCAAAGAATGCGCCTTATTGTAAAATAAACGTGAAATAAATAAATTGATTCAAGTTGTTTGTTTCCTTGCAAAACTGAACCAGTTAAATGTCTCTTGAAATTCCACAACCTGTTGTTGCTCACCAAACGGCAAAGTTAAGTTGTTGCGGCCAAAATGACATAGTGGGGAGGAGGTGAAATACGAGTCCCCTAAAAACGACTGCGTGGGAGGCTACAAATGAGGAGGCAGGCTAAAATCTCTAGTAAATATATAACCCCCACCAAGCTGAATATCATATTTGCGATTATTATTGCCGATCGGACGGAGACTGTGCTGACCGTGCTGTGCTGGCCTACAACCTTTGGAAAAAGCCTTGTGTTTCAAGTTTAAATCGATGGATTCGTCTTCGTCGAATGACTATGTCCTCGTAATTGTCCGATCGGCAAAACGCACACTCGCTAGTCTAATTTACTCTTTTATAATGTGTCCTTTGGCCCAATTATGTCACGAATTGTCCTTATCCGAAGACCCGTCATTCGCATGAAAGAAGTCTCCGCTGGAAGGTATACAGAAAAAGTTGACCTCAGCTGTGACCTTAATGGATCAGAAAACCAAACCCAATCAATAGAGTTGTTTGGACGTAAACGTCCGCAAATTTCGTACAATTGTCTAAACTCAACTCGTGTTCCTTTTCCGCATGCGCTACTGAAAGCGAATAAAGTTTTGAATTTGTCTACGTAGTTAGGAAAGCTCCGTTTTATAGGACGTAAACTCTTCGGCCCAAACAATGGGCGTCGCAGTTCCCACAGTGAATGTTGAACGTAATTTATGACAGGCATATACAGAAATATTCAGAGAAAGCAATTATACGTTTTTGTCAACTACGCTGCTAAAATATTCTTTAACACTCCGAACTTCAGCCCCTTTCGAAAGTAAACGCATTAAGTGTGAGGACTACCATTTTCAGGTCAGTGTTTATCCGAGAGTTTAAGCCTGGTTGTATTTCAAGGCCGGCACATATTGAAACCAAAAACAACCTTTCAAGGTATCCACGGGAGACTCACAATCAGTTCTTTCGATTTAAGATACGTTAGGGAATTTATTTGAAGTATCGAGCCTCTGAGTAGCCTACGTCTCAGACGTAATCTAACCCCGGTTAGTAACGTCTGCGAAGCAGCGCCGAGATTCCTTGTTCTACCAGAATTTGAGTATGCGCCATCATTTGCCCCGAAACAGAGGCTTTTGTTGACAGGCCTATCAACTGCACGTTCAGCGCGTCCTCAAATTCTGTTACACAGAACAAGGAATTCGGCGCTGCTTCGCCGACGTTGCTAACCGGGCTTAGATTACGTCTGCGACGCAGGCTTGCCTATGAGTTGGTGTCAAACGCGCTCAATTTTGACTCTTTCCTTCTCTTATACTTCTTTTCTGCCGACTGCGAGCCGAAACGTTTTGTCAAAAGTCTAAAGGAATTGCTGTCAGTGTAAAGGAACAGCTGACCTGTTACCATCTCCTGTCAAATGTTCCCGCTCAAGTGATTGCCAATGTGTCTGTATTTTTTTGTGTTTATTTGTCATTTTTCGGTGACGGAATTTAATAAATTATTAAAGAGGGCGTAGAGTGCAAGTCATCAACATCGCGGCGACATTGGAACGAGGAGAACAAAAGAGCAATCTCCCAGTCCCCCTCTTCCCCCACCCCCACGGGTCTTTCCCTCTTTCGTGCGCCCTCTCGACTATCCAGTAAGAGACCGCTTGCAGTGTATACCCAATTAGGAAGGTATTCAATTAAGCTTCATACGAAAGAGCTGCGCCTGGAATTTAAACCCCTCACCTTTTCACGTGATAACCTTCGCAAAAACAATAACGATTCCACATATGAAAGGAAAAATCGCGACCCAACATACGCCCTAGGTGGAAGAATATACTATAGCACTTATCTCGAGGTCGCGACGCAATTTAATTTTGCTTTGCAATTTCTATCAGCAATAAACGTCTTATGCTTTGCTACCGCCACCATCTTGGTTACAGTTTATTTTCTACCAATCTTCCTAAACTGTGATCCAAAGCTAATTCTGTAAAATTTCACTTCCGGCCTCTTTTCTGCACACAAAAAGGGTGAAAAGGAACTCTCTTTGTATATAAGCCACTATGGAGCACCCACTCCTGGAGTTAGAGCTTTAGAAGAAGAAAAGCATCAAACTAAATCTAACTACGAATGATGTCGTACTGCACAACACGAATAATCCCTGAACACGTTTTATTAACTGAGTTTTCACGGTTTCACGTTTCGTTTACGTTCGGATTTCACGCACAATAGCAGGTCATCAGGTTTTGCTGAAGAAACCTAGCACCATATGACCAGCATATTTGAATGGCTTTCACTACGATGCTACTCAAAATTTTACCCTTTGAATTATTAGGTTTATCACATAAAATTCCAGGAAAGATTAAAAATGGCGTTTACCATTTGCAAATATCTGCATTGGTTCCGGAGATATTTAAGTTTGAAAAATGTGTAAAATATGCAAATGAGGTGACTGATGACGTCATAGTCTCAACCCAATATAACATCAAGTATACAAATAGAGCTATCTCGGTCAATTTCCATCAGAGACCATTGAAACTTGGTAGGCTAATAGTTCTACAGGCAATACACCTAAGGCTAAAAAAAAAAATTCGGTTTCCATGGGAGCTCACTCTTTCCCAGTCCCCCAACCTGATTTCTATATTTTCGAGGTTTTCAGCTTGAAAAACAAGTACCAAGGCCACAAACACGACCTAACATATTTATATGCCTGCTGGATCATAGAGATACGACACCATTGACAAATATCAAAATAGAACAACAAAAGTGACAAAAAGGTAACAAAACTGACAAGCTAATATTGTGTAATCTCCCTGCAAAGAATCAAGCATTTCTGATGGAAATTAGCTGAGATATCTTTTTTCAACATATTTGATCAAAATTCGGTTGATAATATGACGTAATCACTTGGCTCATTTGCATATTAAAAAAACCCTGAATATCTCTGGAACAAAAAAAATATATTTCAAAATACTAAAGAGCATTCTTCTTCGCCTACAGACTACTTGTTTATATTTTAAAATGGCTTAGATAGGAAAGATGAGAATTTCGTCATAGTAGTACTTAAAGAGTTAAAAATTAGATCCGTGATAAGAAGTCCCATTCGAAAACACAGTTGCTCAGAAACTTGTATTCGTACAGTCACACGTTACTAACTTTATATACAGCATTTTATCATCCAACTCTGTTAGTTACTGTACAGAAAACGCATGAGACGAGTACAAGAGTACAAGAGTATTTTTACTCGTTGTTTGTATGTACTCGCCCTACGGGCTCATCAAAATACAGCACAACTCGTCAAAATACTCCGCGATACTACTCGCCAAAAAATCTAATAAGATATATATACATATTTTTTAGTACCTAACACCCAACAGTATTTCAAGTCATGTTTTATAGCTCCGCCAAAGACTAAAAAGAACAAATCACCGACAGGGAAAGGTACTTTCCACCGGACGCTTTGTTTCTATTTTCACAAATAAAATCTAATACGTAAGAAAAACCATTTATAGAGGACATGTACTATAATGTGACACAGAAACGTCGCCATGACGACAGCCGCTTAAAAATCACAGCGCACATATTATAAGAGTGTACAATTGGACCATATACATAGGAAACTGGAACTGAATCTGCCCGTTAGGAATTATTCGTGTCAGCACGAATGAGAACTAAATGAAAACTATCTTTTTGTCAGCGGAAATTTTGAAGTAAAAAAGCAACAACAGGGCATGTAGAACGGGAACATGAAGTGTCCAATCAGTTTGTTAGGGAGGCAAACCAGCCCTCTTTTCGCCTCCTTTTACTGAGACTGAAGAAGACCAAAGAGAGTGTTTGCTATGAATTTCGTGTAAACGAGTTAACAGTCTAACAACAGTCTGACAATATATGAAATTATATATTTGAACTGCGGATTAAAGAATGAATATGTGAATGATCATCACAGTTATGAACACTTCTCACACACGGGTGTATTACGAACCAGCCGTTATCAACAGCTCCCAGTTGGCTTGTTAGCTCGGTTGGTAGAGCGATGCACCGGTATCGCAGAGGTCGTGGGTTCGATTCTCGTACAAGCCTGAAAATTTTTTCAGACTTTATTTTCACTACTACTTAAGTAGTGTTCATATCTGCGATGATCATTCACATATTCATGAATGGTATTATATTATATATCGCATTATAATAGATTGATTAGAAAAGCCTCCTGCTGAGGACAAAAAACTGACCGAGTGGGCCAAGAGTTTGGGACCAAGAATGTAACCTAAGTAGGTTCTTATTACGTAAAAGGCATTTTGCATGGCAGATATGAGGGTTCACTGAAGCGCCCTCGAACAATTGTGAAAAACTTTGTGCTGGACCACACTGCCACGGGCATCGAGATTATAACTTCAAGTAAAACATGTCTTTTCCATCGTCTTCGCCACACAGCCATGGCAGCTATGTTTTGATAACGCGTCTCGATCGCTATAGAAACACTGGTGAAAAACCATTCGATCACCAGCTGAAGTGAAACAGTGATTGCAAAGGATCGAAACAAATTGAAGAAGGCTTGGTCCTGTAAGTAAACAAATTGATACAAGTATAACAAACCATTAACCGATACAATAGCAGCTGATTCAGACAACATGCTCATAATGGCGATATCAGCCATTAGTCTCTCACGGCGGGGAGTACGGAAACTTCCCCAAGGAGCTGATGTTCTTTTCCAAAGCATATCACAGATGTGATCAACCACAACCATTGTGCTTCGTTCTATGACTTCTGCAGCGCCGTGAATTATTCCAAGAAGAGCGATAGATTGCAAGCTGTCAAGATCCGCTTGTAAAATTCGAAAACATGCAGCTGGGCTGAAATACAAGGTCACTAACAAGACGTAAGAGTATCCCGGATGGGTGATGTTGTATAACCGCTGAACGCTTATTCTTGAGATCACTTTAAGGAGTACTACACTGAGCGGAGCGAAGACAGCAATTACCAGTTTGCCTTCTTTGTTTTGCTTGTTGTATGCTTCATAAAGATAATCGGATATCACAAACAATACAATCGAAGACAAGCACGTTGGCGTTGCCATTTTGCTGACTACAGTTAGTAGCTTTCTCCGGTTCGGTGTTCTGCAGATATGCTTTCCGAGAAAATAGAACTGCAAACAGAAATTGGAAATGGCGAATGAGAAAAGTGGAAATTGAAAAATCACGCGATCGTTGTAATAAGTTTTTCCCAAGGCTTGCAGAGCTATGCGATACAGTGAATGCAAAGAATAGGTAAGACAAGAGACGAGAACGAGTTTCCGTTTCACCCCTTTGAGCTGATATGGGCGAAAAAGTAGGAGAATAGTTAAAAATAACCAGGCGTACTCAAAAACTTCCAAAATTACTATGGAAATTGTGTTCACCCATTGCACATGTACTGGAATCAGCTCGTTTGGTTGAGGTCCACAGCTGTAGAAGGTTTTGTAGCAGAGGTAAGAGATCAGTATGTAAACTATCCCTATGAATGGAGCGGCAAGAAATGATATTGAGGCTCCAGTGTACATTGATTTACAAACTGTACAGAGTGCGGATGGTCGAAGTCGCTTCCAAGCCATGGCTCTGTCTTCATCTTGTTGGTCTTCCTGTCTTTCTTCGTCTTCAACTGGCGAGGTGGCGTTTATAACCTTCATGTTGTAACGGCCACAGGCTAGATAGTCCAAGCCTGTAGGTCCTCTGTCACTGTATTCTTGGTAAATAAGCTCATCAACAGGTTGGTAATACCACTCTCGACCTGTGCTTTCCAAAGGAATGTAGCCAAAAGACTCTGCCGTGAATTCAGGTTCTTCTGGATTGTAGTGCTCTGTTACGCCTCGTGTAAATCTGAACAAGATGTTACCGAACACTTCTATCAATGTACTGCTACTCATTTTCACTTAATAAACTGTGATCAACTTAAAAAAGATAAAAAAGAACCACGAAAAAAACCAGTGTACTGAGACAGTATGCTCCGACAGTTTTTCTGAGGACGTCTTGCGTGTGTTTGAGTAATTTCCTGTGATCCCTTTTATATTCTTGGCGGCTTGGTTATGAACGTGTGCCATGCAGAAATCTCCAAAGACTCCAAAGGAACATACCGGAAGCCTGAAACTCCACTGAAACTATGTTTCCATAGTCCATGGGTAACTGCCGTGGGCTACGTGCGTAGAAACTTAACGCCAAGGTTTGAAACACTGGCAAGGGCTTTCGCAAAGTTGAATTTAACATTGAAAGGGGTTTAAACTGGAATAATAAAGTGGGAAAGCAAACCTGGCCTATACATTACAAGTACTAGGGTGACGGATCAGAAATCTGATTTCAAACGATACAAAAAAAAAACACTTGCATTGTTTGGCGCTGTAGGAATGAACTACAAAATCTGGATAAACGGGCGGAAACTCAAATCAAAGCTTTTTAACAGAATGCCGCCTCTAAAAGCGTTCTTGTTGAAATCAACGGTAGCATGATAGGATATTTAAATGCATTCGTTTATAAGCGAAATGCTAATGAATAACTGATTTGCGGCCGCGTAACATTTCCGCATAACACTAAAAACGGAAAGCGATGCGGCTAACCGGATTTGGACGAAAACGTCTACAAATTTCGCACTACTGTTTAATTTCAACTGATATTCTGTTTTCTATAAGCACAAGTGACAATAAATAAAGTCTTAGTTTCAAATAGTTAGGAATTGTGCGTTCAGTATCGAACTAAAGTTCTACGGCAAATGTTGTATCGATGTGGAATCAGGACCAAACAACCGTCGTAGCAGATTCCATAGAGAATATTGGACGAAACTGATCAAAAAGTATCTTCAGAAAATTACTGATAAAAATAACTCCGGTAGACCTTTTGGAAAAAAAAAGTCTTGAAACTCTCAGAACCTCAGTGCTGATCGAAAGTAATCATTTGCATGGACTCAGTGACGTTTCGGATTTTTCGCGTGCCTACTCCACCATCCAGAAAAGGCCTGGTTGCAGTGTATGTAGGGTATTGAACTTCCGGATAAAATGCCGCGCCTGGAGGCTCAATTCCTAACCCTTTCACTTGGCCTCCTTCGCGAAAATAAAGCTTTCACATATGAAAACGAAAAACGTTCAGCCTTTCCTTGTACAGTACACTCTTTAATTTATACACTGTAAATCTGTTTTTGTTGTAGGAATCAATACTTTATTTGTAATTACAGTTTGGTATTTTCTTCTAATATAAACTTGCAATCTCAAAGTCAAACTCCTCGGTTTAAATGTTTATCATAATTTAACTGTAACCCACATATAAGAACCTGCTTGATCTTTCTTGGCTAAACAGGTTGTTATATTTTTGGGCAAATTTCTGTCAGCAGGTTCTTAAACCCTAGGTTCTTACATGCGGGTTCTTACTGTAGTCCCAAGAAAACATGATTATGTGTTGAACTGTTGCGGTTACTCCGGTCACATGATCGACCACGCCCTAATTTATGCAAACATTTAGAACATTTGGATTACAACATGATAACAAAGATTAACGTTGTCGAGCTTTCTTCCCAGGTCTTAAAAGTGCAGCGAAGTATATGAAATTAAACGGGCTTTTATAAAAACTTTTGATGTCTCGTAACCATTCACTCTCTTTTTCTAGTTCCAGTCCCTCTCCAAAATAAACGCGTTATAGTTTAGGAAAAATAAATGAATTTCAAAAACCCCATTTAGTTTCCTAAACCCTTTGTCAAAAGTCATTCATAGAAGACATCTTTGCGGGGACTTCATTCACATATGCCCAATACTGTCGCACTGATACGGATCGTACGCTCCGTACTAATCGACACTGAACCTTGCTTACGCTCCGTATGCTGAACTCATACGGAGGGTGCATATCATAATAACATCAGGAGTGCATCTCATTATTATGTCATACGTCAGGGCACAGTGTGTCGATTCGTACGCTCCGTACGAATCGACAAGCTTGCTTACGCTACGTATGCTGAACTCATAGGGGGCAAGCATCTCATTATTATTCGGGATACCCGAGTTGAAAAATGTGAAAGATTTCGGTCTTGTCTTTCTTTCTTCCTGTGCAGCAAAATGCACAATACAATTGCGTCTCGGTGTTTTGATTGGTCAATGAGCAATAGAAGACACGTGGCGGTGTTTTTATTGGTTAAAGCAAACCGCATAGTCCAAAGGTCGAAAGGCTTGCATCACGTAACATTTGTTTGAAGTTATGTAAATTTCTCAAGTAAGCCAAATACCAACTTTAAGAATAATCTTCTCATTATATTTTCACAAGGATTGAGCCATTTTCGATAGGCATGCCAAAGAAGGAAATGGAATAAACTCCGTTCTGCTTAGGGTTTTTTCTCGGCTTCTGAAGCGTGTATAAACGGGTGAATTTATTGGTCATGTTTAGTGGAAGGTTTCAAGTTACAAATTGCGGCGCTATGAAAATTATGATCTCAAATCAAAATTTGTTTGTGTCGAACTAGCTAACGAATTAAGAAAATTCGTCGTTTTACTTACAAGAGAACTGCGCCATTTCGATTCGTGATAACCTCAATGATGCTGTGTGTATTACATAATAGCTGAATTTGTACGCTCTACGAGCTTCTACGCGAAATTTATGTCAAACATTTTCTCACTTCTCCCGCACAACGCGAATCGCGAAGCGGGCTACGCGATTTGCAACGCGCAGGAAACTCGACGCGACGGCCAACTTATTACAATTGAACGGTTTTGGTCTGTGAGAGGTAAACCGGATATTACCACACATATATTTGTGATTGGTAATCACTCTCGATGGCAACTCTCAACACAGTTTTACGCGCTTTGCTCGTATGTAAACAAATAGGCCTCTTCAACAAGAGAATAATGCGAAAATCAGCAGCACTAGTACTCGAGCGGTATTTTCGATTTTCTTTACTAAAATAGAAAAACCAACTTTTGTGTATGCTAAGTGTTTAAAGTTTATTTTGAAAACAGTAGATTATAACATGGATCAAAGAACGAAATTTGTAGTAATTTTTCAGTTTTCCCTTTTTAAATTTTACTGAAAGTTGTGATAAAATGAATTGATTTTTTTTACTTAAAAGAGCAAATTGGAAAAATGGGAAAACGGCTTTGACGTCTATCTAGTTTTTCTTTCATTTTCGACTAAAATTAGAAAAATAGAAAAATAAAATTTGGTATCTTACTGTTTCACTTATCTTATGATTTTTTGGAAAAAAAAATGGAAACATGAATTTTAAAATTTCTATTGTAATGCTACTCTTTACGGATCGACAGCTAGGTTTACGCTCCGTACAATCCGTGCGGATCGAAAAAACGTATGGCCACCCACACCAACAGTATCCATGGAAATATTCTAAGTCCCACTAATGAGATGCAATTTACGGAGCGCATGCCCCTCTTCACAGAGCGACTGCAACGTTTACGTTTCGAGCGATCCATACGGACCGACACATCGCTTATACGGATCGATACAGTGCGTGTATATTGGACAGCCCTCACTTCATTTTCCTAAATATTGCAATTTTGAATCGAAATGTAATGTAAAAATTGGGTGTGGTCTCTCATGTGACCTAAAAATGACGGCCAAAAGCCAAAAGTGAGATATTTTATGGCATTGCTTGGTTGTCCCAAAAGTTGTATTGAGCATCTTGAATACTTATTTTATTTTATTAGCTTCGCCTAGTCCTCTGTCACTGTATTCTTGGTAAATAAGCTCATCAACAGGTTGGTAATACCACTCTCGACCTGTGCTTTCCAAAGGAATGTAGCCAAAAGACTCTGCCGTGAATTCAGGTTCTTCTGGATTGTAGTGCTCTGTTACGCCTCGTGTAAATCTGAACGAGATGTTACCGAACACTTCTATCAATGTACTGCTACTCATTTTCACTTAATAAACTGTCAAATGAAGAATGATCCTCGCAGTTGTGAACGCAATTTATGCAATTGCGAAAAGAAGCCTGAAAAAAATTCAGGACTTCAACGGGGTTCGAACCCGTGACCTCGCGATTACCGGTGCGATGCTCTAACCAACTGAGCTATGAAGCCACTGACGTTGGGAGCAGGTCAATTGTGGGTTCATATGTTCCCGTGAGAGAAATGAGTGTGGATGATATATGAAATGAATCATATATGAACTGCGGAAATGAAATCAAATGAAGAATGATCCTCGCAGTTGTGAACGCAATTTATGCAATTGCGAAAAATTGACCTGCTCCCAACGTCAGTGGCTTCATAGCTCAGTTGGTTAGAGCATCGCACCGGTAATCGCGAGGTCACGGGTTCGAACCCCGTTGAAGTCCTGAATTTTTTTCAGGCTTCTTTTCGCAATTGCATAAATTGCGTTCACAACTGCGAGGATCATTCTTCATTTGATTTCATTTCCGCAGTTCATATATGATTCAATTCATATATCATTCACACTCATTTCTTTCACGGGAACATAAGAACCCACAACTGACCTGCTCCCAACATCAGTGGCTTCATAGATCAGTTGGTTAGAGCATCGCACCGGTAATCGCGAGGTCACGGGCTCGAACCCCGTTGAAGTCCTGAGTTTTTTCGCAATTGCATAAATTGCGTTCACAACTGCGAGGATCATTCTTCATTTGATTTCATTTCCGCAGTTCATATATGATTCATTTCATCATATCATCCACACTTAATAAACTGTGATCAACTTAAAAAAGATAAAAAAGAACCACGAAAAAAACCAGTGTACTGAGACAGTATGCTCCGACAGTTTTGCTGAGGACGTCTTGCGTGTGTTTGAGTAATTTCCTGTGATCCCTTTTATATTCTTGGCGGCTTGGTTATGACCGTGTGCCACGCAAAAATCTCCAAAGACTCCAAAGGAACATACCGGAAGCCTGAAACTCCACTGAAACTGTTTCCATAGTCCATGGGTAACTGCCGTGGGCTACGTGCGTAGAAACTTAACGCCAAGGTTTGAAACACTGGCAACGGCTTTCGCAAAGCTGAATTTAGCATTGAAAGGGGTTTAAACTGGAATAATAAAGTGGGAAAGCAAACCTGGCCTATACATTACAAGTACTAGGGTGACGGATCAGAAATCTGATTTCAAACGATACAAAAAAACACTTGCATTGTTTGGCGCTGTAGGAATGAACTACAAAATCTGGATAAACGGGCGGAAACTCAAATCAAAGCTTTTTAACAGAATGCCGCCTCTAAAAGCGTTCTTGTTGAAATCAACGGTAGCATGATAGGATATTTAAATGCATTCGTTTATAAGCGAAATGCTAATGAATAACTGATTTGCGGCCGCGTAACATTTCCGCATAACACTAAAAACGGAAAGCGATGCGGCTAACCGGATTTGGACGAAAACGTCTACAAATTTCGCACTACTGTTTAATTTCAACTGATATTCTGTTTTCTATAAGCACAAGTGACAATAAATAAAGTCTTAGTTTCAAATAGTTAGGAATTGTGCTTTCAGTATCGAACTAAAGTTCTACAGCAAATGTTGTATCGATGTGGAATCAGGACCAAACAACCGTCGTAGCAGATTCCATAGAGAATATTGGACGAAACTGATCAAAAAGTATCTTCAGAAAATTACTGATAAAAATAACTCCGGTAGACCTTTTGGAAAAAAAAAGTCTTGAAACTCTCAGAACCTCAGTGCTGATCGAAAGTAATCATTTGCATGGACTCAGTGACGTTTCGGATTTTTCGCGTGCCTACTCCACCATCCAGAAAAGGCCTGGTTGCAGTGTATGTAGGGTATTGAACTTCCGGATAAAAAGCCGCGCCTGGAGGCTCAATTCCTTACCCTTTCACTTGGCCTCCTTCGCGAAAATAAAGCTTTCACATATGAAAACGAAAAACGTTCAGCCTTTCCTTGTACCGCGAAAATGCGCCCTAGACGGAAGAATAGTACTCTCGCGGTGGCAAACGGAAAGGCTTTGATACCGATTTGGATTTAACATGACGGATCGCTTTGGTTACAGTCTATTTTCCCAAACTTTCGAGACTTTGAACTAATTCTGTAACAAAATGTATTATGATAGACCTAATAATACTGATTACAGAATGTATATGTAGTGAAATGAAGAAATGATCCTCGCAGATGTGGCAAAATATATGTAGTGTTGCAAACTTCCTTTATGCAAGGTCCATGAACACAATCAGTACAGTCTGTAATTTATACACTGTAAACCTGTTTTTGTTGTAGGAATCAATACTTTACTTGTAATTACAGTTTGGTATTTTCTTCTAATATAAACTTGCAATCTCAAAGTCAAACTCCTCGGTTTAAATGTTTATCATAATTTAACTGTAACCCACATATAAGAACCTGCTTGATCTTTCTTGGCTAAACAGGTTGTTATATTTTTGGGCAAATTTCTGTCAGCAGGTTCTTAAACCCTAGGTTCTTACATGCGGGTTCTTACTGTAGTCCCAAGAAAACATGATTTTGTGTTGATATGTTGTGGTTGCTCCGGTCACATGACCGACCACGCCCTAATTTATGCAAACATTTAGAACATTTGGATTACAACATGATAACAAAGATTAACGTTGTCGAGCTAGTAGTATAGGACATGGGGGTACGAGATCATTTTTCAAAAAATGGATTTACTGTTTTTTCAAATAATGGTTTCACTGAAAATTTCAATTGTTTTTTACAATATATGGTTGATTTCGGATTCTGGCAGTGAGGGGCTTTAAGAATTCGAATTTGAGCTTGCTCAAATCGAATTGTTATGCCACTCGCCGGGGATGAGAATCCAAATCGAAATCACACACCTGGTGGGCGCGAGCGAAGTGGATGATAAATGAAGCTTTGCTTCATTTTCATTCTTCTCGGTCGCTGGTGTGTGTATTATGGATAGAATTATGGTCGATTATATTTGTCACAACAATCTGAAATATTAATTAAGTCAAAAAATAGAAAACTATATATTTTTCAAAAAATGGATTTACTGTTTTTCAAATAATGGTTTCACTGAAAATTTCAATTGTTTTTTCATATAATTGACGAAGGGAATCCTGGCAGTGAGTGGGCTTTAAGAATTCGAAATTTGAGGCTTGCCTCAAATTCGAATTGTTATGCCCGCGAGCCGGGGAGAGGATTTCCTGAGTTTTTAAGACACGACGGCGGGCGAAAGCGAGGTGGATGAAAAAAGCCTTGCGCTTTTTTCATTCTTCTCGGTTTCTGGAGTGTCCATTATTGAAAGAATAATGGTCGATTATAACTGTCACAACAATCTGAAATATAAATGGAGTCAAAAATAGAAAACTATATATTTAAAAAAAAAAAACAGTAAAATTAATTTTTCATATAATGGCAAACCTCATCGCATTGGGGACAAAAAGCGAAGGTTTTTGGAGGCAGTGAATTTGAGATTGCTCTGCAATCTCAAATAGGGGCAGGGTTTTTTTGCAAATTATTAATGGAAAACGCTATTTTCAATAGTTTTGGCAATAAATATTGTTTTCAACAGTTTCTTCCTTTATACGCACACAAAATGGTCATTTTAGGGAAGAGGTAAAATGGTAAATTGATAAGAATAAGTCCTATTTTCTCATCCGTCAATTTATTAAAATCTTATAATTTCATTTTTTAACCGTATTATAGGAGAAACGGCTAATTTTAATAGTTTTAGTGTTATAATACAAACCATTTTTCAATCGTATTCCTCGAGAAACGGTTAATTTAGGGCAACCTTAAATGATTTAAAGATATATTACTATAGTATATTGGAGGATGTGTGAGTTTAAGAAGAATGTTAACGCCTTGGAAAAGCGTAAGGTTAATCGCCAAAATCAGACTGAGTCGCGCCAGATGGTTCTCGGTAAAAATAATAATATATACACCAATAATATGAAAGGTCAGAAATATGTTATAGTAATTGAAGATGATGAAACATGTAATTGTGATATTCATGATTATTTAAAAAATGATGAGCAATATGAATTTATTAATTGCCCATTTTGTGAGGAAGAAAAAGCAGAACATAATAGCATAAAAGAAGAACCGTGTTGTGATGAAAAGATTATAAAAGATAATTGTAATGTAATTTGTTCAAATTGTGGAAAAGTTCATGGATACGAAACTGTTTCTGAATATATTGATTTTCATAATAATAAGCACAAATTTAAACGTAAAAGCACTTATCTCCGTAAGTATTATATTAATAAAAAATTTTTAGATTTTATGAAAAAATACAATATACATATTAATTGTAATGACATTGTTACCATTGAAAAAATATTCCAACAAATTGAAATCGTTCTGCCAATTATAAATAATAAACGTAAAAGAATGATAAATATTGAATTCATTATAAAAAAAATATTAAACTTGATGGATTATAATGAAGATTTTGAAATAAAAAAGAATAAGAAAACGATCAAGGAATATGAAAATTATTGGAAACTTATTCTTAATGAAAAAAGAAAGGAAATTAAGGATATTATTGAATATAGAAAATAATTATTTAGGAATTTCTTCAGTAAAGTATTTGTCGTATTTATGTAACTATTTATCAACTATCGGACTATTATCTGTAATGAAATCGTCTGTTTGCGTCATCGTCATATATAAATTAGGATCAGAGTCACCAGAACGCAATATGTTTTTTATGTTGTTTAAGAGATGCTGATATGTTTGGAAAGCATATATGCATTGTTGTATTTTTAAATCCAGATTTTTATGTTTCATCCAACCCTGAATGAGTAATGCTGTTGTACTTATTGCAACTAGACTAATCCCTGAAGTAGCAATGGCTGAAACAAGACCTCCAGAAGCGAATAAAACACTAAGTGAATTTCCTGCTATTTTCCATTTTTTGAATCTCTTTATTGCTTGTTTGAATGCCCAACATTTGCGATGATATGATTGATAATAAGACTTTAATTCGTCAACTTTTTCTTTTGAAAGTTTTACTGAGATATGGTTAAAACCAAAAATGCTTGTACGTTGTTTTGTCATATAATATTATTTTAGATTATAATTCTTGTACAAATACAGTAAATTAATCCTGTTATCTGACCACATAATGGAGATCTTTTCATAAATTCCGGTGAAATATTCTCTGGAATCACGTAAGTATATCCCCCATTTAATAAATAACGATTATAGAATCTTCCAAAAGCATCGTGGAGAATACTATGTGAGTGTAATATATGAATCCAACCAAGTGTTCTTTCCACAAACCTTGTAATACATCCATTACCTGGACCAATGAGTCCTATTTCATAATCGTGTAAATATAAAATATTGTTTATTGGAAGTTTTGTTTTAAAATGTTTGAAATACAAATATTGGTATACCAGGCATGATTTTAATATCGCGTCATTAATGTGAATATGTTGTTGTTTGGTTTGATCGAAAAAATGGCTCACGTGTTTGATTATGTCTTGTATCATATAATATTGATTTAGATTAATTTATGACTACTTCTAATGTAAATGTGATGTCAAATGCTTTATCATCTGGATCAGAATAATCCATTATAAAATAGCCTCTCGATAATGATTTGTTGACGTTAACCGTTGTGATGTTTCTACTCAAAGAAGATTGTCTGTGTTCAAAAATTGTTGCCGGAAATGGTAATAATCCACTCCCTTCATTCTTTTTCTTGAAGTATAATATTCCGGGTTTTGTTCCTTGTATAATATACATTTTCTTAATATAAAAGTTATTATTATGAATAACTAAATATTCAGCGCCATTAATTGATACAGGCTTCAAAGTATTCTTATTATGCCCTTGATTGGCTTTAACAAAGCAGTTTAAATATTGTATTTGACCAATTATTCCATTCCCATTCAAATCTAAATCACCTCCTAATTTCGGCTGGTAAAGAGAAAAACCACCTAAATCGAGAGCTGTTTCCATAATTACGCCTGTAACGCTAGAACGAAAGAGATTTATACTATTATTATGAATTTTATAGCCACTCAGATTTAAATCACCACCAAGTTTAGCCTCTTTTATAAAAAAGCTATTCATATTAATATCATTTAGCATTGTTAATTCACCGTTTTGACCATCAAACAAGTTTTTCGATTCATTTATCAAAGCATGTCCATTCAAATCTAATTTAGTTTGTAATTGTATTTTTTTCATTTACAATTTTATAAGCTTCAGTGAAGTCGTAAACGCTTGATGCAACGTCTACAGCTTCAAAATCAATACCATATACAACACAAGGAACTTTGTACTTGTCGGGATATGTTGAGTTAGCATTAATATGTATTGTACAATATAAATATTCAGGCGATGAACTTACTGAAGGTTTTTCAATCCATAGCAAATATCTCGAATGACCTTCGTTTCTGTTATCAAATTTTCTCCCTACAGTTCTATGAATTGTAATTCCACCAGTTGCACTGAATGTTACACTACTAAGATTCATTCCTTCATAATTAGGAAATAGCCATTCAAGGATGAAAGTGTATTTTCCATCTTTTATTGTATAAATATTAAATCCAATTCTCGCTCTGTAGATATGATTAGCTTCTTTATTTAAGTCTACATCAATAACCCTTTTTGAAATTATGTGTGGTGAACGAGGTAAGTTAATATATCCGTTAACTTTCAAGCCATATTCAGTACTTATTTGATCAATGTCATTCATCAAATATTTGAAAGCATTCTTTGGATGAGAAGCAGATGAAATATGACTTTTTTCTAGTTGATCCAAAATTACGGCATCGGTTTTATTTGTTCCTTCTTTTAAGTTAATGATTTTATGCCCTCCAAGTTTCATATCCGCCGTCATCGCGTTTGTTCTGTTCAACAATAAGGCCGCCGATCTGATGGTTTGTGAAGCTCGATTCAAAACTCTAAAATTTACCACATCTCCCTCATTTTTCACATCACCTACATTTGTCACTATATTTCCACCCATTGACAAATTTCCATACATTACAGTCGAACCGTCTCGTCGAAGAAAATACTCATCAGTGTACCTTTTTGTAACCGCGTCGTCTAAATTTACGGGTGGAGCAAGATCAGTAATGGCATTGTTGTCCATATTCAAGTCTTTTTGAGCAATCTCATCTAGTTTGGTTTGCAAGCGTTGATCGACATATTTTTTATTAACGACGTTCTCAGCTGGCGTATTATTATCAACGTCTTTCAAGTCCTCGATTTCATATCCGGCCATATTTAAATTTCCTAAAGCAGGTTGGCTACCATCTCTTGCCAGACAGCTAGCAATTGAAGAATCAAGAAGGCTTTTATTTACATCATCGAGATCCTGTTTTGCGTAACCCATTCTGACGATGAGATTTTTTCCCATGTCCAAATTTCCAGTCATGCTAATTGAACCATATTTTTTCACAAAAGCTAAATGTTGACCTCCTCATACATTTTGATCCACGTACTCTTTTGTTGCAATATCGCGCAAATCTGTAGGATTTTGAATATTGATAATTTTATGAGAATTTTCCATATCAATATTCCCTGTAAATATAACATTGCCATTTTTTACCCCATAAATCGGATCGTGAACCAAATGAGATAATTGTGTATGAAATCCAAAAGCTCCGTAAACTATTAAATGTGTTTCAGTGTCAGGCGCAGGGGCTGAAGAAGAAAGATTTACTTGAATCAATGCCTGACCGCTTCCTGTTTTTTCAATTTGAAATATCTTTTTCATATAACCATTAACATTACTAGTTTGAGAAAATGCTTTTTGAAACGTTTGTCCTGCGATGCGGACGTTAATAGTTGGAAGAGATAGTTCAATTTCAGCCTGATGGGGATCTGATGGTGAATAAAACTCAGAACAAAACGTGTACTTCCCATTACTCAATGAAGAAATATCGAAACGAATTTTAGATGTAAAGTCGCCACTTTGTTTAATTGAAAAGGAAAAAGCCGATTTATTTATCCTGTAAGGCGATTTATTGTAATCTTCAATTTGTAGATTTTCCATATTTTGAATTACGGTAGACTTGGTTTTATCCTTTAATAAAAAAGCGAAAGGGTTAATTTGAGCACCTGAAGCTGACAGAACAGTATCATTCACATATTCTCGTGTTGCACTATCATTTTTATCTATCGGTGCACCTACGTTTGTTAATCTTTTATTTTTGATATCGTAATCGCCCGAAGAGGTCAATAAATATCCTACTCCAGGGAGGCCTCTTTGACCTCTTTTTCCTGTACTTATATGACCAACATAATCTTGATCTGGTAAAAAGTTGAATATACCCATATACTATTAGATTAGATATTCCCATAAAAGTTTCTCTTCACTGTTTTCATTGGCTTGTCAACATAACAGAAAGAATATGGCTTTTTAGTTGCTTCAATATACGTTTGCTTATCGATTCCGAGTTCTTGGGAGATCAAGTTTCTCTCTCTTGAAGATGGAAAATCATAAAGGCAGAAGTGGCTACAATTAAGCCTAATAGATTTTGGACAACCATAGAATGACTACGTTAGGTACAACACGCTGCAATTTTTATGACGACCTTGAATGAAATAGTTTATAATTTGATCTTGTTTTTTATCCGTTACAAAATCGTCAAAAACCACTAAACGTTGCAATTCAGTGTCTTTAATTTGTTCAACTGGTAAAATTTCATCTTGACTGCATATTGAAACGGGATAACCAACTTGATTGCTTATTTTATTCATCTTTTGCTGCAGAAATTGATATTTATCTTGATCTAAATTCTTAGCGTATAAAAAAATCTGATCATAGTAAACGAGGGGCTCACAGATTAAGTGTAAAAATAACGTCGTCTTCCCAGATCCTGATCCACCGGCCAAGAGCATTCTAAATGTATCTTTCGGCATATACGGATATAACTGTCTAAAAGACTTGTTTGAATCCTGAAAAATGTCATAATTTGGGATTTCCATATAATAGTAGTTTAGATTAGGATAAGTTTTTATCTAATATAATTGTATATGGATATAGAACGAATGAAAAGGCTTCTTCAAAGTGGAATTAAAGCTGGAAATAAGACGAGAGAAGTTCGTGAGACAATTAAAAAATTTGAGTACGCAAAACAAGATGCATTTGATACAACAGCTGAATTATTTAAACCTTCTATTGATGTTCAGAAGAGTGTGATAGAAAGTATCGATAAAAAACAAGATGAAGTTATTGAACAGTTGAAACAAAATCAACTGGCCTTAACACAAGGACTTGATGATGTTGCAGAAATGAATCGCAGAGTAATTACAGTGGATGAGGAACTTCCTAAAGCCATTGAAGCACTAAAAGATGAAGATAAAAACATAATGTTAGCGATCAATAACAATTTCAATAAAGATGACAGAATTATATTAAAAAATCACAAGCTTTTGAAACCAAACGATTTGACACAAGTAAATCCACAAAAACTTCTTGAAGAAAAGAATAAAGCTGAAGAAATCGCTAAAAGTCTTGGAATTGAAAAGACATACAAAAACACCAGAAGAAAAATATTCTTATGACCGAGAGATAGGTACTTTGAAGAAATATAGAGAAGCGATTGTAGATGTACTAAATTCTTACAAATACAAATTAGGGGAGGGTAGGAAGAGAAAACAAATTGGAGCAGGTGTTGTTTATTATAATGATATTGGAGACTTTCACGACTCCAGTTACTTGGAGGGTCTATTTTTGCCGGTAATAATAGTACAGGTGTCAGAGATGAGTTTGTGAAGATATTACACGTATTAAAAAGATTGAATATCATCGATAATGAAGAGCTTAATAAAATAATAACTAAATATCTACTCTAATAGTATATGACAGAAATATCATTGCGATTCAACAGTAAAAACAGAGACAAAATTGGTGTGAGTCAAAGTCATGACTTTACAAAAAGATTTAATACTCCTCTCATATTATCGAATGACATGAAATATGAAATTGCGGTTAAAACTATTAATATGACCTATTCATGGTATAATATCAGGCAATCTTTTGGATCTAATGGAAACAATCAGATAAAATATTCTTACAACAAAGGTACATCTTGGGAAACAATAACCTTTGTTGATGGAATGTATTCATATGATGATATCAATAGTTACATTCATGAGTATATGAGAAAAAATAAACATTTAGTTGTTGATGATCCTGATGATGCTAAGAAGAAGTATGGTGTCAATGTTTTTCGTTTTATCAACATACCGAATTTTGATTGAACTCGATGAAAATTATCAAGTGGATTTGAGAAATCTTGAATTCAGAAAACTTATCGGTTTTGAGTCAAAATTAGTTACACAAACAGAGTATGGAACAAATCTTCCTGATATCACAAGAGGAGTAGACGAAATTTATATCAATTGTGATAAAGTTATTGACTCAATTGTTGACGGAAATTCTACAAGTACTATTGCTGTAATCCCCGTAACAGACTTAGTTAGATCTTTGCCGTTCAATTTCAAACCTCGTTTTCTTTCATGGAATCCAGTCTCAACTCATACAATAAGTTCAATTCATTTTTATGTCACTGATTCTTCTGGAGCTCCAGTTCATTTGAATGGTATAGATTGGTATATTGAGATATTCTTGAGAGGGACACCTATCTAATCTAATATTATATGAAACGATTTGAGCGTAGGAAATTAGAAGAGAAATATAAACAACAGGAAGAGGAAAAAAGGAAAAAGGGTGAAGGTATTATCAAAAGAGCTGAAACTAACCTTTATAAAGGTGGTGATAAAATAATAGAACTTTTGAAAAAAACCAAAACTTTAATCTAATCCATTAATATATGTCAAACTATCGTGACTCATCAAAAATAGAAAGACACGAAGATGTAGTTTTTGAATTGAAAACGGCATTGAATACTGTTGTTGCAAATAATGCTCATCAGAAGAAAACAGGGTATAGGTTTGTTGTCGATAACAGTGGAGAAACTACACCATTTGACTGGTATAATTCTCGTCTAAATTTTGATTTTATTGTAAAGAAGCTTGCAGATGGTGGAAATTTGGCTGCTAATGATACTAACGGTATAGTGAATTCTTCACTCTCTCTTATTAACACTATAAACGTGAAAATGAATGGTATTGATGTTTATGAATGTCGAGATGCCAATCAAGCGACGAATATAAAAACACTTTTAGAATATTCACAGGGTTTTGCTTCCAGTCAAGGGACAAATGAGTTTTTTTTATCTCGACACTAATAGAAATACAGAACATCGTCCAAATAATGCTAATTATAACAAAGGATTTGAATCTCGTAAAAAGTTATTAAATGGCGCTAATGGTAAAGTAAATGCAGAAATTCCATTGAATAGATATGGATTCTTCAAGAGCTTAAATAATGAACTTCTCCCAAACGGAAAAATTGAAATAAATCTTACACTTGAAAGTGATGTAAATTTAATTTGGCAAGCTGCAGATGATTGTCGTGTTGTACTCACCAATTTTCAATTGTCCCTCGTATTGTTTTTAATGCAGATGGAAAGTCATTATACATGTCAAAATATCTCGATACAAGAAAGTGGACTTACATGAGAGAAATGGTTGAGAGAGGTAACTCAACGAGACAACAGACAGCTAATTTCCGAATTTCAACGGGAATAAATAAACCGAGACATGTATTTGTGTTTATAATTAATGATGCAAACGATGAATCTCAGACAGCTAATAAATTCTTGTATAATACATTTTCAGTTGCAAATAACCAAACAATGACGAGTTGTCATCTAGAAGTTGGAAATGGAATTGATTACCCGGAGGTTCACTATAAACCATCAACAGAACCATCGAGGGTATTCAGAGATGTTTTGAAGTACGTTGAAGCAATTAATGAGTTTAGCGATTCCACTCTCCTTAACAGGGGTAACTTCGGCTCCATATTCCCTTTCATTTATTTCGATTTGACGAAACAGAAGACTGACATACGTGATGGTATGACAACTGACTTTCAAATACACTTTGAGTGCGGGAACAAACGCAGATTACAGTGTATATGCATTGGTCCTTTATGAACAGGATGTTGAGATGAGAAAGACTGATGGAAAATTAATCCTGAGATCAATGTAATTCTTTATCTACTCTAATAGTATGACTACTTATGGAGTGACACTTTCACTGGATCAAAAAAAGAAGCTTGGAAAAGCATACAAAGAAAATTCATCTTTAACAATTAGATTATCAACAGGTTCTGATCTACTTATATTGACAGAAACACAGATCGAAAAACTGAATAAAGGATCAGACAACTTTATTTGAAACACAAATCAGAGAAAATATAGAACGTGGTCCTATTACATTTGATGATTTAGACATAATTGAATTTAACAACAATGGAACTGTCACACTATTGGAAAATCATCCATTCTTAAATACAATTTAATCTAATCTATTATTATAAATATGAATAAAGAATTAGACATCAATGATTTTTCCGATGATGAAGATTTTAGTGAAGAATTTTCTGATTCATCCGACGAAGAATATTTCCCTTCAGAAGAAAGTTCCGAGGATGAAGAAGAATCTAACGAAGAGATTAGTGAAGAAGATTTTTCTGACAACGACACTATTTTGGAAATACATTGAAAAAACCCTATTTCTCTAATACAAAATACATCACAAAAAAACTACCTTCTTTAATTAAATATAATTATAGTTTATCTAATCTATTATTATATGACTACTTATCATCCTCAAGGTGTTAAACTTTCACAGGGACAGAAAAAAAAGCTTGGAAAAGCAATTAAATCAAATTCAGCTATAACATTAAGGTTATCAAATAATGAATTGTCAGGTAATGATCAACTTATGTTGACAAAGACACAGATCAAAAGATTGATGAAAGCTAAAAAAATGGGAACAGGTGCTGACTTGAAAATATCGAAATCACAAATCAGAAAAGCTGTTGTACACGGAGGTTCTCTTTGGACAAGTCTTTTTTCACTTGAACAAAACTGTTACCATATGCAACTACAGCTGTATCAAAAGCAGCTCCAGCATTGGCAACAGGTGCTCTTTCAGCTCTTGGGAGTATGGGAATTAATAAACTATTTGGGAAGAAACAAAAGGGAGGTTTTCTTATTCCAAACAACAAATTGTCTCAGTTATTGAATTATAAAAATTTGTTAAATACCAGACAAATGGCCGATCTGATTAATGCGATGCAGACGGGTTCAGGTGTAAAAATTACTCCAACAAAAGCTCAAACAGGAAAAGGGCTTGGCAATTCTTGTATCAATAGGAATACCAATTGCTATCGATATGATTAAAGGATTAATGGGAAAAGGCCTTCATGTTGAAAGTCGCAGACCAAGACGTTCAATTCCTATTCATGTTCCAGATGCCATTGCTGTGAAAAAGGATGGAGGAAAACATGGTTTGATTCCATGGCAATCCCCGCCTGTTGTAGGTACATGGGACAGCCCAATTGGTTTTGGAATGAAAAAAAAAAAGAACTTCAAAAAAGGGAAGAGGACTTCTGTTAGGCAAAAACAGCCCTTTCAATTCAATCCCCATACTTGGGACAATACTCTAAAATTTATAAATAAGCCATTATCCAACTTTGATTTATTGGATTGGGTTAAAAAACTTGACATAAAACATTTTAGAGGAGTTTTTAGTCGCGACGGTTTACCAAATAAAATAAATAAAGAATGTGGAATAGTTAATCTCGACAGCAAAATTGGACCTGGCACTCATTGGGTATGTTATCGGAATATTCACACATACTGTGAATACTTTGATTCATTCGGACTGATGATGCCAACAGAAGTTCAAAAATATATGGCTACAAGTAGAAAACAACTTGTATACTCTGGAGATGAAATACAAGAGCGTGATTCATCCAGACACTTTTTCAGTGATAGCCTCAAAATCAGCATATATGACGAATGGTACTGGTAGTTGTTTGTGGAAATTATTGAATTTCAATATGTTGTTATCTTTAGTCGGCATTTTAATGGCTTGTGCACCATTGATCTGTATGCAGTTTTCTTTGTGATTAATAAGTATTTTTTCAGAAATGAAACACTGCAAACAATGCACACAAGTGTTTTCTTTCCTTGTGCTTCGTTTTATTATACATGAATCTGCCAAAATCTTTAATTAAAACATGGTGTTTGTTTTCATTTTCTGTGATCAATAGCAGATTTAAACAGTCTTCATTCTTCTCTTCTGATACATAAATTGCATATGGTTGTTTGTTTTCATAACCAAATACATTGATATTTATACTGTTTTGTTTCTCAATTTTATTGTATTGTTTGACTGCAACTGGAAATCCAATTCCTGAATAATCTAACTTATTAATATATTGTCCGTCAGATTTTTTTATTCTCTGTGGGAATTTAGCTTGTGGATTTAAATATCTGATATGACACCATCTGAAGCATTCATTGTCATCATTCTTCAAATTGATCAATCCCTTCTTGCTGTTTCTGAGTTCTTGCGGCGGCTTAATATATGATGAACCTTTCATTGGATTATATATCACAACATTAAGAAAATGACCATCAACTGATTGCACAACCCATGCAGATCCCTCAGATATCCAAACAGCTACCTTGTTTAATATGTTTTGTTGTGTTGCTTGGAGAGTAGATTTGATTTCATTATTATTTATTATTGTTTGAGTTGGACTGTTAAAATATGCTGTCTTAAACATTATTTCACCATCTGATATTTTTGTGAATGTTACCTTTAGTGTTTCGACAAATTTTAGTCCTTTCATTGATTTCAGTAGATTTTTTATGTGTTTTTCAATATCCTTTTGTGTCTTTTGTAGTTGCATAAGTGGGTCTTTGTTGTTTATCAACACAATTGAGTATGATTTTGTGTAGCCTTTTAGAGCTTTTTGAGTTTCCTCTATTTTAGTCTTTTGATCAGACAACAGATTTTGATACTTTTTGTCGATCTTGTATGATTTTTTCTTCTCGAAAGGTTCATCAATCTTAAATTGATTAGATACCAGATTTTGATACTTTTTGTCGATACTATTTGATTTTTTCTCGAAAGGTTCATCAATCTTAAATTGATTAGATATCAGATTTTGAAACTTTTTGTCGATTTTGTATGATTTTTCCTTGATAAGTTTCTCTTTTGTCGACACTTTCTTCATTGTTTTCTCGTGATTATAAACCACCTTATTTGGCACCGGTTTAATCACATTTTGCTTCATCAACATTTTGATAAGCTGAGATTTTGATAATTTTTTAAGATCACTCTTATTCATTTCTATATTATATTTAGATAAATTTTTTCCAAGACCGAGAACCATCTGGCGTGACTCAGTCTGATTTTGGCGATTAACCTTGCGCTTTTCCAAGGAGTTAACATTCTTCTTAAACTCACACATCCTCCAATATACTATAGTAATATATCTTTAAATCATTTAAGGTTGCCCTAAATTAACCGTTTCTCGAGGAATACGGTTGAAAAATGGTTTGTATTATAACACTAAAACTATTAAAATTAGCCGTTTCTCCTATAATACGGTTAAAAAATGAAATTATAAGATTTTAATAAATTGACGGATGAGAAAATAGGACTTATTCTTATCAATTTACCATTTTACCTCTTCCCTAAAATAACCATTTTGTGTGTGTATAAAGGAAGAAACTGTTGAAAACAATATTTATTGCCAAAACTATTGAAAATAGCGTTTTCCATTAATAATTTGCAAAAAACCCTGCCCCTCTTTGAGATTGCAGAGCAATCTCAAATTCACTGCCTCCAAAAAGTTTCGCTTTTTGTCCCCAATGCGATGAGGTTTGCCATTATATGAAAAATTAATTTTACTGTTTTTTTTTTAAATATATAGTTTTCTATTTTTGACTCCATTTATATTTCAGATTGTTGTGACAGTTATAATCGACCATTATTCTTTCAATAATGGACACTCCAGAAACCGAGAAGAATGAAAAAAGCGCAAGGCTTTTTTTCATCCACCTCGCTTTCGCCCGCCGTCGTGTCTTAAAAACTCAGGAAATCCTCTCCCCGGCTCGCGGGCATAAGAATTCGAATTTGAGGCAAGCCTCAAATTTCGAATTCTTAAAGCCCACTCACTGCCAGGATTCCCTTCGTCAATTATATGAAAAAACAATTGAAATTTTCAGTGAAACCATTATTTGAAAAAACAGTAAATCCAGTTTTTAAAAAATATATAGTTTTCTATTTTTTGACTTAATTAATATTTCAGATTGTTGTGACAAATATAATCGACCATAATTCTATCCATAATACACACACCAGCGACCGAGAAGAATGAAAATGAAGCAAAGCTTCATTTATCATCCACCTCGCCTGCGCCCACCAGGTGTGTGATTTTGATTTGGATTCTCATCCCCGGCGAGTGGCATAACAATTCGATTTGAGCAAGCTCAAATTCGAATTCTTAAAGCCCCTCACTGCCAGAATCCGAAATCAACCATATATTGTAAAACACTGAAATTTTCAGTGAAACCATTATTTGAAAAAACAGTAAATCCATTTTTTGAAAAATGATCTCGTACCCCCATGTCCTATACTACTCGAGCTTTCTTCCCAGGTCTTAAAAGTGCAGCGAAGTATATGAAATTAAACGGGCTTTTATAAAAACTTTTGATGTCTCGTAACCATTCACTCTCTTTTTCTAGTTCCAGTCCCTCTCCAAAATAAACGCGTTATAGTTTAGGAAAAATAAATGAATTTCAAAAACCCCATTTAGTTTCCTAAACCCTTTGTCAAAAGTCATTCATAGAAGACATCTTTGCGGGGACTTCATTCACATATGCCCAATACTGTCGCACTGATACGGATCGTACGCTCCGTACTAATCGACACTGAACCTTGCTTACGCTCCGTATGCTGAACTCATACGGAGGGTGCATATCATAATAACATCAGGAGTGCATCTCATTATTATGTCATACGTCAGGGCACAGTGTGTCGATTCGTACGCTCCGTACGAATCGACAAGCTTGCTTACGCTACGTATGCTGAACTCATAGGGGGCAAGCATCTCATTATTACTCGGGATACCCGAGTTGAAAAATGTGAAAGATTTCGATCTTGTCTTTTTTTCTTCCTGTGCAGCAAAATGCACAATACAATTGCATCTCGGTGTTTTGATTGGTCAATGAGCAATAGAAGACACGTGGCGGTGTTTTCATTGGTTAAAGCAAACCGCATAGTCCAAAGGTCGAAAGGCTTGCATCACGTAACATTTGTTTGAAGTTATGTAAATTTCTCAAGTAAGCCAAATACCAACTTTAAGAATAATCTTCTCATTATATTTTCACAAGGATTGAGCCATTTTCGATAGGCATGCCAAAGAAGGAAATGGAATAAACTCCGTTCTGCTTAGGGTTTTTTCTCGGCTTCTGAAGCGTGTATAAACGGGTGAATTTATTGGTCATGTTTAGTGGAAGGTTTCAAGTTACAAATTGCGGCGCTATGAAAATTATGATCTCAAATCAAAATTTGTTTGTGTCGAACTAGCTAACGAATTAAGAAAATTCGTCGTTTTACTTACAAGAGAACTGCGCCATTTCGATTCGTGATAACCTCAATGATGCTGTGTGTATTACATAATAGCTGAATTTGTACGCTCTACGAGCTTCTACGCGAAATTTACGTCAAAAATTTTCTCACTTCTCCCGCACAACGCGAATCGCGAAGCGGGCTACGCGATTTGCAACGCGCAGGAAACTCGACGCGACGGCCAACTTATTACAATTGAACGGTTTTGGTCTGTGAGAGGTAAACCGGATATTACCACACATATATTTGTGATTGGTAATCACTCTCGATGGCAACTCTCAACACAGTTTTACGCGCTTTGCTCGTATGTAAACAAATAGGCCTCTTCAACAAGAGAATAATGCGAAAATCAGCAGCACTAGTACTTGTGCGGTATTTTCGATTTTCTTTACTAAAATAGAAAAACCAACTTTTGTGTATGCTAAGTGTTTAAAGTTTATTTTGAAAACAGTGGAATATTATAACATGGATCAAAGAACCAAAATTTGTAGTAATTTTTCATTTTTCCCCTTTACTTAAAGTTGTGATAAAATGAATTAAATTTTTTGTACTTAAAAGAGAAAATTGGAGAAATGGAAAAACGGCTTTGACGTCTATCAAGTTTTTTTTCATTTTTCGACTAAACTTAGAAAAATAGAAAAATGAAATTTGATATCTTACTGTTTCACTTATCTTAGGATTTTTTGGCTTAAAAATTGAAAAAAAAAATGGAAAATGACTTTTAAAATTTCTATTGTTATGTTACTCTTTACGGATCGACAGCTAGGTTTACGCTCCGTACAATCCGTACGGATCGACAAAACGTATGGCCACCCACACCAACAGTATCCATGGAAATATTCTAAGTCCCACTAATGAGAAGCTATTTACGGAGCGTATGCCCCTCTTCACAGGGCGACTGCAACGTTTACGTTTCGTGCGATCCGTACAGATCGACACATCGCTTATACGGATCGATACAGTGCGTGTATATTGGACAGCCCTCACTTCATTTTCCTAAATATTGCAATTTTGAATCGAAATGTAATGTAAAAATTGGGTGTGGTCTCTCACGTGACCTAAAAATGACGGCCAAAAGCCAAAAGTGAGATATTTTATGGCATTGCTTGGTTGTCCCAAAAGTTGTATTGAGCATCTTGAATACTTATTTTATTTTATTAGCTTCGCCTAGTACATTAATTAAACTGAGAAAGATAGTAAATATAAACAGAAACAAGGAAAAAACAAATGCTAATTAGGTAGGGATGCCACAACAGCGATAAGCCAATTACAGTGGTCCCAGAACTTAAAACATGTGTAAAATATAGAAACGCTACTTATGGCAGTTAAAACAACAACGAAGACGGACAGACACATTACGTGCACGTTACATGACGGACAGATCGTTTTCCAGGATCGTGGGTCCTCTGGGTTGTAGTTGTGTACTAAGACGTCAACATAATAGTTATACATAATAATGGATTTGAACAATATAATTTGAACAATTTTCAAATTTGAATTGACTGATCTGAAGGTTGTGGGAAAGTTGAAGGTGATTTGCTAGGGTGTTCCAGATTCTGGTGGTTCTATTAAAAAAAGATCTCTGAAAAGTTGCAGTGTTACATTTCCTTGAAAAGCGCGAGTAACGTTATGGTTGCTGTTAGATCTGGTTGTGCGAGTAACTAAGATTTTGAAAAAGAAAACCATATCTGAAAACTCATGCCAAAAGGAGATAGGTAATAAGTTAAGTTCCATTAGCCTGTTTTTTGTTTGGTCACAAATAAATGGAAGGTCGGTTCTGAATTTACTTTGTAGCGCGCCCCTGGACTCGCTCGAGCTTCCGAATCAGATGTTTAGACTGCGCAGACCAGACTTGCGTGGCATTGCCAAGGTTCGATCTTACTGGGGTGAGGTATGCCGAGCATCTGATAGTAATGCTTTTGACGAGTCTGGTGTTTCTTCTTACATATCCCAGGAGCCTGCATGTTCATGAACATGCATGTTCCACGAGAGTTTATCCACGATGTCTCGGCCGAGACAACCTCAAGCTGGGAGCCGGCCATATGATGGTCATAGATGACATCTGATATATCAATATCTAAGAAAGGAGCCGCCGAGTAACTTTATTTGAAGTCATATTTTATAGTTCCGCCAAATAATAAAACGAACTGACAAACGACGATAAATGACCTAGTAGAGCATCCTAATGAATAGTACCGACAGGGAAAAGTGGCACTCACAGAGACTCCAACCCATGACGATAGAAAAAGGGAGGTTTGCCAGTGGCAAAGCCGCTATTTGTTAGCGGGGGGGGGGGGGGGTTCCGGCTGCACGGGGACCCGACAAGATTTTTAACATGTCGGTCCATACCATGCCATTTCCTGGATTTTGAGATCATATTCACTGGAAATTTGTCTTGAAAAACCAGATGGCCACACATGCAAATGAACACAGGCCTCTGCCTCTTACGAAGACGAGGTAAATCCATAAATTGCAACTGCAAAAAAAAAAAAAAAAAAAAAAAGAACCGCGAAGAACGGGAGACCCTGGAAACGGTCGCCACAAACGGGAGGTTTCCGGCCAAAACGGGAGGGTTGGAATCTCTGCACTCACTCGAAGCTTAATTTATTCAAGCGTAACTCTCAAACGTAAACTTATACATTAAATAAACAGTGGCACAGAAATATGCTACGTTAATAGTAAAAAGGAAAAGAATCAACCGTGCAACAGAATAGGGTGTCCATTAATTCACACTTAAATGATTACACTTAAAAGTTTTGTCTATAGCGGACGCCAGACCGCCCACTGTAATGTAATACAAGTGCTCTGAAATCTAGCTCACTGTCTGTTGTTTACACAGAATAGAGGCCCATGCATGGGGGACCTTCCTGGAGAAGGGAAGGATTGGGCGCGGTATGTATTAGACGGCGGCTTGAGGTATAGACTGAATATCCCTTGAAAAGCGTGACTATAAGTGTGCGTTCTTTGTAAGTGCGTTCTGGGTAAGTGGAAGAAATATTCGTTAAAGAAACGAATCAAGAAAGACAATAGGCTTTTTCTGAGTGTTTTTCCGAATTTTCGAACTGCCGTAAAATCTCTCCCTTACGGAATACAGCCATGAAATCTTCCCCTTAAATTAAGTTTCAGTTGTTTTTTGTTCCTTACTATAATACAGCAGCTCCGTGCTCCGTGCACCGTGGGAAAGTATCCGTACTCTCCGCCGTGAGAGACTTATGGCTGATATCGCCATTATGAGCATGTTGTCTGAATCAGCTGCTATAGTATCTGTAAATGGTTACCTACACTTATATCAATTTGTTTACCTTGAAAATATTTTTGTTTGGAAGTTACTGCAGTACTGCAGTACCTTTTAATATGTATTAATATGTATATTCTTGTATTTAAGAAATTTAAGGTACAATAAAGATGTTGTTGTTGTCTTTCGCCATTACGACGTCAGTTCAGTTGGTGATCGAGTGGTTTTTCACCGCCATGTCTCTGGCGGCGATCGAGACTTATTATCAGAACGTGGCTGTCATGGCTGTTTGGCAGACGACGGAAAAGACACATTTTAGTGGCGACTGTTAATGCTATTCCATTAGCTATATTATTCATGGGCGTTTTCACGAGGCCACAAACAAGCCTTGTAAAATGCCGTTTATTTAACCGAAGTGCGTAATCGCACGTTACCCTGATATATGAATACAATTATTACCACAATATACAGATTTGCAGGACGTGAAACAATCACAGTGTGTTTTTTTTTCGTTTTTGGAAAAGCTAATTCCGTAATTTTCTAACACTTTCAGTTGCATACGAACCTAATAAAGGAGGTAAGCAGACACAGAACCATACCACCCACCTGTGACACACCCATGCAGAGTTTCTTAACCTCTACACAAACTATGCTACCGACGATAGCGAAACAAAAGGCAACACACTTCATCGTGATGCAATGTCACGCAAAGCACTACAATGTAACGTAAGCAAAGTGTTCTTGCTGAAAATTATTCACTTCAACAAGTGAGCCGAGAATAAAAAGGTGGATTTTTAAGACCTTACTACTACCAGTCTCACTTCCTATAAGGGATGTGAGTTTGGTTTACTTTTCACAAACCACTGTTGCTTGGCTATTTCACTTTGGGACGCCTTTCTTTCAACTGTTTTCTTTAATAACGTTGGTGAGCCAGCGACCTCGTTCATGAACTGAATAAGCTTTGAGAATCACTGACTGGTACCCAGACTCTCTATCACCGTTGTGAGCAACCTGATGTAAAAGAAGATGACAGAGAATGTGAAAGACTAATTACTGTTCGTTCCCTAAATGCTAATAAAATTTGATCAGTACAGCTTAATTAATGGACCCGGTACGCTATGAGCCTGTTAGCTTTATATTAAGGGAAATTGCCCAATACATTGTTATCTGTAGCCCAAGCTTAGTTTCAGAAAGCAAGGGTTTGGGATAATTCCGGATTCCTTTTTACTGTTGTCAAACAAGAATAAATCTCAACGGGAAATCTTCTTTATCTATGTTTTACTGACTGAATTACGATTGTAAAAATTACAGTTCACTAACCTGTTAGCTGGCAACAGTTTACACATAGAAAGCAATTCGTCTGCAAGAAGAGGCAAAAGTTATAACCAACAAAAAAAAACCACCCAAAACTGTAAATACCGCGACCACATGGCGACCAATGGTTCAACTGCCCTTCTTGTTACACGCTGATTTGTATAAATCTGCTTGTTGACGCAGTAGGTGAAGCGGCTCTGAAGTTAGATAGTGGACCCATTCCAAGCTATACTCCTTGTCATATGAATGATATCTCTTGGAAAAGTGGACCAGTTCGTCTTACAGTTCCTTCGCTCCCCTCCTCCCGCTACAAGGTTGAGTCGATGGGTAAGGGTGCGTTATGGTCAGTAGAGTTTTCAACATTGAGGAGGGGGGAGGGAGGGGAGGGTGGGTATCCAGGAAAAGAACACACAAAAAAAACTGAGGAATTTATTTTTGTAGATAGCAAAAACTCCATTGATAGTCACAAGTAAAATTGTTGAAGAGTTTAGACTGACTAGACTGACCTAAAAGCTCCCCCTTCCCTCCCTCCCTATCCCGGAAAAACCCGACAGTTCCTCTTATGGATTATTCAGTGGCACAATTTAATGATACAAAGCTCATGAGGTTGCGGTATCAAGTACGAGCAGTCCTCCTTATTACACAAAACAAGATCATCCAATAGGAAAAACTAAAACAATGTTGTGTGGAAATACACGTAAATCTGGCAAGAAAATCGCAACTCGCTTGTCCTATTAGCGAGACTCTCTCTGAGAGAAAGAGTGACTGCTCACAGTTGTTGCTCTCTTCTCGCAATCTTCACCTTCGCAAATATTTCAACCTACTATTTCATTTTCCCTTTATGTTACCCACCAATCTTCTTTTAATTTAAAAGCTGGTATAGTGTCCCCGCCTCCTGATCTCGGGCCAGAGACTTACCTTTAGTAGCAGAAAGGCATCCTGTTGTCATAGCAACTTGCAACGTTTGTGCAAATCTATCGAGGGACAGCTGAACTTGTTGATCAATAACGCTGTTGTTCAACTCAACAGTTTTAAACTTGTCAATCAGTGTTATCATGTCCTGCGTTATTTCCTTCAGATCTGTTCCTTTGATGAGATGACGAGAATCCGACTCATCCATGACTTCTCCTGGCTCTAACTCCATTTCATCTTGTGGGTTGTCGTCATTTTTAGTAGCGAACATGAATGCTTGAATGATCGCTAAATGCAGCTGTGAATACAAAAGCCTTGTTTCATGCTGTGTGTGTCCGTCGCTGGAGGCACAGTCACTTACTAGTGGCATGAGAACTACCCAGCGCAGAAGCCCCAGTATGGGAGCAGGGGGGAGTGGGGTAGATTCAGGTGGAGACAGTGATCCACGCAGGCGTCCAGCTGTTAGCAGGGTAGATGGGCATGTTACTAAACACAGATCAGGGCTTTTGCTGACCCACGAAGCCACAACTTTCAGAAGAGATGAAGGGGGTACGTTTGAGTTGGTTGATGATCTGTCGCCTGAAACAAAAAAAATCAATAATCTATTTTGTAGCCGTTGTGACAAAGCTCTACCATCCACATCGAGCCTTAAGCCAGCAACGACCCGCGAATGGTGTGCCCATTAGTGCGATAGAGGTATTTGCCAATCGCCAGATATCGGCGATCAACTTCGCCATAATTCGCCTAGTGTGCCTGTTCTCGTGTTTTTATAACTCCTTGCTGCGAATCATCCATGAATTCCACCAACCAGATTATGCGAATTTTACACGTGAATTTTCAAAATGGTGGACGCCAGGAGCTCTCAATATTTGTTGGCCGACAACATCCAACATTGTTGGGTGTGATTGAGCACCGTGTTGGGTGTAGTCTTTGGCTGTTTTTGTTTTCTTTAGGAGTTAAGATGGGATCCTGCTTTTGTTAACCCTTTGCATCCTAACCACGCATATATGTGTGGAAAATACCGCTTTCGCTTTTATGATTTATTTCTTGTTTAAATTTTGTCAGAACGTCATAATAATGTGTGACTAGAACCAACTGGTGCTTTTTGCAACTATTACAGGCAAAAATACCGACTACAATACCCGATTTTTGCTGCATAGCACGTTTTTTGGCAACAAACCCCAAATAATAATAATAATAATAATAATAATAATAATAATAATAATAATAATAATTTCTATTGCGCATTTTCTATGAAATAGTCAAATGCGCATTACAACACTAGCCCGGGGACTTTCCCAGACTGCTTATAATGCAGTTTACAATTAATAATAATAATAATAATAATAATAATAATAATAATTTCTATTGCGCATTTTCTATGAAATAGTCAAATGCGCATTACAACACTAGCCCGGGGACTTTCCCAGACTGCTTATAATGCAGTTTACAATTAATAATAATAATAATAATAATAATAATAATAATAATAATAATAATTTCTATAGTGCATTTTCTATGAAATAGTCAAATGCGCATTACAACACTAGCCGGGGGACTTTCCCAGACTGCTTATAACGCAGTTTACAATAATTGTAATGAATGCCCCCTTAATGTCAATATCAAATTAAGACAGACACTAGGGGTGGTCACTGCCAGAGTTTTGTTACGTCCCTAGTGGTTCTTTTACGTCCCACAGAATCAGAGAATTATGAAGAGTTGTGAGACGGGGCCTACGGTTTATCGTCCTTATCCGAGAAGACTAGAAAGTCTAACCGTTTGTAGATGTCATTACAAAGGCAGCACTCTCTCCTCAATTATTTAAAGACCCTGAGTTTTGGTCCAGCCGGGGTTTGAACCCGCAACCTCCCGCACGGTAGTCTGGTGCTCTACCACTGAGCTTACTGGTCGGCGGTCAAAGAACAGCAAAAAAAATTACACATTTACGTGGACAACTTTTTAATAAAATAAAGCATTGCCCAAAAATCAAAATTCTTAATTCACACTTAATTTTGAGCTCGCAATGTCACAAGACTGCAGTTATTTTCATCACAACTCCTTATATGGAGAAGATTAGGGCCCCAGACTAATCATCACCAAATTTACTTTTTAGTAATTTAAAGTTATTGCTTTGAGGCAGTTTCTTAAGAAATATTCATCACAGCTGATATATTTCAAATTCAATTTCCATTTGTGATACATTTAGAATTATTTTCTTTTGGTTTTCATCTAGTCCTCCAGTGCGTAGAAATTTTCATAAGGCAAAATGGCTAGAGTGAAGCACAAAACTCACTCGCCAAAAAATATAATTTTTACAAGTGTGTAGCTAGTTGGCTACCATTAGTCTCAAGCCCTGCACATAGTATCAAGTCACAAGTTTGCATTTACTAACCAAAATTTTCCAACCTCATCTGACCTTTTTGTTTGCTGTCCATGACAACTGGATACAGACTGATAAGAGCAATCATCAACTGACACGCCATAAGTGGTGAGTGAGATGCAAGAGTCTGAAGGAATGGCAGTGATGCAGGGACAAGGCAGGTGTAGTCTTCAACTATTGAAAATGTCACTTTCAACACAATGCTGGGTCTGTGGTGATGCCTCTGAATAAAGCAAAAATCAGACCATCAGCAAAGGTGCTTCATAGAGTTTAATAAGCTGTGATTTTTTGATTTAATGGTGCGCTTCAAATTTGATTTTGGTTTGAAATTTTCCAATACTCATTATTATGATCTGTAACAGTAAAAAAAATTCAAATAAAACTGGTCGCTCCCCTCCCCAAAAACAACAATTAAGCAATGACATATTATTTACATTGACAATGTACACGCATTTCAGAATCTTTTGAGCAGAAGTTCTTGGCCAAACTAATGAAATAATTGTAAAGCACATGTGCAATCACAAACCAACTGATGCAATGATTTGTAGACTGTAATCATTTAAGAATGCCCCATGAAAAATACCTTCAATGTACATCACTACAACATTGCTGATAAAGGCACTGATGAAATTAAAACTGAAGTGCTCAAGCAAACCCTTAAATCTTCACTCAAAATGTACATACAGTAATGCTTTCTCCTTGTAATTTAAAAGCATAATCAAACATACAGATCACAGAAATAAGCCTTTAAGCTCATATTGACATGCATATTCTCTTCACTGTTCCCATTATATTTCTAATGGCACTAGAGGAGAGAATTTGGTTAAAAATCAAAACAACTCTTCGTTGCTGACCAATTCCTTTATTCTCATATTAAACATGTATACAGCACATTTCCAAAGTGAAAACCAACTGGTGTCTGTGACAAAACAGAGCACAGTCAGAGAATTTTGTATTCTATAAGGTCGAATCATCACCAACATCCATTTTGCACTGAGCCCTGCAATTGCATTTACAAAACATTGCAAAGAATTCTCACTTTGATCCTGTGCATTTTATATAATAATGGTTTAAATGTTACCAGTCTAATGCATTCAAAGATGACAAACCTGCATCCAAGCAGCCATAGATTCCAGCAAATGATCACAGTGCAGTGCCACGGCCATAGACACTAGCTTTGTTAGAATTTCAACTTTCCTGTCAACCTACAGATTATTAAATTATATAAATTATTTAACTATTATCCTGCACCGTTTTATTCTCAGCATATCAGATACTTTGTAACAGATATGAAAGAAACCCAGTTTGCACCTTCAGCAACAAAATGATCACCACAGTGTAAATTATCTTTTTAAAAATTCCAATCAGCTTGTGTCTGTCTTCAGTCTCAAAACAGCAGTACAGGGTATATTAACAAAAGTCAATTCTGGCTAAAAAAATTGTCCAGTTTTTGTTACGAGATTTCCCTTTCACCAGGGTGATAATTTCCTGCATTATGATACAAACCGATAATATGGTATACCTGCCAACTCGCACTCATTATGTGTGAGTCTCAAGCCTGTGGACCAAAGGCGTTGATCTCACGCTTGGACGACAATTAATCTCATCCCTGCATGACCTAGAAATCCAGATGACTAATGTCCTTTAACACATTAATATAATATATTCCCTGTAAATGTTCCAACAAACAGTGCTTAATGTCAAGTTTGAGTCCTTACTGACTGTATCAGAAAGCACTAAAATGTTGCATTTCACTTTGCATTTGAGGGACTGACAACAAACTAAAATAGCTTCGGAAATGTTCGGAAGTCATCGGAATATCTTCTGACATGTTCGGTAGTGTTGACGGAAGTCCTCAAGAAATCGTTGGATGTCGCCGGAACATTTTTGAAATTCCAGTCATGAGGAGATGAAAATCTCACACATTTGACTCAGAAAAAGTTGGCAGGTATAATTAATTGGCATTTGCTACTCCAACTTGAAGAGTGAAAGCCCTGACAGCTACCTGCAAGATGTTTTTATTTATTTTAGCTCACATTAATTACCTTGCCATCTTTGAGGTCTTGGCTGGATATTCCAAATAACAAATAAAATACCCCACATCGGACAATGTCAGATGGCTGATCTTGAAACGAAGAGCAGATAACTTCCAGGAGTTGAAGTTCCTGGATGGCTGATAAAGATTTTGCTCCCGATCCTTTTCGATGAAATATATACAAGTCAATCACATCATCAAGAAATGCTGACAGAAAAAGACCAGGGTTTGGAGGAGTTTCTGGTGCATATGTTTTGAGGTATTTTTCCAACATAAGAATCACACTCCTGCTGCATTCTGGAAACTCAGTGCAACTCAGTGCATGTTTGACATAAGAAACTTTGCTTGGAATGTCTGCCTTCCATGAGGCAATATCTGAAAAGTATAAAGGTAAATTATCCTGATCAAAATGTGCATTTAATACACCAAATGTTCAGCTGATGGTTAGCCCTATAGGAGTTGTAATATTCAGTTTTTTATTGCCCCTTCGGATGACAAATATTCAAAATAAAACAAAAATTTATTATTTGAATTTGAAATCTATTATAAATCAGTAAACAAATAAATAAATAAATACAAATAAAGTAAATGAATAGATATCAAAAATGAATAGATGTGCTATTTAACAATTATTCACCGAAGTGGAGGTGAATAGTGGTGCATATTTACCGAGCCACGAAGTGGCGAGGTAAATATCCACCACTTTCACCGAGTATATACCACACAAGCTGAATAATAAGCGGACAAAACATTACTTTATGTGTGACAATATACCGAAAAATGGTGGAAATTGTAAAATCTCGCATGCCGGCTGCTCGGAGGTGCATAGTACTTGCTAATCACCTCCAAGTTAACCAATCAGAGCATGCAAAAAGCACTATACACTTGTGTGGTATATACCAAATGCATTATGTAAATAGTTCTCAGCCACAGTCAGTAATCATGCACATGTAAATAATCTCATCAACTTCAAACTCATTTTATCAAATAAAATATTATATAATAGTTTTAGCAATTTTAATTTTAATTTTAATTGGTATTAATAATAACTGCTTACTTTAATTCATTCATAGTGTCCCCATTTAGTGTTTTTTCTTTTTACTGCTCTTTCAGTTTGGCACTTAATTAAAGGTATTCATTCATTCAAATGACATTTTGCCATCTTCTTTGAGCTATTAGTGAAACACATCAGGGAATCTTGTCTCCTTTGCAGCCGTGTTTTTGGGAGCATTGCGTGACATCCCAAAAAACAGATGCAAAGGGACATATAGTCGTGTTACAAAATGAAAGACTAAAGCCTGGTTTCCATATTATTAAAGATGATTCTGGATCGAAGAGGGCAAATTGCAAACTTTCCTGTGATCATGTGGAAACATACCATTGTGATCATCTGAGATCGTGTAATTGTGATTGCAGAAGATCATATAGAAACAAAAGTTCAATGATCTCAATGCATCCCATAATATGCCACACTCACAACCACACTTGATATCAACAAAGCTTGTACATACAGTATAATTGATTAGAGCAGTGCTCACTTGTTGCAATCAAGGTTGAGTGAACACCGTAGAAGCAGTTAGTAATAAGAAATTTATGGAAGTTGTTTTGCTGAATGAATGTCTTCATAACCAGCACCGAGGATTTTAAGAAAAAAAAAAAGGAAAACTGCTATGCAAAAAACTGGGAAGAAATTTACTATACCTGTGGCATGTGGGGACACAATTCCACAATATCAGTAATGTAAACAGTTTAATTTCATGAATGAAAATGGGTGTGTCTGGAAAACCCAAATAGGGAATTGTGAATAGTCACGAACAGCAATAGTGAATATAGGGAATACCAAATTGCAAACTTTCAAGTTCAAGTCAAACAGTGAACAGCGAACAGTAAATGGCAAATAGTGAATAGTGAACAGCGAACAGCAAATAGCGAATAGTCTGAATGGTCACAAATAGTGACAAATAGTCGTCAATAGTCACCGCTTTAGTTCAGCACTGATCTGGATTCATTGAAATTGATCAAGTGGAGCAATAGGATACTGACCATCACTTTGCACCAGGTTGTGTTGATGCAAGCAGTGTTTGCCAAGATCTATACATGTAGCCTGCATCACAGACTAAAACTAACCCCTGCTTATAGTATGTCTGCGAAGCAGCGCCGAGATAGTTGACCTGGATTCCAAGAATTGAATTCCTGGAAGTGTGTTTCAAATTTCCTTGAACCCAATTGGCTTTTTTGAACAGGCCGAGTACTCAAATCCTGGTAGGCAGAACAAGGATTTTGGCATTAACTCGCAGACAGACTAAAACCGAGGTTCAGTTTCGTATGCAGCACAAGCAGTCAAGCAGCCAAGATCCAGGTTATTCAGGGAAAAGAGATCACTTACGTGACTTACAACTCAACAATGGAGGTAAGCTTTGGCTTCATGTCTTCCTGGGCAGACAATTCGCATCTGCGTACACGTATCTGATGTAGCATGATTGTTGCTCGGTCCCTTGGAAGCTTTGAAGTGATTCAGGGTTTCACAACCATAATTAAATTGCACCATGCCGTTTCTTGCCACCATATTTGAATATAAACTACTTTCCATATTAGGTGGGTTGACTGTTTGCTACTATATTCAGCTTGTGTGGTATTAATAGTAAAACAATTATTCACCTCAGCGTCGGTGAAAGTGGTGGATATTTACCTTGCAGCGCCTCCACTTTGGTGAATAATTGTTAACTATTTGCACTATTCACTATTCATGACTATTCGCTATTTGCTGTTTGCTATTCGTGACCATTCACTATTCTATTCGGGTTTTCCAGACACCCATGAAATTATGCTATCCTGTAGACTGGAGCAGAGAGAATTTTACAATCTTGTTTGACTGAACCCTGCATATCACCCATAGACTGGACGTTTGACAATTTCCTCTGACCAAAATGTATGTTGAAAGTTTGCTTTGCAATCTTGTGCAGTCCTTTGTGATTATATGGAAAAAGCACTCTAACCTATCGGTTGCAATCTATGATCGTATGTAAACAGGCTTAACTACTACCATCAGTTAGCAATGTTTTAACCCAACTCAACATTTTAGATGTCAAGACAGTCTCTGTTTCCCCACACTTCACAGTTCTATGTCAGTGGTTTCAATAAGCACCGATGTCTGATGAAAAGCATCAGCTACTTTGATCAGAGACGTCGGCTACTTTTGCCCTAAATTGAAGTAATTAATGAACGATTCTTTATTTTTTCTTTAATACCGTCGCCTACTCTACTCCAACTTGCTGTCTACTTCAAATTTTATTGAAACCCCTGTATGTCAACAGCATTAGCAAGTCTTTTTCCTATGTCCTTCTGTGACCAGCCTAGAATAAACTCCTCAAGAATTTCAAAACATTCCACCACTTAGGAAAAGTGATAAAACTAAAATTTTCATGGCATCAGCAGCATCTATATGTCTGTTGTCAAACAGATAGATCAAAGGGAATGACCAATTAAAATGTGCACAGAAATCAGCATGACTGTACAAAAACTCTAGTTGCAACCCTCGCATGTATTATGTTGTAGGTCAAAATGAAATTCAGATCAAAATGATTTGAAGCTAGGTTGGAAATCAATTTCCTTTGTCTTCTAACCTTTTATAATCATTATTTATGATTCATGATTCATGAATAATTAGGGTTAGGAGACAAAATAATTTAATTTTGACCTACAACATAAACGGTACAGAGTTTAGAGCTTAGTGATGCTGTATCTCCACAATTATAAAACATTGGATTTAATATGAGTAACCTGGTCTTGTAGACATGACATTGTTTGACTTGACATTTATGCTTAACCTCAAAAAGGCTATATACCGGTACTGAAAATCACAGATAGAATTTGAATGGAAATTCACAGCTTGGGGTAAAATATCTCCACTGTCCTATACATTGAGTTTTACATGCATTTCCAGACTCAAACTCTATTCATGTTTGTCCTTTGTTTATGAGGAGAAGGGCAAGTTTTCCATACAGCCCCATGTAAACATGTTTTGACTCAAACTCTGTTCACACTCTGGAGCCACTTTTGGAACAGGGTTAGTACCACGGTGCACATGTATTATTAATGTGTGGGGCTGTGCGGAAATCCCTTTACAATTTATGGCCAAGGCTATGCAGAAACCATTCCCAAAGGTGAACACCCGCGGGGTTTGTAAACTTGGGTAAATTTTTGCTGGGTATGTGTAGACTGCTAGCAGTCCAACGTTTCACTAAAATTTGTCGAGTTCTCATCCTTGTGCACATGTTCGCAAAACAACACGGTTTATATGAAAGGGATTGGGGTGAGACAAGAAAAGACGGACTGCGGACTCTTCTCCACGAAACAATTCTCCGTCAGCCCAGCAACAGAGTAGCTGATTGGTCAATTCATAGCTGCTGACAGATGATTGGCAGGCAGGTTAGTAATTCGGTGGGAGTGAGCGATAAAAATAGTCACAAAGCCACAACTTGTCAGAATGGCGAACGAAGCTGTATAAATTGAAGAAAAGCTAAATCTGTTAAAGATATCTTCCTTTAAAGGAAAGCTGTTGTGGACCTCCTCAACGGAGAGGACGTAATGGCAATCTTACCTACAGGATTTGGCAAAAGTGTTATTTTTCAGTCATTTACTCCAGTAAAAATGCAAGAGGACGAATTTTGTTTGGTCATCATTGTGTCACCATTGACGAGCATTGCAAGGGATCAAATCAAAGACTTCGAGGGTCTAGGTATTCCAGCCATAAAACTGGATTGCAACGAAGACTGTTTAAGTTTTATCACTAGAGAATATAGAGTGGTCATCATTCACAACCGTATGAGACTTATCGTTGTCGATGAATGTCATGCTGTCGAAACATGTTGAGTTGTTTTTCTTTTTTTTAATTTCACTTCGTTTATGGTTTTGTTGTTGTACCCTCACTTCACTTATGAGATGCTGAATTCACAGCAGTAAGTTAAATTGCTTGTTGTTTTTGCTCCTCGTTTCATCATAATACATGCGCGTGTAACAACACTATTTACGTTCTTAGTCTGTCTTTAAAAGATGTAGGGAAGCATAGTGCACTTTTGTTAGGTTATGTTCCCGGTTATGTTGTTCCATCGGAATCCCTTTGGCAGGGAAATGAAGTGTAGTTAAGCGACAATCTTTGATCTCTAGTGAGATTAAATTTTGTGGTTTTATTTAATTAGTTAATTAGATTAGCTTGACAGCTCCGATAGCTCTGTTTATGCATCTACCTTCGCTAAGCCTTTTAACTAGGTCATCTTAAAATGAATTCACACATTTGCAGTAAACTGTGGAGTGTAGAACATTTTAGTTGTCACCTACAGTACAAACATTCTGGTACATTTACCCTCAAAATCCCGAAAATGTGCGACCCCATTCTAGTACAGTAACTCTATTGAAAATGCAACCCCATTATAGTCATATCCAGTCAAGAAAATGCGACCCCATCCAGCGGCACATCCCCATTAGCCTTTTAAATATTCTTATCGCAACTATTATCAACGAGATCAATGATGCCAAGAAAAAAGTTTAGGCACATCACTCAGGATCAGGATTAAGCAGAAAACTAAACAAAACAACATCATTAGTTACAACTGCGATGATCATAGGTTGGTTATAACTGCGATGATCATTAAGCCGCAGTTCAAATATTTGATTTTCATATAATCACTTGGGGCAGAATTCGAAAGGATTTTCACCCGAAAACGATTACAATAGTTCTACTTTTCTTTGCTTTTTTTATGTAACCAATTCAAGCAGAAGTTTTAGAAAGCCAAAATTCCACTTGACTTTTAATGAATCCACCCTGAAGTAAGTCAAGCCTCTCGAGGATTATTAAAAGCTCTGCTACAAAGCTGCAATTCAGTGAGCCGTCATTTGCACGGATATTTACATAATTACCGTATGACTATCAGACCTATTTTACGCTGGTTTTCTTTATACTTACTCCAAGTATCTTGTTCATAGTCATTCATTTCGGGAAACGGGAAGACATCGATCGTCCACCATCTTTGCACAAGCAGCCTGGCCGAGTTTAACCCCTTGCGAGCCTGGGAACGAGTCGCACGGAACGGGAACAGAGAGTCAGAGAGCCGATCAGTTAAATACGGTGGCTTCAAAGGGACATACACTTTTCTCTCTCTTTTTTTTTCGCTTGCGAGTTGGCTGCTACTTTCTTGCGACTTAGCTGCGACTTTCTTGCTACTTGCTACTTTCTTGCGACTTGGCTGCGACTTTCTTGCTACTTAGCTGCTACTTTCTTGCGACTTAGCTGCGACTTTCTTGCTACTTAGCTGCTACTTTCTTGCGACTTAGCTGCTACTTTCTTGCGACTTAGCTGCGACTTTCTTGCTACTTAGCTGCTACTTTCTTGCGACTTAGCTGCGACTTTCTTGTTACTTAGCTGCGACTTAGCTGCCTGGCTACCTAGCTTGGCCACGTGAGACGGAAGGCCAGGTTGCATTGCCGAGAAACAACATGGATTCTCCAGAAGAACAGTTAGCGGAGGTCGACCAGGTATTTTGACACTTTTTCCTGTCATTCGTACAAATTAGAAATGTTGAAGCTATGACAACTTTTACTTGGCTTCATTCTCTTTAGATTTTCAACTTTTTAAAAGACAAACGTAAGGTTGAAGATGGCGTTTGCCAGCAGTTCAAAGACGAAAAGGTAAGAATTCATTTATACGAACTGTTTCCTCTACATCTTGTGTATGACAGCTACCTGGACGTGAGATTGTGGCGTACTTAAGTTTTATATCTCAGATTGTGTTTTTAAACCTTTCTTACCTTCTTGTTACGTCTGGTTTAGTTTCGAGAAACGTTTACTTATTTCAGTTTAAGATGGAACGGTTGTTTGTGCGTTATTAGGAATAGTTTTGACCCGTTTCATTAATGGCTGCCAATTATAATTTTTTTGTAAGTATTAAAACTAGCCTGACTAGCCTCGGTTTTGAGTTGATAATTCCAAACGAGTTTAGTGAGGTTAATTAAAAATGCATACAAAAGAATTTTAAATTGGCAGCATTTATCATTCCCAGAGTCCAATTTGGAAGTAATTGTAAATGTATTCCCTCTGTTTGAATTATTTGTTTTGGGACACCCACTCGGTTAGTTCTTAGAACTATTTGGGTGCCCCAAACTCCTCACAACTAACATAGTATTTAAACATTCTTTTCTTCCTCTCCTTCTTCATTTCTTAGATATCCTTAGTAACAATGAATTGTATTACCGGTAATGTTTGTAACACTACTGTAATAATATAACTTTCTCTAATACACTGTATTCGTGTGAGTTTCAATAAAAATTGAATTGACTTGAATTGGATGAGAGAAAAAAAAGTTCAATTTAATTACTTCCAAATTGGACAAGCATGCAGTCCTTTACCTACTAATTATGTAAAATCCCAAAATAGATGAACATGATGTGTGGCAACTGTTGGGACTGATATATGGCATATATATATACATTTATATAATATATGTTGAATATGATATACAGCGAATGTTTGCTATACATATGGAATTTCTCTTCTTGTATTCAACTCAAGATCTTACTTGCTTGCTGCGTGATATATTGAGTTGAACACTCGCAGAGAAATTCCATATCTGTGTATGTCCATGTATTAGTCTATATGTATCTGTTGACTACTTTTTTTTCGTATTGTGTTTCTTACCTTGGGAAATATACCTATAGGACCTGCAAGTATTTTATGTATTGTTTCATGTTTTACATATTTGTATTACACCTCAAGTGGGATATTTTACTGGACTGGTTTGACTCCACAGTATTCTCTATGGTAAACTCATTTTGCTTTACTACAGATGGACTTTACTGCCGTGAGGATGGCAAAAGATGGAGATTTCCAAGCCCTTGGTTTGGTTCGCCGGGGCGACATACTTGCACTGAGATAATTTGTTCCAAGTACAGACAAGGCAAAAGAAGAAGGAAAATCCAAACTTCTGAAACTAACCCATCTACTTGGCACAACTTCCAGAAAATCCAAGGCAGCTTCTAGCAATGGAAAGTTTTGTCCATCTGATGATTACCCTCAATCACCACCTTGTAAAAAGACCCAGACTTCTAAAAAGATCCAGATTGGGTGGCAGCATTATAGTGAGAATGAAAAGCGATATGTCAGTGTACGACTTGTGAAGGGAGGAGGAACAAGGGAAATTTCTGTTCCGATTCAAAGTTCATATATAGAGGTGCTTAGTTCCCTGATGAGATGTCCACATTTGGTGATGCAGATATCTCTTTGCAACACACTGTACTCTAAAGGGTGTGAATGGTGGGCCCGGTAATCTCTATCAATTAGGTGTGTAATTTATGACTGAAAATAATCCGTTCTTAGTGTCAAGTGATTACGTTCCTTTTCACGGTTAGAAAACATTGAAAACGAAGAAGAAATAAAGTTGATTTTAATTAGTATTTTCAATTGTTTTACTTGCTCAGCTCCGCGGTATCAAACGTACGGAAAAAGATAGCGGCATTAGATCTGACCAAACTGAATATTTTGCGAACCTAACACAGACCAAAGGCCACAAAGAAAGCTTTGATTTTGTGTGTACCAAAACAATTGTTCATGCTGGGTAGCCTGTGAACCGGAATGAAATTAAACCATTCTTCTATGTTATGGCATTAATGTGGTCTAGTAAATCTAAGTAGAGTTGGAGAGCTTCCTCTGCTGTTGTAGCTGGCTCTAGGCCTTCATCCTCCATGATTAGTTCGCAGAGCTCTTTAAAGTAAGTACAACATCCTTTCGTTTGTGGTTGCTGGGCACACGTATCCTCTGCGATTTCAATCTCGTCGATGTCAACAGGAGTCATATAATCTTGACTCTCTGCTGATGCTGGAACGAAGTAGAGTACATCTGGCTTTCCCGACGGAGATTCCACATTGCTGGACGGCCGAATTCTGTGAACATTCCACTCCAGTGCAGCTCTGTGTAGTTCACTTTGTATGACATCCATGAAACAGAACTTCAGGCATTCGTGGTGTATTATATCATCATCGTAATACAAACCAGAATCTCTCAAGTCTTTAAAAAATGTAATCCACCATTCTGCACATCCTTGCCTTAAACGTCCCCACCATGCTTCAATTCTTTGGTTTGCAGTAGATTTCCCATACATGAAACTTTTATCACCTGCAAAGTCGTCATTCATGGACCGCCGAAAGAAGCGCTGAACAGCTGCTAAGTTCCCGTTCTCAGATCCCCTATCTCCACGTACAATCCTAGCCGTACCTCCTAACTGTCTCGCGTAGTCTAAGAAATATTGAGCTACTATACGAGGGTCGTTGTTCGAAGATGCAACTTCCAGCCATAGGATTCTTCGACTAAAGCCATCAATTGCACCATGAATGCAGAATCCAAACGGTTTTAGTTTGTCGTACCCGTCAATGTGCCATAAGTAATTTGGCCCTTTACACCTGTAAATTCGCCGTCGTAGTCTATGCTGTGACCTATGCTCCACCCCTTCAGGATCAAAAACCCTCAAAACATGTCGAACGACTTCCCGCGTAGTAACAAGACCGTGCTGATTGATGAGTCTTTGATGCATCGCTCGATATCCGAGAAGGCTTCCACTCCCCCTCAGTTCTTCCTCGACTGCTTCTACCACCTCATTCAAATTACTTCGACGCCGACGTCTTGTACATCCCAACCGTCTGAGTATTCTTTTCAATTGTCTTAACGAGATCCCGATACCATGTACACTTATGAGAAATAATGCAATTTCTGGTGCAGTAAGCCCGAGATTAAAATAGTCCTCGATTATCTCGTCGCGCATTACTGCATTGTTCCTTATTGCAGGAGAGTAAGATGGAAGCACTGCCAGCGACGTAGGGCACACCAACATGAAAGTGAAAACAGCGAAAAACTTCATAGCTATACTGTAAAGCCAAGGCAAAACAGACTACCGATTAATGATAGGAGTCCATGTTGTTTTCAAGCCTGGCCTGACGACACACGCGGCCTAGCAAGGTAGCCAGGCAGCTAAGTCGCAAGAAAGTAGCAGGAAAGTCGCAGCTAAGTGGCAAGAAAGTAGCAGCTAAGTCGCAAGAAAGTAGCAGCTAAGTCGCAGCTAAGTCGCAAGAAAGTAGCAGCTAAGTCGCAGCTAAGTCGCAAGAAAGTCGCAGCTAAGTAGCAAGAAAGTAGCAGCTAAGTCGCAAGAAAGTCGCAGCTAAGTAGCAAGAAAGTCGCAGCTAAGTCGCAAGAAAGTAGCAGCTAAGTCGCAAGAAAGTAGCAAGTCGCAGCTAAGTAGCAAGAACGTAGCAGCTAAGTCGCAAGAAAGTCGCAGCTAAGTAGCAAGAAAGTCGCAGCTAAGTCGCAAGAAAATAGCAGCTAAGTCGCAAGAAAGTAGCAGCTAAGTCGCAAGAAAGTAGCAGCTAAGTCGCAGCTAAGTCGCAAGAAAGTCGCAGCTAAGTAGCAAGAAAGTAGCAGCTAAGTAGCAAGAAAGTCGCAGCTAAGTCGCAAGAAAGTAGCAAGTCGCAGCTAAGTAGCAAGAAAGTAGCAGCTAAGTCGCAAGAAAGTCGCAGCTAAGTAGCAAGAAAGTCGCAGCTAAGTCGCAAGAAAGTCGCAGCTAAGTCGCAAGAAAGTAGCAAGTCGCAGCTAAGTAGCAAGAAAGTAGCAGCTAAGTCGCAAGAAAGTCGCAGCTAAGTAGCAAGAAAGTCGCAGCTAAGTCGCAAGAAAGTAGCAGCTAAGTCGCAAGAAAGTAGCAAGTCGCAGCTAAGTCGCAAGGAAGTAGCAGGAAAGTCGCAGCTAAGTCGCAAGAAAGTAGCAGCCAACTCGCAAGCGAAAAAAAAAGAGAGAGAAAAGTGTATGTCCCTTTGAAGCCACCGTAGTTAAAGGCCATGTTACACGAAGCAATTTTTCTTGCAAGTTGCAAGAAAAAATTCACGTGTAACACCCCATTTTGCAACTGCAATTGTTGCGTTGCGGGTTGCAAGAAAAGTAGAACGACCCTCTACAATTCGCAACGTTGCGAGACAAGTTGCTTGCGTGTGACACCCCCTCTGCAACTTGAAAGGTTTTTTATTCGTCATCGTTGCGTTGCAAGTTGCAAGAAAAATTGTCTCGTGTAACATGGCCTTTAGGCCCCTGGTTAGGCCGCAAACAAGTCTTGGAAGGACGGAGTAATCCGTTCTATTTTTCCGGAAAATTATCTCTGTTACACTGATAGAATAAAATGAGAACAAAAGAAAAGTAGGTACGGGAAGAAAGAGAAACGGAGAGACAAGAGGGAAAAAAAAAAGGAAACGAAAGATAGAGGGGAAGGGAAAAAACACAAGGAAGAAAAGAGAAGAGAAAAGAAGAGAAAAATAGGAGGGGTGAAGAGAAGGGAAGAGAAAAGAAGGGAACAAAAGAAGAGAAGAAGAGAGGAGAAGAGAAAGAAGACAAAGGTGAGGGAAGAAAAGAGAAGGGAAGAAGAGATAATAGAGGGAAAGAGAAGCGAAGGGAAGGGGAGGGAACAAAAGAAAAGAAAAAGATAGGAGAAGAGAAAGAAGACAAGGGAGAGAAGAGAAGAGAAGAGAAGAGAAGAGAAAAGAGATGAGAAGAAAAGAGAAACGAGAAGGGAAGAGAACAGACAGACAGACAGACATTTTGATTTCGTCACGGAGTTTCCACAATTACATAGAAGTGGTTTCCAAGAAAGCCGTGCATGCAATAAAATATCAAAAGACATACTGAATAAAAATTACATGAATAATAAGTATGCAAAAGCTAAAAAGAAGTATTAATTGATGTCATGGAGTCCGAGTGTGTATAAAGATTTCCTAAAGGCTTCAAGAGACGGTTTTGCTTTAATCGCAGATGGAAGGGAATTCCATAGCTTTGCACCTTGGTATGAAAAGCTTTTCTTTAAGTTTTCGGTGTTGGGTTTTTGAAGTGTTAAATTAAAGTTAGATTCTATGAGGTTATAAGCAGTACTGTCACGAACTAGGCGAAATGCCTCAGTGAGGTACTCAGGAGCTTTGTTGTGCATAATTTTGTACATCAAGATCGCAGTTTGAAGATGGCGACGGACTCCATGAGTGTCCCACTGAAGCATTTTCAATATATCGGCAATCTCGTCCCCAGAGCCTACGTTACCCTTGTGGCCAGCGGAACGGGCAACGGACGCTCTGGAAGAATCCAAAACCGGAACCACAAAATCCTGGTTCCGGTTTGATTGCGCCTGCGTGAGGTTTCAGGACAAAATGGCGGTTTTTGATCATGTCAACACGTTCAGCAGGACCAATTCAGGGCAGTCAGGAGGGGCGATTCCACTGTAATCGACCAACAATCAGAAAACAGTCACATACATGCAGTAGAAGCCAACATGTGAGCGATTTCCTTCGAACACGACTCTTTCTAAGGATACATACATCGATTCTTTTAGAGGAAGCTCAGTTACACCTTGCAAGTTTATTTAAGCTTTATATTACCTCCTTAGAGTACACTTATAATATATGTTCGGATTCTCAAAAATCATCGTTTCAGTGTTGGCCTAGAAATAGGCCGATGAGAGCTTAACCTCAACAATAGTCCCACCTCAATTTTTGTTAGCCCACCCAGACGTTCTTACATACTGTAGCTGGTATCTGGAGAACAAGATTTTTAATGATGTACTGAAATAGAAAATCTTCATGGAATGGTTTGAGGCGATAGTTCAGGATAGTTATATATGAAGCATACTTCGTATACTAGTGGAATAAGGAGTAAACAAATGAAGATTTTTATTGACTCGGCAAATTTAATTGAAGATTATCTGATATAATAATTATTATTTTTTATTATTTTACAGTTTCAGTACCTTTTCTCATCATTGTGTAATTTTGAAGTGCAAATAAAGTTTCATTATTATTGATGGATTTTTTGCTTGTATCCTATATGGTCATTGAGCTTTTCTATTCAAAACTTGCCATCCCCTTCCCCATCTTGTCTGTTGGATGGCTTCATAAAAGATACATTTATCTTTCAAGTATACATATTACATGATTAGAAATATATTTTCACCCATAAAGAGTTCCCTAAAAATAAATGTGACCTCTAAGGAATTTAACATGGCCCCCTTACTTGTCCTTGACCTGGGGGCGGGGGGATTGCATATTTATTATGCCCCAACACAGTTTTTGTAGCACATCTTCAAATCCTGAAAATAGAATACATACCTGACCCTCACACCTGGGTATTAGAATTCTGGAAAAACCTGTACATTTATGTGTTAAAATGTATTAATTTTGGGCAATGTTTTTACCTAATTCTGGCCATTTATGGAAAACACTTTCTACATGCAAGTGTCTTTTCCAGTATCCCAAGCTTAGCCTGCACAGCTACAGTAACTTTGTAGAAGAAGGAAGACATAGCCCAGTCCTTAGGGCAGATAAAACAAGCCCTGGTTTGTTTTTTGGCTGCACGTCCAAGGCTAAATCAAGGAGACACCAAATTAGAGGCAATCTTGGTTCCATTAAAATACAGATTGATTCAAAAGCACTTAATTTTCCTTTGACACTGATATATGGTAACCTTTATTCAGTTTGATGCCCAGTACCCAGATCATGAATGAGAAAAGAGTGTTGTACTGGTACCCTGAGTCAGATGTTTTCGGCTGCATCATTATCACAACTTGACCTTGAAGGTCCGGCGTCGACAAAACCAGGATCGGATCGGATCGGATCGGATCGGATCGGATCACGGATCGGATCACGGATGCGAAAAAAGTAATAAACAAAAAGTATATTACAATGAACATTGGAGAAATGCTGTCATACTGTTACATATTACGTGACATATTGGAACTTACCATAAAAATTTTGCGGGAGTTTTATTTTGCGGATTGGCGATTTTTTGTGGTTTGCGGGAACAATTTTTGCGGTTCGAGATGACTGAAATTTCCAGTGGGAACTAATTTTTGCGATTCTCTGTTCAAGTAGCAGAATATTTAAGTGGAAGAAACCTTAATATGGTATTTTCAACTTTTATCTTACGGTATGTTGAGTCAAAGTTCACTCTACTAACATATTTAATGGAGAATAATACGGTAATCACTGTAATATCTTACTGCACAAAGGGACTGAACAACAGCAAAACAAAACAAAAGCCTACCGTATCCCTACCATGCACAACAAAACACTCTTTCGTTAATACGGCAATGAGGTTTTTCACGACCGATATTATCAATTATTATTTTACAAGAAAGCAGTATGAATGTAAGAATGCAGAGGGGATTTCGAGTCAAAAGATGTAGTATTAAACTTTGAGATCTAACTGGGAACAGCCTATAAAATGCAAAACTATGCCCTACTGTAACACTATGAGACAGACTCAGTCGATAATAATAACACTTTCCTGTTCAGTTGAAGTTTCAAGGATTGAAACAACATCTGTGAAGGCCGCCGCAGAATAGCCTGCGTCGCAGACGTTAACTACTAACCGGAGTTAGTTAACGTCTGCGACGCAGGCTACCGCAGAAGCGCCACTCGAACATGTGCCCCAGTGGCACAAGTCCATTAAAAGCAGAGTTTTTATTTTGACTGAAGAGAGTTAATTTTTGCGGCGTTTTATTTTGCGCTTTTTTTTTTTCTGCGGGAACTAATTTTTGCGAATCGAGGTCAATCCGCAAAATTCGCAAAAATTAGAACCCGCAAAATTTTCATGCTACACGGTAGGCCCTACTGAAAGTGATTTCCCGCCATGGAAAGTGATTTCCCGCCATGGAAAGTGATTTCCCGACATGTAGTCTCCTTCACGGCTGTCGCCATGGACGAAAGCAAGCGGAAGGGACGCATTATTTTATCATTCAGTTATAATTTCTTTTTTTAATATCAACTCACGTGTTTATTTACTTTTTCTATATTTGATATTATTTTAGCAAGGGCAAGAGAAGAGACGAAAAACGAGGTGGGGAGTAACGTTTTTAGATGTGACGATTAAAGTGTAGTGTACGCGAGCGATTTATTTAGTTAAATCAATGTTGGCTTCTTCTATGAACTCGCTCAGCTCCTCTTAACCTAAATCGCAATTGTAACACGCCAAACGACTTAAATTCCACGAGTATATGGAACTCAGTGATGAACAGTTAGAGATCGCACAATAATTTTGGCCGTCTAGTTGTGAAATCATCACGTATTTTTCGTATTGTAATATTATAATAATCTTTACAAACCCCTTGGCTCTTTTAATAATTATATACTATAACCACTGTGACCAAAAATATGCTAGTTGATAAATTATTTTATATGGAAAGCGACAAGTATTTCAGTCAGCGGCGCGAATTCGCCAGCGGAGCTTTTAGGAAAACTCGGAGGGCTAGGCATTTTCTTAAAATGAATTTTCGCAGTGTGTAGAATAGAATTCGATTTACGGTCTTAAGTTTTCGAAAAAATGTCTTAAAGTCTAAAATCGGGTCGACCGTCATTGAAACATCCCAGACAAAAGCATCCAGACTGTAATGGCAACGCACGTGCTCGACCCGTCTGACGCCGTTCTGGTCATTCGCGCCGCTGAAAAAATACTTGTCGCTTTCCATATAAAATAATTTATCAACAGCATATTTTTGGTCACAGTGGTTGAAGTATATAATTATTAAAAGAGCCAAGGGGTTTGTAAAGATTATTATAATATTACAATACGAAAAATACGTGATGATTTCACAACTAGACGGCCAAAATTATTGTGCGATCTCTAACTGTTCATCACTGAGTTCCATATACTCGTGGAATTTAAGTCGTTTGGCGTGTAATAATTGCGATTTAGGTTAAGAGGAGCTGAGCGAGTTCATAGAAGAAGCCAACATTGATTTAACTAAATAAATCGCTCGCGTACACTACACTTTAATCGTCACATCTAAAAAACGTTACTCCCCACCTCGTTTTTCGTCTCTTCTCTTGCCCTTGCTAAAATAATATTAAATATAGAAAAAGTAAATAAACACGTGAGTTGATATTAAAAAAAGAAATTATAACTTGATAATAAAATAATGCGTCCCTTCCGCTTGCTTTCGTCCATGGCGACAGCCGTGAAGGAGAATACATGTCGGGAAATCACTTTCCATGGCGGGAAATCACTTTCAGTAGGGCCTAAACTGCAATATGTCACGCAATATGTCACAGTATGTCAGCATTTCTCCAATGTTCATTGTAAAATACTTTTTGTTTATTACTTTTTTCCAATCCGTGATCCGATCCGTGATCCGATCCGATCCTGGTTTTGTCGACGCCGCTTGAAGGTCACATAGCAAAGAAAACGACAGAGGTTTCAAACAGCAGTATGATTAAAAATAGCTAGAGAAAGTAATTCAATAGTTGTCCATAACTTTATTCCTTTTTATTGTCCTAACATTACCAAATATTACTGCTCCATTTTTAAACTTCGCCCCATCTCCCTTATAATAAGCCTTCTCTCTAATAATTGATGTAAGTGCAACCCTCCTCAAAATTAGATGGAAGAAATCAGCCTCTGAGGGAGAATTAGAGAGATTACGGTATATGTTTAAATTATTTATTGCACAATGGAACAATCTCATTAAAGACGACTATATTCTGTTTATATATTGAATCAATTCACTGTCAATTTCTGGGCAAGGAAACCATATTCTTGGGAAATTCGACTACCACATTCCTCGTCTAACTTACGCCCTCTTTGAACATGATCTGCACAGTGCCTCGCCTACTCTAACTCTTCAACAAGATATTTCAAGTCCTTTATCATTGGTTTTGATGTGGAAAGTTTTATTTACACACGGACGGCACAAATACCTTGAACATTGGTCGGAGTACATGTTGTAAATCGACATCTGTAAGCCGTGTAAGAGCTATTAAAATTCCATCTAATTTCGCCTTATCTCTACAAAATTAAACGCGGTGGTTTTTAACCGCATTATTACAAAGACAGTAATTTTCCTTTGTTTCTGATCATTTCTGCAGCTTTCGTGGGACTCGTTTACATGTAATAATTCCGCCATTGCCTGACACTTCGCGTAGACAACGGTTTATTGCTTTGTTTTTACCAGTCAATCAGAAGTATCCTTTTTTGGATTCGACCAGAGGTTCGTATCCTTGGCGCTGGCCAAAAGGATCGCAGCCTCTGGGAACGAGATTGATATGTCGGCTGATCTGATACCCCAGTCGCTTTGAGTGATGATCCGAGCTGCTCGGTTATGGAGTTTATCAAGTCTTTCTGAGAGGCCTTTGTTTAAACCTGCCCAAACTACGTCACAATAATCAAATAACGGAAGAGTTAATAATTTATAAATCGTGATTAAAATTTCTTTTGGGGCAAAAGGTCTAACCTGTTTTAAACCAGCAAGGCCTGCAGATATCTTCTTTGCGATACAGGCTACGTGGCTCGACCACGGCAAGTGTTCGTCTATATATACACTTAAAGACTTACTATTCTGTACCCTCTTAATCGGATCATCACCCAATTTGATTTGGAGAGGGAACGTCAGTTGGGCTGCTTTATGTTTAGAGCAAACCAAAATATATTCGGTTTTAAGTACGTTGAGACTTAACCTATTGGCGATAAGCCACTGCTCAATGCTACATGATTCGTTATTGACCATGCTCTCCAGATGACTAAAGCAAGATGCCGTGAGAGTTAAGTTTGTATCGTCAGCAAATAACCGTGCTTTTGAATAACTTAGAGAACAAGGTAGATCGTTAATGTAGATAAGAAATAGCAAAGGACCTAGTATAAAACCTTGAGGCACACCACACGAAATAGGTTTGCCTTTCGATAGAAAACCGTTAAGTTTTCATCTTTGGTGTTGATCTGAAATATATGATTTAAACCATGGAAGAGAATTACTACCTACACCAAGGAGCCGTTATTTTTCCAGCAAAATATTATGGTCGATTGTGTCAAAAGCTTTAGCTAAGTCAACACAAACAAGAGGATAAGAGAAGAGAAAGAAAGAGAAGAGAAAAGAATAAAAGAAAAAAAAAAAGAAAAGAGAAGAATAAGAAAATAGAGAAGGAAAGGTAAGCGAAGACAGATAAGGGAAGAGAAGAGACAGGAAGAGAGAAGAAGAAAAGGGAAGATAAGAGAGAAAATAGAAAAAAAACGCGAAGGAAACGTAACAGAAGAGAAAACAGAAGAAGAAAAGGAGAAAGGGAAAGAAGAAAGGAAATAGAATAGAAGAGTAGAAGAGAAAGGGTAGATAAAAAGAGAAGAGACAAGAAGGGGAAGAGAGGAAAAGGGATTTCCTTCCCGCGTGTGTTGTAACTCGAGGTTTTAACCACTGGCATACGATTTTCTCTGTGTTGTTACACGATCGAAACGCTGACAAATTCAGCAAATCTTGTGGAGACTACACACAACTTTTCAGTGTGGACTGTAGGAACACACTTGTCGCAATTTTTCCAGCTCTATAGCTCTAAACAACAACAACAACATCATTCATTTCATGAGCCATGCAAAGCTGAGGAACCAAAACCGAAACCAATAATATAACGTAAAATAAAAAACTTCGTGCAAAAAGACTATTTCTCGGTCCGATGAAAACCATTGAAGTAATGAAAATAAAATACATAACAATTCAAGCTTTCTGCCTTTAAGATAAAACAACAAAAAGCTACATGAAATCGATTTTAGCTGGGGTTTCGTTCGTGTTTTAGAGAGACAAGCTCTGGCTCCTCTGATAGACGTGGTTTTATCATTTTTCGAGCTTTGCGGTTTTAGTGAACAAAAAACGTCTTTTTCATAAGCAATGAAAACAGGAAGCAATTCATACGAATTTTTTCTGATCATTCACTTGCCCCTGGCTTTCAAGTAAATTGAAATAATGATGCCTTGGAATTGGGGATACCAGTACCGTATACCTCGGCCCAAGACAAGACTAAAACATTGAAACAAGAAAGACAAGACGAACGTCAGAAGCAAGAAGATTAAAACACAAATGTTTCATGAAATGGCTTTTAGCTGTGGTTTCGCCGAGGCGGGCTTTAGAGGAACAAGCTCACACTTCATTTAATAATAGACGCGGTCTATTTTAATCACTGTTCGAGCTTTGTCTCTAAAAATACTCAATGGTCAGAAGCCCTGTAAAGATGAAGCGAAAGATCTAGGCAACAGACGAAATAAAAACATTGAAACAAAAAAAAGGGCAAACTTTAATTTAAACAACTTGATACGTGTTATCAGGGATTTTAATTTTTGTTTTTCCAGCGTTACGTCAGATAAAAACTTCATTTTCATATGCAAAGAAATAAAGAGGCAAAACAAACTAATTTCTGACCAATCAGCGGCTTCCAACTGTGACATCAATCAAATATTAGTAGCATAACGGGTCGGTTTGTTCCACAAACGGATGCCGCCGCCGCTTGAAAAAAATGGAGATAGAATGTAAGGAATTTTTTATTGTTCTTGTAGATTTCCCGAAGATGTCCCGAACCCTCACAGATGTTTCGGAAGTGGACCCAACGAGAGATCCGAAGATGTCCCGAACGGAACCTGGAGGGAGTGTAATCGGAGAAGTGACAGAACAAAACAGAATTCTTTTGATTTGCAAAAACTGGATGTTTATTAGTGATAAAATTCAAACAAATCGTAACCGTTTTACACGTTCTGTATTTATAAAATTCACATCAAAAGATAAATTGACTTTGTTCTATGATTCCTCCTTTGTACGTGGTATGCCACCATTGGTTTTATGGTACCATTGTATTTCTCGTACAAGGTAAGTAGATCGGTCTGTAACGCGCTCTGTGGTTTAGCAAGTCTCCTGGTCGTGGATCAAAACGAAGGCCAGAAATGTGTCTTCTCACAAAGTTTACACCGCGTTGATGTTCAGTTTGATGTTTCAGTTTGATGTTTGTTTCCCTTGAATATGAAACCGTCAATGTCAATAACGAGACACACTCTGTCCAGTGGAGGAACTTGTTCAGCCATAGCAGCTGCGGAAGAGAATTTGTAAGGCTTTATTGGCTTGAGAGTCTAGAGGAAACGATTCTGGTCCCACCTCAGCACCCGCACGCTCTAAAGTCGGTGCTTCACACTCTACGTACTGGTTGATAGGGTAGGCAAAACTGTACCAGCAATTCAATGTCATGTTGTATAAGTAGGCGGGTTTTTTTATTTCTCGCGCTCGATTAACGCGTTGCCCAATCTTTCCTAGGAGTATAGGATCCTCGCAACTCAATGCTTTTATTGTCCTTGCAAATGCAAAAAGCATATCGGCGTGTTTCACAACAGTGTATTTTCGCGTCATCGCGATCCTCTCTTGATAAGCGAAATGAGGAAACAGTCACATCTTCATTGTAACAGAGAAAAGCTTCTTGATCACAACTGTCTGTCTCTGTGAAAGTCTTCTTAATCATGTCTTTCGTCTGATAGTAAGACATCACTCCAGTCAATCCATCCTCGTAGGAGTTGCTAACGATACGCGATTGATCGTTGTCATGAGTGATTTTCCATAAGCAATGATAACCATCCATTTCCAAGTCTTGCTGTAGTGACTTAACAGTGTCTACCATTATGTGATCAGCTGTGTGGTATGGTGTAATGTAACAGTGAAATGGTAACTTTCTTTTGATAGCCAACGAGAGAACTGTGGAATGCCTAACAGGCTCGTGTGTTTGGTTTGCCTGAATCTTGGATTATGATGGCATGATGAAAGCGAATGGCACACCGACACAGAGAAATGTGAATATAAATTAAAAAACGGCGGCGCTCAGAGGGACCACGACTACAAGAACAGTCCATTATATGGTATTGTTGTCCCTCAAACCTTACATGCAAATTTCAGTCAGACAACTTCACACAAACACGGATTCACTAGCAAAACATTTTATTGTGTGCAACATTTGAGTGAAACGAGAAAACAAACATCAACTGTATTGTAGAGAGAAGAATGTCTTTTTAAAAAAAGCGCCACAGCGATACATAAACGTGGGGCGCCGGAATTCGAAATGATGGTTGAAAACGTATTCGACGGAATCATTTTTAACGTTACAGTTTATGAAGTCGTATTCTCTTCCATGGGTATCTCGATTCCTCGAGATAAAGCAGCCTTTGTCTTTTGGTATGAAAACGTAAGTAGCTTGATTCAACTCTCAATTATAGCCTGAGTATAGGTAAACAATAGACAGTTTAAGTTGTTTAAAACGATCAATTGAAGCTGGCCCGGTTGTCCTTTTTGAACTGAAATTGGCTTGTTTGGCCTGATTTGGCCTGATTGTCTGTTAATGAAAGTTGCAAACTGTTTACATAGATTTCATTTGTGACCAAACTTCGAACTGTGAACATGGTCTACAAAGGGGTTTGAGAAATTGTCCGATTCCGGAATGCGGTGCAAAATACTTTGTAAGATAAGCTAATCTTCTGGCAGATGTACATCAGTTAGATCATAAACAGAGGAAAGAGTGCTTACAAGAAGCCAAACTACAACATAAAGTAAAACTTGTCCTTTATGAGAGCAGAAATGATAATTCAAGAAGAAATCGTTGTACTGCCACTCATAGTCCAGCACAATCACAAGAAATGGTCTACGAACTGTCAAGACCACGAAAAAGTGAAGCGTCTTTTAAAACACAAGCAAAAGGTAAAACTGCCAAGAACAGGAAGTGTCGACTGTTACAGGAAGCAACGCAAAGCGAATTCTAAATGAATTATGAACTGCGGAAATGAAATGAAATGAAGAAATGATCCTCGCAGTTGTGAACTACTTTCATTTCGCAGCTAATTGTTGGCTTACACTCTAGAAAGATGCATTTTCGATGATGGCAACTTTAATGACTGGTGTGAATAAACATAAGTTGAAAAGCAAACCAACTTGTTTTCCGTTTTCCGAATCAAATTTTCACTTTTCTCTTAAAAGAAGAAACGTAAGGGTATTGTCAGTTTGAACAGTTAAATGAACAGTTTATTTATCTGTCCTAGGGCTGATGACTATGAAATAAACGAGGAGACTAATCATCTCCAGTGATCGTGTGAACATGGATAGAGTTTACTTCCTCTTGGTTCGCACTTGCGCTCGACATTGTTTTTCACGATACACATTGCATCCATCGCTAAAGTTGGTAATTTCTTTTGAATGAGCTAGAACCCATGAACTCGGGTCGATTATTGAGTGTTTACGTTTACATTGACCAACACTAGTTTTAAAGAACAATATGAATTCCATCGAAAGTTGTGTATCAGATATCCTACGCATTATCCTTCTGTCTGGTGGATGTCGTGGACGAACATTTTGTAGTCATTTGTTTACGGCTATAGGCAGTACTGCAAGTCGTCTGTTTGGTAGCTTAACGCCTACCGTTTCTTTAACTGACACATGTCAAAGAATGCGATGTTTGGTTGCATGTTGTGGTAGTGAAGAAAACATCGAATTGGAAGATGCCACGGACACCCACGAACAGAAATACGTCGAAGCCCACAATCAGATGAACCGACTCTCAGGGAAACTGTATTATGATGTGAGCCGTCCCTCGGGTTTAGGAGGAGTCGACAAATTGTATCGTGCAGCACGTCGGTATGGACTAAAACTCTCTCAAGTACTCACTCGACAGTTGGCTTGAAGGACAACCCGGCTACACCCTACACAAACTGGCACGAAAACACTTTCGTCGTGACAGAGTATGGGTGTTTGATATCGATTCTCAGTGGCAGGCGGATTTAGTGGACTTGCAAAGTCTGAGTCAATGGAATAAGGGTTGCAAGTATTTACTGACTTGTATATCGACATCCTATCCAAGTACGCCTGGGTGATTCCCTTGAAATCGAAGACCGGCTCTTCGTTGGTGACAGCCTTCAGAACATGATCTTCCAACAAGGTCAAAAACCATTAAAGTTGCAAACCCATACTGGAACCGAATTGAAGAATAAAGTTTGTCAAACCTTTCTCAAAAATGAGAACGTGCATCATTTCGTGACAAACAACGAAACCAAAGCCCAAGTGGGCGAGAGATTCAATGGCACCTTAAATCAATATTTGTGGCGGATGTTTACCACCACTAGTTCGTACTACTATCTTAACAAATTGGAAAGTTTAGTCAATGGCAATTCCAATCAGAGCGTGCACCGAAGTATCAAGATGAAGCCTGCCGATGTGAAAGTGCACAATATAATAGAGGTCTGGAGAACCTTGTATTAGATTCAGCGAAAGCAAGCAAAGTGTTGAAGTATATTTTACAACATTTGCCACAATATATTTAAATACATTTATCGTATCTTAAACGTGCAATAATCAAACAAACAACCTATTGCTGTACCTTTCCCACGAGTAAGTTGTTTTGGGCAAAAGAAGACTTTCCGCCGTTGTCGTTAGAAGCACAATAACTTGTAAGTGTTCTTCCGGCAAGTTTGTAACTTTGTCCATGTGAGCATGGTTATCTTCGGCAACAGTCCTCTCGTGTAAAGGGCCGCGGAAACTTTGGTTTCCGCCGCTTTTAGGTTGTCAAACATTTTAATTAACTTGAATTAAGCTTAGCCGAAGTATTTACCGCAAATAATACCACAAGCTTTTCTGCATGCCTTGCTGATAAATTTAGGATCACGTCCATGTGTAATTTCCAAGCTCCGTTGCTAGCCATGGTTGAATTTGGCACAGTAGCTTTACAGTCTCAAACGTATCTACTAAAGTGAACCTTGTAAAGTTGGTTACAATAAGCTTGATCAACTTATTCTAGTTCAACAATCGAAGCACGCATTCAAGTTTGTATAGTCTTTGTCTATTGTTCTACAAAGGAAACGAGCAATCAACCAATCAGAGCTCAGAGCGAGCGTACTTAATCGCTAGTTTTGTGTAGTTTGAAGAGAGTTGGCTGCCGGCTACGGCAGAGTGTAGAAGCCTGACGCTGAATAAACTGAAGTGATCCTGAGAAGCCACAGCTTTCTAAATCTGTCCCGTAACAGATGTATAAATTCAAAGTGGGAGTTGAAGTCAAGATCGGTCATAAGTGAAGTTTTGAAAAAGCTAAGGTTACTTACCATCCTGGACGGAGGAGACCTTCACAGTTGGCAAGAGACTCCCAAGGGATCCACCAGTGTGCCGTCTAAAGGAAGCAGACGGCGATTGGATTCAAGGCACCATTTATGAGTTCGAGTTACAGGAAGTGATAGAAAAGTCTGATCACTTGTTTTGCATTGAAAAAGTTTTAAAACATTGAGGAAGAGGGGCGGACAAAGAAGTGCTGGTGCATTGGTAGGGCTGGCCCAAGAAATACGACAGCTGGATTCCGTACAATCAACTGGTATCCTTGCAAAAACAGGCATGAATCGAGACAAAGACTTTTACGTGATGCTTCCCAGTAACGCTAGCAGCAATTTATATCTGACCAATTCCAAGTCCTCTTACCGTGTGGCGTTACCTCGACAAAGTCATGGAGAAGATTGGGAAGTACATCATATCGTGTATCTGTTATTGTGGTTTCACATTCACGGTGACTGTCACCATTTACACGTCATACTCAAAGACTCTGATGACTGCAAACGGTTCACCTTACCCGAGGCAAGTATCGAACAGCTCTGGATATCGATGTTACGGAAGGAATCCTACAATGTCTAAGCAATGTTGTGTCACCGTTTAAAGCCAAAATGTTTTCATAAGCTGGAAGAAATTCATCTGTTCGGATTCCCTAGCTGAAATTTTAATTGCCCGAAAATGTTAGGGAACAAAATCTTCCTTTGAGAAAATGCAAGCTGAAATGAACTTTCCACGAACTTTCTAGAGAACCATTTTCTTTCCGAAAATGCTAGCTGACCTTTTTGACTGTCAAAAACAGCACTTACGACCTTTTCGAAAACTTCAGGGGCTATGATTTCCCAATTTCGAATCTTTTAGGCCACGTTTTAGTAACGAAAATCCGAGTGCACTCTTTAATCGACGCCGAAAGTGAAGGCGAATTACCCTCCACCGAACAGATATCTACCGAAACTTATCGTTGGGTGCCCCTGCTTATACCCATCAATGATGATGAATAAGCCGGCCGGTGCGCGCAAACTGCACACCAACTAGCTTACCACGCACTTAGTCGTTGTTGACTGCGCCAGAGGCTAATGAGACGCTTGTCTCACGTGCTTAGCATAAACCATCACTGTTTTCTTTCGACCATTTTCCTTTGCAGATCGAGGGCAAATGAAGAAATTTAAGGATGCAACATTGGTGAATTACCAGAGATGTGAGAGAAATATACCGAGTAGTGTTTCTGCCTTTTCCTCCCTTTCTTCCTAAGTTGCTATCGCCAGCTACCAACTTCATGTACATTGTAAATGCTCTTCTTTTATAGTTCATTAAAAACATACATATATTAGAGGACCCAAAGTAAGCTACAAGGAGCCTAATTCTATTTTGGAAATTTCACTGTTAGAAAAATGCAGAAAGCTGGTTTACCTCAGTTCTTGATTGAGTTATGCGTAAGTGTAATCTTCGAAGATTACCAGCAATTAATTCATTTTAGGAAAATGCGATTTTGTCAAAGTTCTGTGGAAATGAGGTCATGCTACATGTTAAATCAACTGTGACGTGAATGTTTCTCTCTGTGTTATGTGTGCGAGTCTGCATTCTTTGATTGCACTCACTTGATAAGACGGCCATGTTGGTGCCAAAACAATAGAAAAATGTAGCTCAAGGTAACAGAGACAAAGTCCCATAAGACTTTTTCGCTATTGTTCTTTCCACCAACATGGCTGCCGTGACGTCAGGTGCAATCAAAGAATTGAATGCATTACTGTTTCCTTCAAAACATTTTCAACTGAACTACAACCACCGCTGACAGTTTATAAAGCGATGAACGTTTTGTTTTCAATTTTGGATTTTGGCTCAGCCGATATAAGCAAATTAATTCATTTTAGGAAAATGCGATTTTGTCAAAGTTCTGTGGAAATGAGGTCATGCTACATGTTAAATCAACTGTGACGTGAATGTTTCTCTCTGTGTTATGTGTGCGAGTCTGCATTCTTTGATTGCGATTTTGTCAAAGTTCTGTGGAAATGAGGTCATGCTACATGTTAAATCAACTGTGACGTGAATGTTTCTCTCTGTGTTATGTGTGCGAGTCTGCATTCTTTGATTGCACTCACTTGATAAGACGGCCATGTTGGTGCCAAAACAATATAACGATATAAGTTCGTTTTTACAGTTTTATGTTTTAAGAAACCTCTTTTAATACGAATTTTAAAACGCGATAATCAACTACACTTGTTCAGAAGACTTGAACAGTGTAGCAGGAAACAGATCAACTGCGATGGTTCGATTGAATTTCTTCGACTCTGTCAGAATTTCGATCTCACGCCAACATTCGCCAAGATTGACAAAGAAAGGAGCTCTAAATGGAAGCAGTCATCGGAAGCCTTCGAAAGGAATGTTATCTCAGAAGAGCTTAAAGAAAAGATCAAATACAGCGCATCTCTGAAGCACGAAATCAACTCCATCTACGACGAGATTCGCCGAAGCTGCAGTCTGTTCCGTTATGCCTCCATTTTACGCACAATGGTCAACCTTAGAAACAAACACTATCAGGAGGTCATGAGCACTCACACAAAGAAGATCGCAAGGCTACTCTACAAAGAAACGGATGTTGATGAACATATACAGAACATATCGTCCTACGATCTCTCTTTTTTCCAGAAACTGGTTTTGTGTCGGGGCTTGAAATTTGCCTTACCCCAACGGGTCTCATCGATTGAAGTGAAAGCGAGCTTTGAGAAGGCTTACTGGAGCCTTGAACCTCATCTCGAAAACGATGATTTGAAAGAATTGGCGGCCGCAACCCTACGATCCGTAGCACTGAACTACATCCAGCACAAAGTACAGAAGCCTTCCAAGACACTTCTGCTTGCCATCGAACAATTGAAACAACGTGACGACATCGTCATCACCAAACCAGATAAAGGATCAGGAGTGGTGGTAATGGACAAGCCCGAATATCTACGACTATTATCCGAAGCATCCATCAATGATTCAAGTAAATTTCGGGAGGTTCCTCTCGAAAGGCCCTCGGGTAAAGGCAGACCACCAACATATTACCACCCTCTTCTACAGAAGGAGAAAGAATTAGAGTCCATCGTTCGTAGAATTCTACCCAAGCCTATTGCAGATACGGTGCGCCCTACAGGCTCCAGATTAGCGCATTTGTATGGTTTACCAAAGACACACAAGGATCGGTTGGCGATGCGCCCCATACTTTCAGCAACCCAAACATACAATTACGCTTTGGCAAAATGGCTCGACACTAAACTCAAGCCTTTGTCCTTAAATCGTTACACAGTAACTGACATTTTTGAATTTGCCAATGAAATCCGCAACTTGGAAATCGCAAGCGGCGACATCTTGGTCTCGTATGACGTGTCTTCCCTGTTTACTAACGTACCCTTAGATGAAACGATAGAGCTCCTCGCAAACAGAGCTTTCACAAACAATTGGTTTAATACAACTTACGACTTAAACCTCACCCAAACGGATCTTGTGGATCTTCTCAGTGTTGCTACTAAAGGACAACTTTTCCAGTTCAATGGAGCCCTGTATGAACAGACTGATGGCGTGGCTATGGGGTCCCCCTAGGTCCTTTACTAGCTAATGTCTTCATGTCCCACATCGAAGAAAATCTTGAGCGAGAGGGCAAACTCCCTTCTTTCTATCGAAGATATGTTGACGATACGCTCACCATCATGCCCAATACAGAAACAGCATCCAACTTCTTGGACACGCTCAACAGAGCACATTCCTCCGTAAAATTCACGATGGAAACCGAATGCAATGGAATGCTCCCATTTCTGGGTATCCAGTTACTGAATCGATCGCCGCAAATTGAAACAAAGGTGTACGTGAAACCCACTAATTCAAAACTGAATGAAAGCTATTTTTTTGAAATGAACAAAACCTGGGAATTTTAGCGTCTCGTGTCGTTTACTTGGCCGCGCAGGATACTTAATCTTATTACGTATGTACAGTTTTAATTCAGATGCACGAACCGTGCTACTGATTCCGACGATGCACGGAATATTCATGACCAGAGTTTTTACATTCTAAATTTATTCAACATATTGTGTGTTCTACGCTTTAGTAATTTGCACGTGTGATTGAAATCTCGAAGCATAAACTTCTTGCACATTTTTGAATACATTAGCCGACATGTTAGGTCCTGTTAGATCTTTAGAGACGGAAAATACTGCAATTTTGTGTCCCAGTTTGCACCGCGTATATAAAACTTCAGGAGCTCATACACCAGGGAGATAAACTTAGCATGCTATACTGTGATGTGACAGAAACAAAATTGCAAAAACAAACTTCTCAAAGAAGATCAGACGCTTCAAAGTCTTAGTTTCACATTTTTACTCACATTTTTACTCCTATTCAAATCCGAGGGAAGAGCTGAAAGAATTATTGATCTTAGCAACGTTATAGAAACGGAGTCTTCAAGCACAAAGGTAACAATTTCAATTAAGTTTATTGACAAGATCTAGATCAGATGATCTTGCTCTGGTTACAAAAACCAAGGAGGTTAACAAAATTGAAGACTTTTGCAAAAATTAATCAGAATGAGTGGGACGTCATCTCACCGATTCAAATATAACAACCGAACATTTAAATTCTAGCGGCTTACATTTGAATTTTTTCGGCACTAAAGTTTTGGCCTCAGATTTTGTAGGAAATGTTAGAAATAGTTGAAGTCTTGATGAATTTCCATTGTCTTCTGAAATTAGTAGTTTGACTTTGAAAGGAGATTTTCTTGAGGGTTCCTTTTCTTTCCATCCGCACGTAGGTGGTTTTAAATTAGCTTCCCTCAACATAACTAGTTTACCAAAACACATTGATGAGTTGAGGATTCTGCTGGCCGACAGACCTATCGATATTCTATCGATTCATGAAACAAGACTAGATGATAGTGTAGTGGACTATGAGGTTCATATCTTGGGGTATGATATTATTCGCCAAGATAGAAACAGAAATGCATGGTGGTGGTGTCTGTTTTTACGTCAGATCCACTATCAACTATTCACTACGTCCTGATCTGTCTGTTAACCAACTGGAAAATTATGTATTGAGGTCCAAAACCCCATTCCAAACCTTTTGTAGTAGCCACTTGGTATAGGCCACCAGATTCGCCTACCGAGATCTTTACACACTTCGAATCACTAGTCGGCAGGCTTGACTCTCAAAACTTGTGTTGATTTGTACTTAATGGGTCATCTAAATTGCAATTTGGCCTCGTCTACATTTGATACTAACACGAATTTGGTAACAAGCATTGCGTATAACTAGTTCATTGTCAACTTTGCTTGATTTGATCTTTACAAACTGTCCTGATAAGGTGGTTTGCTCGGGCGTCTCTCAGTCATGTGCGTATCAGTGATCATAGACTTGCTTATGCATATTGCAAAAATTGTATTGACTGACCTGGAAGTGGCCATAAAACTGTAACTTATAGAAAATTCAAAAATTTCAGTATTGAAGGTTTTCGAAACGACATGATCGCTTCGCAACAATGGGATGATCTTCTAAACTTTCAGGATCCTTATGATACGTGGCTGGCTTGGAAAACTCTATTTCTAAATGTTGTTGACAAACATGCACCTCTTCGGACGAAACGCGTTTGAAGAAATGCATGTGTGAAAGAAACAAGTTGAAAAGGAAAGCAACAATTACTAATGACCCATGGGATTGGGCAAATTTTAAGAAATTTCGCAATCAGGTCAACAACAAAATGCTTTTCAGTATGCTACGGGCAGTTCTCGAAAGACCTGGCAAACCATAAATGAACTCGGCACTTCCAGGAACTCCAGTAATACACCATTCTGCTAATGATCAGTTCCTTGTGAATTGTGGGTAGATGCAGTCCTTTGTGGGGGCAAACGGCCATTTTGAGACGTCATTTGAAATTGTAATTTTGACCGTTTGCCCCCACAAAAGACTTGATCTACCCACAATTCACCAGGAACTGATCATTAGCGAAATGGTGTATTTTACTGTATGGGAAGTGACACTTGATGGTAATTCCATATCAATCCCTGAACAAGTGTCCGAAGCTTTTAATAAACATTTCTTTAGTATTGGACCTAAACTTGGCGGTGAGATACATGCTGACAGAAATGGTTTTAGCTATAGGGAGTATCTCTCCGGCACTGACAAGCGTTTTGAACTTCAACCAACTGACAACAATAGAGTACGTTTTCTTTTATCCAAATTATGCATTTAAAAGGCGACAGGGCTTGACATGATATCCGCAAGACTCCTTAGGGAATGCACTGCCTTGATTATCGATAGTCATTGGAGTTTTCCCTAAGGAGTGGACGTGTTCCGAAGCCATTCCGTTGTTGAAACAAGGTGAATGAACAGACATGAATAATTATCAACCGAGTTTAGTCATCCCTGTGGTGACGAAAGTTTTTGAACGTATTGTTTATGATCAACTGTATGCTTACCTCTGAAAATAACGTGATCGCCGCTCATCAATCAGGTTTTCGATCTCTTCACTCAACAGTCACAGCTGTACTGGAGGCATCCAATAATTGGGCTTAAAATACCGATAAAGGAAATGTAAATGCCTTTTAAAGGCGTTTAATATATAGTTGATCATGATATTCTGTTATCTAAATTAAGTTCCTACGGTATTCATGGGAACTCACTAAATTGGTTTAAGTCATATCTTGATAACCGCCAGCAAAAGAACAGTGTTTTATTAATGGTTCTTATCTGACTAGTTACCTCTTAGTTGTGGTGTGCCTCAGGCGGAAAATTTGGGGTCCATTGTTTTTCTTGATCTATATTAATGACTTACCGTACTGGCTGTTAAGTTTGCAGCCTAGGATGTACGCATCTAACATTTTCAAGTAACAATATAACCGCGACAGACGAATCTTTAAATCGAGATCTCGATTCAGTCAATAATTGGCTTGTCTCTAATAAACTTACATTGAATTCAACTAAAACTAAATTTGTGCTTATTGGATCAAGGCAGCGATTAAATACTCTTCCGAGACCCCCGAATATTCTGTACCACTGGCGGTGTTCCTTTTAATCAAGTATCCACTGCAAAATCATTAGGTGTCTATATAGATGAAAATCTCAGTTGGAGCTCTCACATTGAGAATTTAACTAACAAAATTGCCTCTGGTACCGGCACTCTCAAATGAATTTGTTCATTCGTACCTCCCGTAGCCTGCGTGGCAGGCGTATAAATGGGAGGGGAAGAGAAAGGGAGGGACAAGGAGAGAGGAGAGAGGGAACGCCTGCTCTAAGAACCCAGGTTCTTGCATTCCACCCACGGATTTTCTTGCAATCCGATTACGTCTACTGTCAATTAATTGTCAATGCATTCACCAATCAGAGGACGTAATGCGACCCTTCGTTGCGCGGGAAGTTTCGCTAGCAGGAAGCGTGAAATCTTAAACATTTGTCGAGCGCCGAAAAAGTAACAAATCTCACCTCGGGACAACCACGATTTAGCGTGGAAATGTGCGCAACTTCCATGAAGAGTTTGAAACAGGAAAGAAAAAAGAAGGGCAGCGAATGCAACGATCGTTCCAAATTCTGTGGTTTGGCATTTGAGAATTCATCCGCTTCGAAAATATATTACTAATTCTACAAGGAAAGAGATTCCAGGCACAGTGTTAACGGATTTGCTGTTGCTCAATATTGGATTCCATTACTTGAAAGCTAAAAGCCTGGTTTCCATATGATCACAGATGGTCGCGGATCGCAGACGATCGCAAAGAGCGCTGTTTCCATATGGCATTGATCGCAAACATCGCCAACGATCGGAATGCGTTTGAAGAAGTTGTGGCCGCAAAATAAGAAATGCCGCGGAGTTATATTGTTTTAAAAAAGCCTTTATGGCTGATTCTTATGCTGGTTTCAAAATAATGTTTTTCATACTGACGAGATTTAAATCTCTTAAAGCAAATTTGCGTCCGGCGGCCATCATGGTTATTTTTATTGAAACTGTGAAACTTACAATTATAAGTTACTTATTGTTTATCAGCCAGTGGAAATTTTGCGGCCGCCAGCGGCCGCAGAAATGAACAAAAGGGGATTCTTAGAGCAGGCGTTCCTTCTCTCCTCTCCCCAATCTCCCTCCTTTTACCCTTCCTCTCCCTCCTCATCCACCTCCCATTTCTACGCATGCCGCGCAGGCTATAGTCTCCTACGCAGCCGTTCTTTGTCTCGTCACGCAACGCTCCTCGCCGATATGGCCATATGTATGGCGAGGAGCGTTGCGTGACGAGACAAAGAACGGCTGCGTAGCAGACTACGCAGGCTATACCTCCCGAGACTTTCAATTTTAGAGGGCTTAAGCAACGACGACGGCGATGGCAACGAGAACGTCACAAAACAATAGGCTTAATTACGAAAAACAATGCTCCGCACGTGCATTTTGCATTTTGGTACATTTCTTTGCCGTCCTCAGCAAAACAACAACGTGAAATGACCAAATTTTAGGTTTTGTGGAGAACGTGAGCGTATGACGGTGAACTCTTCTTTCTTTTTCCCAACGTCAACGCATTTTTTGCTAATTTAGCTCCAGGATAATTCGCCCACATTTTACAAGTTAAAGAAGTTGGAATAATCGCGAAAGAGTTACGATAACGAGAAGTTACACTTTGAAGTGACGCTTTCGTTGCCGTTGCCGTCGTCGTTGCTTAAGCTCTCTAATGCCTTAGTGCGACCACACTTGGACTATTGCAGTGTTGTGTGGGGAAACGGCAACTTAAAAACGCTCTAAAATAAATTGCAGAAATTACAAAATCGTGCTGCACGAATTTTGACTCTTTCCAGTTATGACACTAATGCTGAAGATTTATTTAGTAAACTTGGGTGGAGAAAATTAATGGCACACAGCGTGAAATGCACAAAACTACTTCTCAATTATGTGTCGTAACCTCGTTGGTTATCTACCACTTAATATCCAGCGCGCCCTCGTGGATTAATTGTTAAGTATGCATACCGATATGTACATTAATAACCCACCGATTAAGTTTTGCGCGATTTTAATGGCTATTTCGGACCACGTGGTGGAAATCGCAGACGAGTATCAGGCATTATTAAAAACTGAACTACGGATATCAGATTTCCGGCATTTTCATTGGCTAGCCGGACACAGGCTCTCAGCTCATAGCGGAGCTCCGACGGCCCGAAGGGCCGTCAAGCGGAGCACCATACCTATAGAAACCCGTCAACTGCTTTTCTCATGGTAAAAATGGCTAGCGGTATTGCTCGTGGGCCCGTACGCACGACGACGACGACGACGACGACGACGACGACGACGACGACGGTGTCGCCCAATAATTAATAATATCCTAATAATAATCATAATAATCCAACATGGCGGCCATACTCCACCTGGCCCAGCTGACCAGCTACTTTACAGCGTACATCTTTGATACTGGACAAACAAGGGAGACTTTTGACTGCGCAGGCGCGTCAATTTTTTTTGTTTTCTCAGTTTTCGACGATCACGCGGTTTTGTGTGCTGTTGAATTTGACAACCAAAACTTTAACGATAAGGCATTCTTAAACAGGTCGTCAGCAAGCCAAATCAAACATATTACCACGAAAAGCAATTTACGGTGAAGACAAAAATTTGGGTGTGACATCAATTGTCGTAGTTTTGCGGTCGGTAAAGGTCTGTTCGTGTGGAGGTGTCGACGGTCAAGATGGCGATTTGTCTGCAACGAGTATTTGACGAGCCCAGTGTCGATGCATTTTTCTGCCGTCCAAGAGTCTGCTTCAGATCGTAGTTAATGTCAAGCTAAACAAGTGGGACTTTTGTGGTAAGTACAACCCATTTTTGGTTCCTTGAGTTTGTTTTTTTAGGTTTTTATTTGCTTCGTTTTCTGCCAAGGAAGAAATCGTGTTGCTATCATTTTCAATTCCATGGTGTTGTTCAACAAGATAATCTTACCGTTTTCGTTTACATCATTTCTTCATGAAAGTCGAATACAACACTGCAATTAACTAATCCTTCCATTTGATGGGTACAGCTGTCGTTTCATATCCATGATTTTTGTTGTCAGGCAAGATGAATGGTTTGATTAGTAAATTTAGTTTTTGTATTACCTCAAATAAAAGTTTGTCATCATACCCCCGAGACTTTTGTTTCCCTTCGTGATATGGGAATTCCCATTAACAGGTGATACTTCTGTTAGTGTACTACCTGTTAGCAAAATCTGGTGTAATTTCGTGGTGCACCCCCTATTCACCCTGGCCAGACAAAGCTTTGTTGATCGAATTTCATTTTCAAAATATTGCATTTATAGGTTCACGCTTTTACCCTGCCTAGATTTCGCAAATTATAATCTACTATCAATATTGAGTTATCACCAAGTTGCACTTACTCCAAATTTATTTTGTCTTAAATCTTAACTTTGTAGACCATTCCGTTAACTTATTTTGGCGTTTGTTGTTAGGACAGTCGTTCGCGAGTGAAATTAAATTGTGCTTCGAGATTTGATTGCGACTACATTTTTGTGTATTCCCGAATAAATAATTCGTGATACGGGGATCGGCCAGGAGGAGAGATTCTCTAATACCATATCAATACTTTGACCGAAACAAAAGAAATTTAAGTACTGCATTGATAGACCAAATTTTCGATCAAAGATGATTCTTGCGCGAGCAAGTTTGTTCCGCCTTTGATGGATGCTACTCGAATTCGTTTTCGTCAATTTGTCAATATGCCTTGGCCAAGCCCCCTTAATGCAGCTTTACGTCTGTTTGCTCATCCTTTTTCTTACTTTTCTCAGGTAATATTGAGTTTGATTGCAAATTAAGAGGGTAGAGAACGTAAAACTATTTCAGACCAGGAGAATTCATAGGAGTAGTGATTTTAAGTGATAGGATGGCAGAAGAATTTCCAACATGACAGCTGATTATGCTACATTTTCACCAGTTCTTCTGTTATTATGATAGCCTGTTTGCAACATTAACACAACCAGAAGAAGGCAATTTAGCAACTGGATCCTTCAACACATGTTAGGAATTAACTGAAAAAACACCAAAACATTTTACAAGTTTTTGTTTGGTGTTGCATCAACTCACTCAATTTTCATATTGAAACATCATTTTGAATCTTAAATTGTGTTGTGTATTTAAAATTCTTATGCAAATTTGATTATTCAATACATACAAATGTGCTTTTCTTTTGTTTCACTTGCAGGGGAAGCAGAGGTGGAATAAATGTGTTACAATATTAGCTAAATGGACACCCTTCTGGCTAACACATGAATGAAAATTGTTGAATAAAAAGTAATCATATACATTTGTAGCCTCTCTTTTAACTGAATCATCACTATTTAGACTTGATCATCTCTACAAAGAATTGTTGATGTATTTACATTTGTTTTTATTAATGTGTTGTAATGTACTTTTATTAATATTTCAAAAACTAAAGAAAATAGTAGTTTCCTATGGTGAATGTTACTTACACAGATTATTGGGTCACTAGTAATTTCACTAGTTGTGGGTTTTTCCTCTCATGATATTTGTTGAAATGAAACCCTCTTTTATTGTTGATTTGCACAAGTGATGGTTTTATTGTAACTCAACTTGTACACATTTTGGTCTTTCAAGTAAAACTACTACATATCAGGCCTCTTACTTCAACAGTGTAAAACAAACCTCTACCATTAAAAAAAACATTTTAGTGAACGATCAAAACAGAACAGATGCAAAACAGCAACAATGCGTTTCTAGATTGGTTAGTAAAATTCTTTTTACTATCATCAGAATGTTGGGAGGAGGTCATGCAAAACAAAATGAATCAAAAATATTTGCAGCAGCAAGAAACTCAAAAGATATTGTTAGCTCTGAGAGCCTTTTCACTTCTTGGGAGATTTCTCCTAAATAAACCAGAGGATCAGAGGGAAGTTGTGTTTCATAGCTTATGTAGAACATTTTAATTATAATTCCATTCTTAGAACAAACAAAGCAAGCAGGTAAGGGCAGCTGTTTATTATGAAAATGAACATGAGGGTTCACTATTTATGAAGAAAAGTAAAACGGTGAGTTTATTTTGCAACAGCAGCCAATTCAAAGCCCAACAGATCAACTGAGGAATTACCAAGAAATCTGAGCTCCTCAATGTACAAAGCTTCAGTTATTCCAATGGGCAAAATTACTCGAAAAATATAACCACTTTGGTTTATTTTGACTTGAAATGGTTTCCCTATAGTCGAACGTTTTCCATGCACATCAGTCTACTCTTAATCTGAGCACAACTATGATCCAAGCAAAGCCTAAATTATAGTTCAAAAATGTTAAACAGCAAAACCCCAGTAGCAGAAACTAGGGAATCTGTTGATCATAAGTCAAATGTAGCAGTTCATTAGTGCTTGTCTTTGCAGTGAGTTAATCTTAAAATTAACATTAAGAACTTTCTGCTTTTATTTTAAAAGTATAAGGAGCTTTGTCCGGTACACTAGTAGACAATGGAAAACCCAATACACTAACCCAGCCTAATCATGAAATTTGATAAATGAGCTCCTTGATGTAAGCGTATATAACTTCAATTATTGAATATTTCAAATACATTTTAAAAATAACACTTCCGCTTATTTTCACTAGAAATGGTTTTCCTGCGCTTTGACCTTTTCTGTGTACATCACTGTCAAACTGAGTCTAAATTATACCGAAAAACTCACTGAATGTTATACAGAAAGAGCCCGTGAAAGTACGTATTTCAGTTGAATTTATAGAACTAACCTCGAAGAACATCGTTCTTCTGTTGACAAAGCCGCCGTTGAACTTTCGCTGACCTCTGACACAGCTATGGAGTGCTTCGTCATTTTGTAAACTTGACGGCATAAAGAATTTTCCCAACCCGGTATTCCTGCTTTTTAGAACAGATCGCTCCTCAGTCAAACCGTTTTTTCCCCCAACATATTCACGCTTACACGCCGCATGAACCTCCACGCAGGAAAAATCCGCTTGTACGCTAGAGCGGATACTTGTACAAATAACGTTTTATGGTCCTTAAGAAATCATTTCCAATTTTTACTATCATTAGGAAAGAGGACGACACATGAACATTAATATTTTTATCCAAAATATACTAAGAGAATAAGTGATCCAGTACATCTTTCCACCGGCGGCCATGTTTGTTTACACTGAAATCTCTTTGGCGCGCGTGTAGAGGAGCCTGGATTCAAGGGTAAGAATCAACCAATCAGACAAAAGTCTCCCTTGCTTACTGGACATCCATCTTATAGCCAATTGACACCTGTCAAAACAAGGTATCCGCTGACCAGTGTAACGTGACCATATCGCGGGCTCAAGTTAAGACCTCATCGAGGTCAGCTGTTTTTTTTGAAGTTGACCGCTGACCAGGTACTTGCTTTCGATTGGATCGCAGGCTCAAGCCAAGTGTGGGACACCCAAACCAAATCGAGGCCGTTAAAATTTTTCGCGCGCTTTCTGCGGCTGGTAATTTCACATTCAGTTGGTTTCTTTATTTTGAGCAAAACAACTTCATCTTCTTCGATCGAAGTTTGTCTTTCGCGTAAAAAGCATAAAGATCAAGAACTTGAACCTTACTCCGGAAGGTGAATTTTCAACTGTTGAAAGGAAGGACGGAAGATTTTTCTCAGGAAAAGCTTCAAAGATTGTGCGGTTGAAAACAGTATAATTCAACGCTTCAAGGGCTTTCATTTCACCGCGGCATCTTGCATCTCACCAAGAAAAGTCACTTAACAGTTCACCGGTATTAATGGGAAGAATGAGTAGCTCAAACTCTGTGGAAGAAGCTCTTTCTTTGGACAAACCGTTTGCTATTTTTGCGGATGCTTGTTTTTACTTTACTGAAGCTTACATATTTTCAAGTGGTAGAAACCTCTACAACACCGGACAGTGAGGTAAATTAAATAAATAGAAGCTTAACATTTGGTTTAATCGTTGTTACTTTTGTTCAGGAATGAAACTTGTATTTTTCTCTCGAATGGATATAAATAAAAATCATCTGTACTCGTTTTGGACGCAAAGAAGTAGTTGAATTGTTTGTTTGTTTTGTTACGTTGTTTTCTTTGCAAGCGAACGAGTGTTTTTACTCGGCTTGGCTGACTGTTTTTCGACCTTGGTTCCTCACAGTAGCGTTAAGAAACTTTTGCCCTTATCTTATCAACACGTAATCGCAATGAGTCTTCGTAAAATTAAGCATTAAAGGGGGAGACTCGAGCTCGAGTAAAAATAAAAAATCCGATCAAATGCATGTGCATGTGCACTTCTCAAAATCTGACATTAAGTTGTCAAAATGCTGCCAAAACAGTCAAAACCCAGCGCGCTTCACTTCGTCAAGTCTTTAAGAGATCTTCGTCGAAAGCAGCCTGTAAACAACAATTAAGTTTCGCCGTCTTTAAACATGTCGTTTGTTTGAACCGGTAAGAATCAGCGTTTGGATGTTAAAAACAGCGAAATGGGTTGACTGGCTGGCTGGTTTTGATAAATTTTAAAGTGGACGGGTCTGCGAGAGAAATGCTCGTTTGGTTTGGCAAGCGCTTTCTTCGTTATCTGGATGATGTTTTGCCACTGAGAATCATTAATTGAAGAAGGTTCTTCGGAAGACATGGGAAGTAACAGTAAAACCATCAAAGCACTTAAGTGTTTTGTGTAAGCCAAGGATAGATTTTGTGGGAAATGGCTCTATTATTCAGCTCTGTCGCATTCCGAGTGATTGCTGTCTCAGTGATTCCTGTTGACTGCTCTAAACGATCAGCTACGGACCTCTTTTTTGTCTTTTCTACGGACATTTATGTCAAATCTGCTAAGGAAATTTTCTAGCTTAATACAAGATAGTTTTGTTACCTGTCCAATTTCTGCACCTTCTCCAAGAATCTTCGAAGAAATATTATTCATATTGTGCTTTGTTTCCTTGTAATAAGTCTTATGTTTGTTGTTATATTGTTTCTGAACCGCGGTCAATTCCTGTTGACTGCTGTAAACGAAGAGTTTGTACCCTTTATTTTTTTTTCTAGGGGCATTTATGTCAAAATAAATACCGATTTTCCTAGCTTTATCATTACAAGCTATTTTAATTACTAGCTAGTCTTGTTTAATTTCTCCACCTTCTCCTTCTTCGAGCAAACACTCGCCGGCATCGTACTTTGTTCGCTTGCAGTGTTTTTGTTTTGTTTTGTTTTGTTTTTGATCCGCTTTGAATCCCTTTACGCTTTCATCTCAAAGTAGTTAGACTCAAGAATGTCCGTCTTTTTTTTTTCTTTTTTGCAAACGTTTACTATCAAAAACTCTTCGTTTTCCCTGCTGCTGCTCAATTGTTTTGGACACAAATTAAACTGGCCCAAATAAACTCTTGCGAAGTTGCTCGGTGAGAGCGTGCAGCTCCGATTCTAGGCTTGGCATGGCTAAATATATATATGGCCTTCAGCTTTTCTTTTTTTAATCGCTACATAACAGACTGGAATAGTGTTCCATCGAACATCATGCATGCACCTTCTTTAAGCAGTTTTAAGTCCTATCTATTACATTATTAGTGTCAATTTTAAATCAGATGTAGCTTGTGAGTGACAAGTATGTAATTTAATTAGGTTTGCTTTGGATTACTTCGTGATTTTTAGTCTCAATCTCAAATCAGGGGTGACTTGTAAGCGAGATAAGTATTTGATTTAATTTGATTAGGTTAGCTTTGGGCCACGTTTAAATTTCACCTCTTAGTTTTTAGAATGTGTAATATTAGATAATATTCTTTGTATGGGAATTTAGTTTCTCCCAATTATTCTCCAGTCATGCACTTTTTTGTTTTGTATCAACTTAGTTGTATTCACATGACAAAGTATTATTAAACTTAAAACTTAAAATTAAACTTAAAGTAAGCTCTTTCTCATCAATGTACACATCCTTTGGACTTCCTCCTCCTGCATACAGTCTTTCAATTAATTTTATTAGTAGCTGGTCACACCAATCTTGTGGGATGTTTGGATGACATTTGGCATTAATGTTTAATGGAATCTCTGATGTTTGATGAAGTATGTTAACCCATTGACTACCGCAGGTTTTTACATTTTCGGAGTGATTTTCCACCTATAGACGATGAATAGCAATTCGTGACTCTTTATTTGAACTACCAGGGAAAAGTGGTGCTGTCCTAAGGCACTGGAGGCTCAAGGTTTCTGAAAACGTCATTCTGACGTAGCTATTTTTTATCCGTGAAGCGACAACGATGGCCCAAGTTCGGTTTGCTTGCGATTTCTGCTAAATTTACAGCCATTTTTCATCTTTAGCGGCTGCCTGATGAGCATCATTAAGCGTGACGGTAGCTAAGAGTCCACTTTCTCAAAGAATCGAGCAAGGTGATGTACTTTGTTGTTGAATTTGGCTTGTTACTCGACGAACTGGGAATTTGGCCGGTCGAACACTTAGTACCTTTGGGACTCGACTATTGATGAATTTCTCGACCTACCGCCACATATTTTGGAGTTTCTGTGTACTGAAGATGACCACGAGCAGGAAATTTTGGCGGTAGGTCGGAGTGGCTGTAGTGAAAGAATTGGGGGAAGGAACGGGCGCTGTCAAAAATTCTCGTTAGTTCCCAGCATGCAATGCGCTCAAGATGTTGAAAATGTCGGGAAGGCCCGAATGCACTGGAACAAAAGGCTGTATCTACGCTCGGGAGAAGAATATGAACAAAAAAAGTCATTTCTAAGCTAGAAAAAGGACTGAATTTCGTTATGATGGTTGAGTTTTGGTTTTTCGACGATGATTTCCCTAAAAAAACATGAAGGCAAAAAGGGGCATTTTTGTTGTTTCTCTTTGACGTTAAAAACGGCCAGTTTCGTTCTTGTCCAAACTCAAAAGGCCATATTTGGTAAAAATCGCTACGTTTCTTGCATTTATTGGATATCCAAATTTAAAGGGCATTCCATTTCCTGCTCTCAACTAACAGTTAAGGCAATATTCGTGCGATTGAGAGAGTTGCAATGTTTTGAAGCATGGGAGTTTTTTACGGCCGGTTTTGGCCGGCACGGGTGCCAATGGGTTAAGATCAAGTTAAGATGGCTAACGGATTTCCAGTACTTTTGCTTTGATGAATCACCTTGATAGTGGTATCAACCAAATGCTCAATATATTATTATCAAGTTGTTTGGTCTTGCACTTAACTGGCCAGAAGAGCAGCTGGATTTCTTTTTGAAAACACTGTAGGTGCATTGAGTGATGAGCTTAATGTTAGCAAGCAGTTTTTTTTTGTGATAGTAAGGTCAAGAAGTAATTGATCAAAATAAATATCTTGGTCTTAATTCATGGCATCTAAATATTTTTATTGATTTCCATGTATCTTTCTTTCATAATTTTTGTGAGGCATACATATATCCAGAGGATACACAATTTCCGATTTCTGACTGTCTCATGGGAGGCTGTGGATAATTGAAATTGCATTCATTATGAAGTGATGATCTGAATCACTATATATCTGATGTGATACTGATTTCAAGGAGCAATCACCAGGCTTCTCCACCAATTTCTAGTGGCTCTAAACCATACCTAAGTAGCTAAGTATGTAACTAAGTTGCCTACAGTTGAACGGGGAAACAGACCTGTCCTTAGGTATTGCTCTAAGATGTTAAGAAATGTTTTGTTTTAAAAATTTATAGATGAAAACTAGCTTTGCAGGTTCTTTTTTACACAAGGTATTAAAGATTATTTTTAAAAAAACCTACCTCAATATTTTTATTTTGCTTTTTTAACATCTCCAAACTCAGTTTGGAAAGGAATTTTTATTACCTTACTCAATAGAACGCTTGTTTTTAGGAGGGGTGGGGGTCCAAATTCGTAAAAGGGGATTCATATCTGCTAGCAGTTCTGGACTAGGGGGTCCAAATCTGATCCACAAGCAGATCTGGACTGGAGGGTGCAAATCCACGTGGGGTCCAAATCCACTGTGCCACTGGCTCAGATCACCTTTCCATACTATTTTCTACAGCATTGGGTCTGTAGCTTGAGTGAGGTCAGATGGGTGATATGACAAGCAGACTATATGTAAATGCCAGTAGAAAAAGAATGCTTTTGGAGCTCCGCTTTTAGGCTTGGCTAAATATATATATTATACCTGAACTACCTACTAATATGGTCAATGAACGCTTCAGCAAACAGCGATATACGAGCCTCCGAAAGGGGTTTATTTACTAAATATATAACTTGTTAAAAATAGACCGAAAGTGGCCGGACAACTTTGTAATAGTAATTGGACCGAGTGGAGTACAATTCAGGGAGTAATCGCGCGAGTAATTTCAAAATCAGACGAGCGCGAAGCGCGAGGCTGATTTGAAAATACGAGCGCGATTACTCCCTGAATTGTACGACACGAGGTCCAATTACTAATTAATCGTATCTATAACAAATTTCGAGGTCCAATTACTAATTAATCGTATCTATAACAAATTTCGGAATTAAAAATTTCTTTTGGGAAGGTCTTTTGAGCGAAAACGTCTGTAGCGCTTTCCATATGTTTTGAAAACTGCTGGAAACGTTTGCAAAGGAAGCCATTAAAGCGCGCGTAATTGACGTGAAAATCACGTGGGTATCCAATTACAGGTATCCAATTACAAAAAGTTCAAATTGGATACCTGTAATTGGACACCCACGTGATCGCGCGCCGATTACGTGACAAATAGGCGCGCGGAGAACTAATCACGATCGAGAATTTTGTTATAGATACGATTATGACATTAATTAAAAAGATATAGATATCTTTTTAATGACGGACGTTGTCTATTTTCGGACTATTTTTTAACCGAATCAGGACTGGGCATTCATTGGGATGATTTTGGCATGGTTTCTGTTGTTGGCTCAGGGGGTGCTCATAAAACCGTCTATAACAATTAGTCGTTCGATTCTTCCCTTATATTATAATTTTAAACGAACATTAATTTGTTCTTTATTGCTGATTACTAGTAACGTTTTCGTGATGCATGACTATTTCAAAGGCAATTAAATACGCTGAAAAATATAACGACGCCAAAGGCTACTAAAAAACTGAAGAAAGAAAGGAAACAGCACTGAGCCGCGAAAAACTGAAAGGAAACGATTTCCGGGATTTTGAAACGAGTACAATGCCGCCTTGTTTTACGTTGAAAACGTATCAGTCGAACATGTCAGATCATATCAACTGAAAAATGTTTCGTCTCCCATTTTACAAACAGTTTATTTTTATGAACGGAAGTTAAGAAAAATGCCTGTGATACATTACCCCATACATACATGCCAACAGGTTTATTAAAATATGCTTTGTACACAGACAAACTTCAGTGTGAAAAGTTATATCTCCCTCACCACGACGTTTTCGAACTCTTTTGAAAGCGACAGGTATGTTGTTGGCATGAAACGAATCTGAAAGGATTCCAAACATTCTTTGACTATTTAACAATTAGAACAGGGCGCAGCCCGAATCAGCCACGACGCATCGAAATCGAGAGCGAAAAATCTAATTGTTTTAGTATTAAATCCTCCTCGCGGACACTTCGAAAACGAGAAGAAGCGGTCGCCATTTTGTTGACAAGCGTTACTTACTATCTATCACGGAATATATAGCGAGTAGCATAGCCAATCAGAGAACTGCGTTTGTGATAGAACGCTAGTAGATTTATACTAAATGGTAATAGGTACTTTCAACTCTTTATTACATGTTATCAAAATGAGTAGCAGTACATTGATAGAAGTATTTGGTAACATCTTGTTCAAATTTACAAGAGGCGTAATAGAGCACTACAACCCAGAAGAACCTCAATTCACTGCAGAGTCTTTTGGATACAATCCGCTAGAAAGCACAGGTCGAGAATGGTATTACCAACCTGTTGACGAGCTTATTTATCAAGAATACAGCGACAGAGAAGCCACAAGTTTGGACTATCTAGCCTATGGCCGTTACAACATGAAGGTTATAAACACCACCTCGCCAGTTGAAGAAGAAGGAGAAGAAGAAAGACAGGAAGACCAACAAGATGAAGACAGAGCCATGGCGTGGAAGCGACTTCGACCATCCGCTCTCCGTACAGTTTGTAAATCAATGTACACTGGAGCCCTAATCTCGCTTCTTGTTCCTTCCTTTGTAGGTACAATATACATACTGGTTTCGCTCATATGCTACAAGACGTTTCACGTCTGCGAATTTCTCCCCAAGAAATTAGTTCCAGTAAACGTGCAGTGGATGAGAACAACATCCGATGCGATATCTTGTGCTTTTTTGTATATTTGGTACTTTGTACTTATTCTGTTTCTTTTTCGTCCATTTCAGTTAAAGGGTGTGTTCTCTCGTTTACTGTTTTGATACACTTTATCGTGTTGCTCTTCAAGCCTTTGGAATATCGCATTCCGTTATTACTAACTTACAAAAGATTCCAATTAATCTTTTGTTTGTAATCAGTGTGTGCCTGCAAATCTATCTTGTAGCAAACCACTTCTTTCCATATTCAAAAAGATAGAAGGTCACTCTGTTCTTACAAATGGCAGCACCCAATTTTCTTTATTACTTCGCAGCTTTTACAGTAGCGTATTGTATTTACCCAGCGTACAACAAACAAAACAGCGAGGTTAAACTATTAATTGCACTCTTTGCTCCTCTCAGCGGAATTTTTGCCAAAGTGATTTCTCGAATATGTGTTCAGCGCTTACGGCACACCGTGTATCCGGGATATTCGTACGTGGTATTGGCGCCGTCCTATTTTGCATCAGCGGTCATGTTTCGAGTTTTACAAGCGGATCTTGACAGCTTACAATCTATTGCTATTCTTGGAATAATTCACGGTGCTGCAGAAGTCATAGAGCGAAGCACAATGGTTGTGATTGATCACATCTGCTATGTGCTTTGGAAAAGAACATCAGCTCCTTGGGGAAGTTTCCGTACTCCCCGCCGTGAGAGACTAATGGCTGATATCGCCATTATGAGTATGTTGTCTGAATCAACGGCTATAGTGTCTGTCAATGGATACCTATACTTATATCAATTTTTTTACCTAGAAAACACTTCTGTTTTGAAGTTGCTGCAGTCTTTCGCCATTACGACGTCAGTTCAGCTGGTGATCGAGTGGTTTTTCACCGCCGTTTCTCTGGCGATAGAGACTTATTATCAGAATATGGCTGTTATGGCTGTTTGGCGAAGACGATGGAAAAGACACACTTTGGTTGCGATTGTTAATGCAATTCCATTAGCTATATGGGCTAGCACTAACCTCTTAGTTATTATACATAGGCGTTTTGACGAGGCTACAAACCAGCCTTGTAAAATGCCATTTACTTAACAAAAAATAAAATAAAAAATCAAAGACGCTGTAAATTACGGGAAAGAAAATGTTTCATGCGAAACACAAGCAAAATCTGTGCGCATGTACTGTTTGTTTTTGTACATAACGAAGTAAAAGGAAGTGGAGTACAGATATCCTGCGGGCTAGTTATTCAGCCAATGCATTAATGTTAACGTCATCCAGACCGGAGAAGGTCAATGGTCAATGTAATGCCTGAAATATATGGAAACGAGTGAATCTTTTAGGCCCCGTTTATATGAAGAAAAGTTGTCCCGGGTAGGAGGGTCATCCGCTCCGCCGATTCAACTTTAGCGAGCGTGACTCTATCATCGAAAGAGGGTGATCCGGGTTACCCTTCTAGCCGAGCCAACTTTTTGTTTCTCATGTATAAACGGTTCGTCAAGTTTGTAAGGGAAATTAAGGAAAAGTTATTAGCTCGCCCAGGGTAGTTCGGGCAGGCGAGTGACCCTTCTACCCGGGACAAGTTTTCTCCATATAAACGGGGCCTGTAGTATGTTTGTAAGACTTAATTTAAACACGGAAAATCATCAGTTGAGTATTACAAGTTAAAAACTAAGACTATTTACAACTGCTTTACATCATTGCCGTGTGGGGAATCCGATATGTTGGATATATGTTGGATACCTTCTTCATATTTCGCTTAAATTGATTAACAGATCCGACATTTTTTAAGCTATCGGGCAAGTTATTCCATAACATGGCCCCGCTATAGGAAAAACAACGTTTTAAATAATTGGTTCACGGTTTCGGCAATGCCAGTTTTTCCTCAGAGTTTCTCAGGTTGTAATTGGAGTAGCTCTGAGCGAAAAGGCGTTGGAGATATTCCGGGGTAAGACTATTCATTGTTTTATACACCGTTAAGGCTTTCTGTTTCTTTCGTCTAATTGATAGCCTCTCCCAGTTAAGGGTGGATAGGAGGTGGTCAGAGTTCGTGTCAAAAGGCAATTTTGTAATTATTCTAGCTGCACGATTCTGCAATTTTTGGAGCTTATCACTCAAGTAGCCACTGAGACAGTCCCAAACCGGGCTGCAGTAATCAAAGTTTGGCAAAATTAGAGCGTTATAAATTTGAATGTCAGTTTCCTTCGGAATAAAGGGTCGCACCTGTTTGAGGGCACCTATAGCTGAGGATACCTTTTTGCTTATTTCTTCAACGTGTTTGCACCAAGTAAGGTCAGCATCGATGGTAACACCCAGGGATTTGGTATGTTCAATCCTCTTGATGATTTGATCGTCAATTCTTATTTCAACGCCTTCAGTTTGGACAGATAATCTCTGCCTTGACCCAATTATCATTAACTCTGTTTTGGCAACGTTTAAACTAAGCTTGTTGGCTTTAAGCCAGCAGCTTAGGTTACTTAGTTCAGGGCCGTTAAGGCTTGTTTGAGATCCGTTAACGTTTTAGCCGATAGCCAGTGTAATGTTTGTGTCATCAGTCAATGCAACATCCTTGGCACAGCGGCCAGCAGGCAGTTGGGGAGATCATTAATATAAATTAGGAAAAGCAAAGGACCCAGTATACTGCACTGTGGAACGCCGCACTTGAGATCACGAGCAGTTGATAGTTTGCCGTTGACATTACATCTTTGGGTTCGGCCACTTAGATACGACAGGAACGACCTCGTAGGCGCTTGCACGAGACCTCACAAGACCTTCAGACGGAAAAGAAATAGCCGTGATACAAACACAACATCTTGCTCCAAAAACAAATGGCCGGGCCCAGCAATATAAATATTGTAAGATAAAGATTATTTATTATACACGGCTCAAAAACGTATCCTTACAAAATGATATCGAGAGTGGCTGTACGGTCAACGGACACACTGAAATGAGCCAAACCAAACTGAAATAAAATGCCTCAAAGAGAGTAAAAGTCGCCAGACGAAAACAACGTGGGTTCCAACAAACTGGCGTTGATAACCCATAAATGACCTTTGAGGTCGAAATACAAAGAATGCGACATTCAAGCACATGGTTCCTTTTAGTTACTAACATGCAAATCCTCTGAATCGTCATGTTAATCCGCTGACAACATACAAGTAGCTAAATTGGTCAAAAGACCGAAATAGAGAGGCGGCAAACATGCGTGTAGGAGATGTGTAGGCATTCCAACCCCATTTTACACGGGATACCATTTCAGGATAAATTGTTCAATTACAGTGAAATAAGTACATTGTATCTTTGGTTACAGTTCACTACCTTAAAGTGAGACAAATCATTATTATAACTTGCGTAATATTATTATCTCTTGGTTAGATTATTCCCGGACTCGGCGTCATAAGTGGGCTGAGTTTGTTGGTTCTCTACTCTGCTCTGCTGATTTAGTCTCCTCAATTAGTAGAGCTTCTGTGCTCGGCTAGAAAGATTTGACACTTAAATAAAGTGATTATTCGAGCAGACACTGCGGCAACAGCTCTTAGAAATGCCGGCGAAACCGTGACAGATAGCCTGCTCATAGCGATGGTACTCAAAGGTCTACCAGAAGAACACAAACCGTTTGTTGTCGTCGTTACACAGAGCGATAAAAAACAAACATTTAGCGAATTTAAAGTCGCGTTACGAAGCTTCGAAGACACTGAGCGAACCAGTGCACGGGAAGTCACTCAGTGATGAAGACGGAATACAAGCAGGAATCCCAGTCGGAAATCGTCTGTTATCTGTGTGGCCGTCCAGGGCACATTGCTCGCTTCTGTAAGAGCAATAATAAGAACAGACGGGGAGAGTGGTGTAACACGTGCCATAACTCATCTCACGGTGACAGAGAATGTCGACGCAAAGGGAAAAATAGGACTGACAAAGTAAAGCAAGTTTCTGAGACTTTGGAGGATTCTGACAAAGAAGCAGAGCATTCATTTGTGTTTGAGACCAACGCCTATGCGGGTGAAAGCGCTACAAAGAAGCCAAACACTCTACTAGTGGACTGTGGTGCAACCACCCACATCATCAATGATGAATTTAAATTCAGCAGATTTGATGACAAATTTACACCAGAGAAGCACTACATTGAATTAGCAGATGGGACACGATCTAACAATGTGGCACTAAAGAGGGGAGATGTTGAAATAACCATCATGGATTCCACTGGAAAGCGTGTCAATGCAACACTGAAGAATGCATTATACATTCCTACGTATCCTCAGAACATATTCTCAGTGCAAGCTGCGACTAAAAGAGGTGCTTCAGTAAGTTTCAGTCGATACTATCTCAGTACCTTCAACAAGAATGACTCTGACTCTGTTAACTATACATGTGACCAGAAAGGTTGGCATGAAATCCTAGGACATTGTAATTATGAAGACATCTTGAAACTGAAAGATGTAGTGGAAGGTATGAAAATAAGCGGCAGTAGTTCTAGCAAACCCAGGGATTGTAATGTTTGTATTGAAGGGAATATGACCCAAAGTAGGAATAGAAATCCAGACACGCGTGCTACCGCACCGTTAGAATTAGTTCATACGGATTTAGCTGGTCCTATTGATCCAGCGTCTAGAGAGGGTTTCAGATATTCCATAGCTTTTACTGATGACTATTCAGGAGCAGTATTTGTGTATTTTATGAAGAGTAAGAGCGACACAGTAACTGCAACTCAAAAATGTTTGGCAGACACAGCTCCATATGGTGAGGTCAAATGTATCAGGTCGGATAATGGTGGTGAATTTATTTCTCAGAAGTTGAAGTCTCTGCTGGAGAGAAATAAGATAAAGCATGAAATGTCCGCACCCTATTCTCCCCACCAAAACGGTACAGCAGAGCGACATTGGAGAACCTTATTTGAAATGGGAAGGTGTTTACTTTTGCAGACTAATTTGCGCAAAGAATTGTGGCCTTATGCAGTAATGACTGCCCCGTACATACGCAATAGGTGCTTCAACAACCGCTTAAAGCAGACAGCGTACTTTGCTATCACTAGCAAAAAACCAAATTTGTCTAACATGAGGGTTTTTGGTTCTGAATGCTATGCATATAGGCAGGACAAAAAGAAATTAGATCCCAGATGCACGAAGGGGATTTTTCTTGGGTATGATAAGGGGAGCCCTGCCTATCTGGTGTACATCCCAGAGACAGGTAAGGTTATGAAGTACAGGGTGGTGAATTTTCCTACGACTAGGAAAGGGGTGAAACAGCAAACCCAAACAGAAAGTCTGTTGCCTGATGATGATGATTTCGCGCCACCACAACTCAGTGTACCTGATATCGACAGATCTCAAAAGTTTCCGGATAAACTTGCTGAACAACCTCAGGCTGAGAGTGAAACCAGTCCTACTTGCCAGCCTCCCGATGAAGGTTTGAGACGTTCTACAAGAATGAGAAGGCCCCCTGCCAACCTCAGCGATTATGTCACAGACATGGAAGGTGACGATCAGGTACTAACAAATATAGATTACGGTTACAAATCTTCTGTTTTCCCTCAAACTGACCAAGAGGCCATGGACTCACCTGAGTCTAGCAATTGGAAGGCAGCAATGGAGGAAGAGATGAATTCTCTAACTGAGAATAACACATTTACTTTGTCTGTTTTGGCAGAGGGCAAAAATGCAGTGGGGGGTCGTTGGGTGTACACTATCAAAGAAAGGTCCACTGGTGCTAAAACTTTCAAAGCTAGGTATGTTGCTAAGGGTTACAGCCAAGTGAGAAGTGTTGATTTTCAAGAAACCTTTGCACCAACTGCTAATCTCACACCATTGCGTGTGCTAATGCAGATAGCAGCACACCATAATTTGGTTTTGCACCAAATGGATGTGAAAACTGCATACCTCAATGCCCCTATAGATTGTGAGATTCATATGAATCAAGCTGAAGGCTTTGAAGTTCCCTCAGGGAGTGGAGGGAGACTTGTGTGTAAGTTGAACAAATCGTTGTATGGCCTGAAGCAGTCGGGCAGGAATTGGAACCATGTACTACACTGTTTCTTGTTGGAGAACGGTTTTGTCCAAAGCCCTGTTGACAATTGTGTGTATACCAAACATGTTGAAAGTGGAACGTGTTGCTAATGTCTGAAGCTAAAGGAATGCTGGAGGAAAGATTTCATATGAAAGATCTGGGAAGACTTTCATACTTTTTGGGTATTCATTTTGAGCAAGGAGATGGCTTTGTAAAGATGAATCAAAAGGGGTACATCACTAAGGTGCTTGAGAGATTTGAGATGCCTAGATGTAAGCCAAGGCCTACACCCTCAGAACAGAAGCTTGAGTTTGATGGTGAAACCCCTGTAGATCCTAGAAGATACCGTTAAGCAGTGGGTAGTTTGGTGTATGCTATGACATGCACCAGACCAGACATATGTTGGGTTGTTACTAAGTTGTCACAATTCCTGACTGCTCCCATGAAGGGACACTGGATAGCTTTCAAACATGTGCTGCGATTCTTGAAGGGGACTCTTGATTTTGAATTATGCTATAGAAAGTGCAATGATGGTCTTACACTGATAGGCTACAGTGATACTGATTGGGCGTCATCTACAGATGACAGACGTAGTATCAGTGGGTACTGTTTCAGTTTGAAGAGAGCCGGTCCTCTTATTTCCTGGAAGTCAAGGAAACAACCAACAATGGCTCTATCATCGTGTGAAGCTGAGTACATTGCTCTGGCAGCAGCAGTCCAAGAAGGCATGTACCTCACTCAAATGATAAAGGACGACATTGGTGAGGTAAGTGGCCCTGTTTTAATTTTTGAGGACAACCAAGGTACAATCGCCCTGATGTCATGACCAAACCAATTACCAAGTTGAAGTTGCAAAAGTTAGGCATATAAGTATGCAAGTGGTATGCAAGTGTAAGTTCATATTGTTATTGTTGTATCCATTTAAGAGATAACACATTGTATGTTACGTTCACGTTCTTGTAAAGGTATATGGATGTAATTCTAGAGCATAAGGTAAGATCAAGCAGGGTGTTAGGATGATCTAATTATATGCAGTGGGATGCCTGTACAATTTACATATATGATGCAATAAAAGGTTCCCGGATATTGTTCTTCCATGAAGTAACAGCATGGCGTGTTTTTTGTGTTTTATACGCTAACATAATCCGAACACATCTTCCCCCGTCATGAGCGAAACAATTTCCACGGTTCCACGGAATGTCTGCTCGAAACTGGTCAGAAACTAGATGTAAGTTAGTAATGCCAAACGTGGTGCTAATGCCATGCCGATCAACTCCAATGAATTTGACCCGGCAGTGGCTCGACTATAACACGGCAATGGTTCAAACGTCGAATTTAATGCAGTCGCACTAAATTCAAAATACAACAAAACAATAAAACAACCTAAACTAAGTTAATTAATAGATATTTACTGAAGCTCACAGCATTATATGCAATAATCATGGTGTGAGCCGAAGTAATGATCTATTATAATGCGAAAACTGCAGTCCACAGAAACAAGTAATCAGCTGTCTCTGTTTGTCAAGGTAGCTGTCAATTTGCATACTGCTCGACAAACATCACAGTTGTTTGTGAAAGTCAACTGACTCGTTGTTTGCAACGATGGCGGAAAGCCGTTCAGAAAGCAGTTCGGAATAAGAAAATTTGGCTAAACTTCAGAATACCCGGCCACATCATTTATATACATTGAATACCAAAAATGTCCATTGTAATATGCCTCGTTCTTCAAAAGCCTCCTACACGTGTAAATGATGTGGACTTGCGTTGGTTTTGCGAAGTTGTATAGCTATAATCAGATCTCCTGATCGTTGTCCAGGAATCGGTGTGTGGTCGAGTGAAGCGGGTGGAAAACGTTCAATGGAGAATTTTGCGAATAGTGATGGTATACGTTATTTAAACTGCTGAAACCACTGACGAAACCAAAATTGAAATATCTGTTATATGTGATGAAAACTGTTAGTTAGAAATCTTCTTTGTATTAAAGGTACTTTTTGTGGTGTTTGGGTCGTCTATAGAGTAAAAAATATGGGACCACTTCACCAGTGGACATGTGACACGTAAAGCATGCTGCATTATTAAAACACGCAGCATTATTAAAAATAATACAGCATGTTTTAGGTTTTATAATGCTGCGTGCCGATTTAGCACGTGTTTACATTACCCCTGATAATTTCGCTGTCATCTTTCTGCAACGTTTTAAAAAAATCTGTCCATGGGGTTCAGAGCCACTTTAACTTATCGAAAAATTAAGGTGGCTCTGAACCCTATGTACCAATTTTTTAAAAGCTGTGCAAAATGATGAATCTTCATATGCTGATTGCAATTCAATAATAAAAAACGGGGCTTATGCGATTCGTTTTTGTGTTACAGGCACATACAGCCAAAATTAAGGATGTTTCTAAGAGGCTGTACTGTTGCTGTGGTAACCTCATGGCCAAACAATGATTACAACTTAATGAGAAATAACTGGGATATTTTTGGATACCATGTTCAAGGAAACAAACGAAACATTGTGAGAGTATCGATCCATCAAAGAGTTGGTGTTTAAAAATAACGAAACCATTTTGAGCCACCTCAAGTCGAATTTAATTTTTGAATTTAGTTGGGCACGGCAAAAGCGCGACGTTTGGAACGGGCCTAAGGGATAGGTTACGCTTCACGAGATGGCTTCTTGAAACTGATCTGTATGATGCGTGACCAAGGGGCCGGGCAGAAAAAGAAAACATTTTTGCAAAACATCTTATTTTAGCCTACGTGCAGCCGTACCCACCCCCGAGGAAAACCGGGAGGAGGTAACGTCTACGAAAAGTTGGCACGAATCGTGTTATGCGACGTCACTCTTGGATGAAAATATTTGATGGTTTTTCCGCCTTGATCAATATTTCGAGAATACTGATTGGCCGAAACGGATCTCCCTTGTTGGTGAAGAAACGTGAAATATGGCGGACGGAGTGTCGGAAGCTACATGCTACACGAACTAAAGTGGAGTTAAACGCAGCTATAAATGAGGTCTGCGAGACTTTTGGACTAGAGAAATTCCACGAAGAGCAACAAAACGCCATAGCTTTCATGTCCTAACAAATATTTACCAGATGTTGTTAAATACTAAGATACGGTCTGAATTCCGCTCCAAAATTGAAACTGAACGGCTAACTTCATACGGTCTTGGAAAATCTATCCTAAACCCCTACTTTAAAGTTCGTTCGACCTCACATAACAAATTCAAATATTCACTCAAAATTGAATTACCATCGACGACTCGAACGTTAACTTTATTCTCCAAGCAACCAGCCCGAGGATAGCTTCCTGTTGCATTTTGTATCTGTACGCTTTGTCAGCGTGTTCGTTGCCGACCACATTTCTTGCAGCAGGTATGTGAATTTGATAACCAGTGTCCTTCTAGCTAGCGAAAACGCTGGAAATAGGTAATCCACCTTCTAATAAATGCGTTTATCATGAAGAGAAGAGATAAGGGAAAAGGTAGAAGGGCAAATATAACTCGTAGACCATACACCGCTAACTGGTGATGCTTTCCATAATTTCCTTCACGAAGTTTCCAGGAGGTGCGCTACATGCAGGGGTAACTTCACTTCCTTGCGGAAGAGCCGAAAAATGTCCAGTTTCAAATTCTGAAATATCAGGCGAACAAAGGTCACAGGCTAGAAAGTATGACAATCAGCAGAGAGCTGATACTGACTTGTCTCATCAGTCGAGCACGTCACGTCTGTAATGACCTTGGTACTTATAAAATCCAACGAAATCGAAACGGTATCCGGGATTTTTGGTTTTGAATTGAAAGGGTATGAGCCGAACTTGTCAGATCAAATCGACTGAGAACTGTTTCGTTTCCCATTGCTCGACCAGTTTATTTTCGTGAACGTAACTGTGATCACTGACATGATCGCATACCGTCGGATGCCAACTGGTTTATTTAGATATGCATTGTACACTGACAAACTTCACTGACTCAGTTACATCGATCTTCCTCACCACGACGTTTTCGAACTCCTTTGAAAGCGACAGGTGAGGAAACCAGACACTGACGTTGTTGGCATGAAACGTATCTGAAATGATTCCAAACATTCTAAATGGTAATACGTACTCTCAGGCTTACAATAGTTTCACGTACGGGAGCACAAGAGCACATGGTTCGTAACCAACGCGGAAATATGAGCACGGTACGTTACAAAGCAAAGTCACATTAAGCTATACTCAGAGGGTTTCCTATCCATAGCAAAATAACTCTTTATTACATGTTATCAAGAGAAATGAGTAACAGTACATTGATAGAAGTGCTGGGTAACATCGTGTACAGTTTTACAAGAGGCGTAACAGAGCACTACAGCCCAGAAGAACCTGAATTCACGGCAGAGTCTTTTGGCTACAATCCTTTGGAAAGTACAGGCCGAGAATGGTGTTGCCAACCTGTTGATGAGCTTATTTACCAAGAATACAGCAACAGAGAAGCCACAACTGGGTATTATCTCATATCCAGTAGTCTTAATGTGAGGGTTATCGATGCATGCTCACCAGCGGAAAACGAAGAAACAAGTGATGATCAGCGAGATGAAGACACAGCTATGGCTTGGAAGCGACTCAGACCATCCGCTCTCCGTACAGTTGGTAAATCAATGTACGTTGGGGCCCTCGTCTCGCTTCTTGTTCCTTCCTTTGTAGGTACAATATACATGCTGGTTTCGTTCATAAGCTACAAGACGTTTCACGTCTGCGAAAATCTCCCCAAGAAATTAGTTCCAGTAAACGTGCAGTGGATGAGAACAACATCCGATGCGATATCTTGTGCTTTTTTGTATATTTGGAACTTTGTACTTATTCTGTTTCTTTTTCGTCCATTTCAGTTAAAGGGTGTGAAAAGAAAACTTTTTCTTCTGTGTTCTCTCGTTTACTGTTTTGATACACTTTATCGTGTTGCTCTTCAAGCCTTTGGAATATCGCATTCCGTTATTACTAACTTACAAAAGATTCCAATTAATCTTTTGTTTGTAATCAGTGTGTGCCTGCAAATCTATCTTGTAGCAAACCACTTCTTTCCATATTCAAAAAGACAGAAGGTCACTCTGTTCTTACAAATGACAGCACCCAATTTTCAATATTACTTCACAGCCATTACTATAGCGTATTGCATTTACCCTGCGTACAACAAACAAAACAGCGAGGGGAAGCTGTTAATTGCACTCTTTGCTCCTCTCAGCGGAATTTTTGCCAAAGTGATTTCTCGAATATGTGTTCAGCGCTTACGGAACACCGTGTATCCGGGATATTCGTACGTGGTATTGGCGCCGTCCTATTTTGGATCAGCGGTTATCTTTCGCGTTTTACAAGCGGATCTTGACAGTTTACAATCTATTGTTATTCTTGGAATAATTCACGGTGCTGCAGAAGTCATAGAGCGAAGCACAATGGCTGTGATTGATCACATCTGTCATATGCTTTGGAAAAGAACATCAGCTCCTTGGGGAAGTTTCCGTACTCCCCGCCCGCCCCTCCATGTTGTCTGAATCAACGGCTATAGTGTCTGTCAATGGATACCTATACTTATATCAATTTGTTTACCTAGAAAACATTTCTCTTTTGAAGTTTCTGCAGTCTTTCGCCATTACGACGTCGGTTCAGTTAGTGATCGAGTGGTTTTTCACCGCCGTCTCTGGCGATCGAGACTTATTATCAGAATATGGCTGTTATGGCTGTTTGGCAAAGACGATGGAAAAGACACATTTTGGTGGCGATTGTTAATGCTATTCCATTAGCTATATGGGCTAGCACTAACCTCTTGGTTATTATACATGGACATTTTCGTGAGGCCACAAACCAGCCTTGTAAAATGCCATTTACTTAACCGAAGTGCGTGATCGCACGTTACCTGATATATGAAGTCAACACGATAATTAACACAATATAAAGATTTGCAGGACTTTCAGAGAGGCAAAACAATCTTAGTTTCTTTTTTCTTGGAAAAGCCAATTCCGTACTTTTTAAGACTTTCAGTTGCATACGAACCTAATAAAGGAGGTCAACAGGCACAGAAACATGCCATCCTTTTGTGACAGCCACGTTATGAAGAGTTACTTAACTACACAAACTATGCTACACACTACATTGTGATGCAATGTCACGCAAAGCATTACTATGTAACGCAATGTCACGCAAGTAAACTGTTCTTTGCTGAAACTTTGATTATTCACTTCAGCAATTGGCCGAGAAAAAAAAAGGAGAAAAGACCCCACTGCAGTCTCACTTGCTAAGACACATGAGTTTGGTGTACTTTCGCAAATCGCTTTTGGTTGGCTATCTCACTTTGAGGCACCTTTCTTTCAACTGTTTTCTTTTACGTTTTCTTTTATGACGCCTTGGTGTTGGTGAGCCGACGACCTCGTTGATGAACTCCAACCTCGTTCCCAGGGCTTTTTCCCTCACTTGGGGCCAAGTGAGGGAAAAAGCCCTGGGAACGAGGTTGGATGAACTCAATAAACTGCGAGAATCACTGAGGGGAGGGATTTAGGAATGACACACGAAAAGTAAATATTAATGTTATTGAAGACTGCAACAAAATCCCTCTTTGGTCCTAAGTAAAATTGTAAGTAAAAGTAAAAAAACAAATGTGTAGCGCTGAGCTAAAACAGTTTTTTTTGTAAATAGCTTTTGACAGGGCGTGGTATTGTTAGCAGATAATGAAATGCATTGTAAGTAAGGTATTGTAGGTAGTGTATTGTACACAGTGCAGCGTTGTGACGTTCTTCGTGTGGTGTCCGTTTTGTAAACATTGTGTCGTAATTCTTAAATAAACAAGAGGCTACAATTAGCCTAAACCCGGGCTTGCAAAAAACAGTATTGTATCCCTAACTTAGTGCTAAACAAAAGAATAGAGGGAAGTCTGTCTTTCTTACATCGGACGCATTGTGTTTAGCTTGTGTTGGAGTCTATTTCTTTAGACCCCTATCAACATATATTCCTCTAAAATACAGCTCAACCATTGAGCACAATAATTATAACACTTGTAAAAAATATTTCTAAAAGAACAAGAAAAAGAGAAACAGAAAAAATAAAGCCCGTGATATATACCACTAAAAGACATCGAACCCGGGTTAGCTGCGTCACAGGCTGGAACAATGACCTTTAGGCCACAGAGGTTTATCGTTATGCAAGATAAACTAGTGTATAAAATAGTGTATTGATTCCAAAAAAAAAAAAAAAAAAACTAAGCACACTTGTTTTCGCTTCGATGGATAATTGTTTGAGAAAGGAAACGCTTATCGAACGATGTAGGATTTTTTCGCATAAATGTGAATGGAGTCTCGGTGAAATGTGAGTAGAAAATTAATTAGCAGAGTGAAACTGTTTACAAATACATCAATCCAGGGTCATTTGAAACACAAAAAAGGAACGTTTCTGGACAGTTTCAAGGGACGCTAGTACATTTGTAAAATATAATCGCTTATCATTCAAAAATTAAAGTCCAGCAATTGAGATATTGTGGCAAAATAGTAAATAAACTACCTGTCAAAGTCTCAGGGGTGTGTGATATCCCGTACTTGAGTTATTCAACAAAATGTACATCTCAATGGAGCGGATACGGGAACACGGCAATCCATCTGGAGTTAAATTTTGGTCATGTTAAAAGCTTTCTTCTCGCTGTTGAACTTGCAAACATTGGTATAGACACTTGTCTTAACATATTAGTTGTTCAGACTTCAAAGACACAAGGTGAATCGACGTTTTCCGATACGTGACAACAGGCATCATTCTTGCTGTTGATATGAGATTTACACTCGAATCACTCGGCCGTGAAAGGTCAAACTCCCTTTGTCTGTAGTCTCTAATTTTTGGGGCTCCCCTCGCGTCGCGTCTCCTCGCAACTTCGCGCGCGCACGTGTCTTTCGCCCGCTCCACAATCCATCGCCAAAATTAGAGACTACTCGCAGTCTACTGAAGCAGACACGAGGAAACACGGCAGTCCATCTGCCGTTAAGTTTACTCATGTTAAAAACTTTCTTCTCGCCGTTGAACTTCCAAACATTCGCATAGCCACTTCTCTTAACATATTGTTTCTTCAGACTTCAAAAGACACAAGATGAATCGACATTTTCCCATACGTGACAACACGCATCACTGTTGTTAAAAATAGTTAGCGCTTGCGCAGAAACGCCGGAAGTGCACTTTGTGGATGATACTCGACGAAAAAGAAGAACCGTCGGTAATCTTAGACCCGGGCGCCGCGCGAGACCCGCGCAGCCCGGGCAAAAAGCTATCCTTAAAAAAATTGTTGAAGACTATAGATTGGCTTAAAGGGGCTCTGTCACGGCAATTCTTGTCATAAGTTGTTCAAATCGTGAGGAAGTACCTTTTCTAATACGCGATCGGCCCGTCTAACACGAAGAAGTAGATTTCTAATTATTTCTTGGACGGAAAAGGAAGTAATATTAGTTAATGGGGATTTTTCCGGGTGACAAGGACGAAACTCGAAAAAAGTTAACCTAGCTTTTTTCAAGTTGCAATCCATTTCCTCCTTGTCATCCGTGGGCATGCGTAGACAACCGCAAATAGTTTCAATGCACATATTAAGGCAAGGTACACCTGAACACCGTTTTTAAGTAGCTTAACATGAATTTAACGTTAATATCTCGTTTGCGTTTCAAGCAATTAAAAATCCCTCTGCTCATCTCACGAAGCTATGTTGTGGGATATTTTGTGAATTTTTGAGTATGTTTGGGAAGAGATAATTTTTCTCAAAGGATTAGTTAAATTGATTGAATTAGGGAATATTATGGATTCAGTGAAGGTTTAAAATTGGAAGTTGAAGTGGAATATTAGTAGATGGACACCAAAACAGTCCCCAAGCAACCTGCAGTGCCGTTGTGGGGTGTCAACTGACTGGTAGTGTTTCAAAACATTCTATACCCATTTCAATCCCTTCTTCAAACTCCATAAAATTACACCCAAATTCACGTTTACCCCCACCTTAAGTACTTTGTAGGAAAAGTGGATAATTTCTTAAGCGTTCCACATTGCAAACACATTTTTTTGGGTTCAGACCCAAATTACGCGACACTGCCGCTTTAAAAGCTCACCCGTCCGCTCCTTCCCCGTCCGAAAAAAAAGACCCGATAGTTCCTGTTACGGATTATTCAGTGGTACATTATTGTGATAAGGTTGCGGTATAAAGTACGAGAAGTTCTCCTTATTACACAGAACAGGATCATCGAATAAGAAGAACTAACAAAAGTCGCTACAATTTTGTGTGAGATTGCGCGTTTCCCCTGGGCAAGAAAATCACAACTGGTATGTGTTATTAACAAGACTCTCGCTGAGAGAAAACGTGACTGCGCGCAGTTGTTTCTCTCTTCACTCGGCTCGCAATCCTTCGCAAATATCAGTTCAACCTTTTATTTGATTCAGGTTCCCCTTTAATGAATATTCCCCAACAATCTTCTTTTTATTCAAAAGCTTGCATAGTGCCCGGTCCCCCTTGATCTCGATCTCCATGCAGGGATTGCATGCAGGGATTGTGCCCACAATTGCTCTTATCATAAGCTAATCCATTTCCCTAGAATTGTCTCTAGATAGCCTTCTTCAGCGATGACTTAAATCCAACAATCTCACCCGAAAATTACTAAATGTACTTATGATAACAGACCTTACTTCATATATCCCAGCCAAAGGAGAGAAACGTTTCGGATGTTGACAAATCCTTAATAGTTTAGCTTCGAATTTGTGGCTTTATTTGTTATCAATAGCTTAAATGTTACAATTTTATGGGGACATTGCTTTCCAATTACTGTTTTATCTATTATCTGCTACACATATAGTTTTCTAAATTTGAGTATTGTTCTTAGTTTCTTAAATCACCCCCCCCCCCCCCCCATTAGTAGAAGTTTGGTAGGCTAGAAGATTTGACACACAGTTTAGTTGTTTTTTGCACGTTATGTTTGATCATAGTTGGGATTTAGTAGGACGTCCGCAATTTTGAAAACCGCTGTCCTGTATCCAAACGTTAGATCAGGTGGTTAGATGTGTTTGCATCCTATAACCTGTTTGCTATCATCGAAGACACTTACCTTTAGTAGCAGGAAGACATCATGTTGCTATAGCAACTTGCAGCGTTTGTGCAAATCTATCGAGGGACAGCTGAACTTGTTGATCAATAACGCTGTTGTTGAACCCAACAGTCTTAAACTTGAATATGTGAATGATCATCGCAGTTATGAACACTACTTAAGCATATATTCATTATCATATGGTCTTAAACTTGTCAACATGTCAATAAGTGTTATCAGTTCTTTCAGATCTGTTCCGTTGATGAGATGACGAGAGTCCGACTCATCCATGACTTCCCCAGGCTTCAAATTCATTTCATCTTGTGGGTTATCTTCATTTTTACTAGCCAATGAGAATGCTTGAATAATCGCTAAATGCAGCTGTGAATACAAAAGCCTTGTTTCATGCTGTGTGTGTCCGTCGCTTGAGGCACAGTCACTAACTAGTGGCATGAGAACCACCCAGCGCAGAAGCCCCAGTATGGGAGCAGGGGGAGTGGGGAAGATTCAGGTGGGGACAGTGATCCACGCAGGCGTCCAGCTGTCAGCAAGGTGGAGGGGAAAGTTACTAAACACAGATCAGGTTTTTTGCCGAACCACGAAGCCACAACTTTCAGAAGAGATGAAGGGGGTATGTTTGAGTTGGTTAATAATCTGTCGCCTGAAACGTACATGTAAAGCAATCAATTATCTAGCCAGCAACGATCAGCGAAATTCACTAGGTACGGCCATTAGTGCGATAGTGATTTTCGCCAATCGACGCATAAACTCGTCCATATTTAGCACACCTAATTTTGTTTTTGCCCATAGGTCTTTAGGAGTTAAGACAGGTTTTCTGCAAATTTCTGTGGGAATTCACAGCGTCCAGTCTAGGTTTTCTTTAAGGACAGCGTCTGTTGTTTCTGTTGCACATCATTTTTTTTTTTGCACACACTCTCACATCTTTAAATACCTTTAGTTATGGGTTCCGAAAATGGGCCCTTTACAGGATGTCAGTCACGTAGTACAAAAACGCCAAGCTAGGACGCAAACAACCCACTGGGACAAGACAAACAATGAAAATTACCGTTTTAAATGATGTAAGCTCTTTGTTTGTCTAGTTCCAGTGGGTTGTGTTCGTCCCAGCATGGCGTTTTTCTACCACGTGACTGACATCCTGCAAGATTCTTGATTCGGCTTCCACTCACTATCAATCAAAGATCAAGGAAGCCATCCATACCCTTTGGGAGCAACTCTTATTGAATATGTAAGTTCAAACAGTCATCTTAATTTATCTCTGTCATACTAGCGTTATAACGTTCACCAACCTCGTTCCCAGGGCTTTTCTCCGCCCTCCTCTCGGTGGAGAAAAGCCCTGGGAACGAGGTTGATTTTTTAGCTGTATATTCTTTCTCTTGTCACATTGATTCCCTTTCTTTGTCACGCTTTAAACATTAATTATTACCTGTTTTATCACACTATGTAACCTTATTTATTGTAATATTAATACACCATTCATTTAGCAACTGATGATGGATGTTTCATCCGAACATGTTTCACAAAACGTCTGATGCAACGATTAGTAGGCTGCAATCATTTCAGCATGCATCATAAAGAATACCTGCTATGTACATCACTACATTGTAAAACATTGCCATGCAGAAAACGTTTCCACAGAAGTACCAGTTGAGGCTCATCGCTAAGGATTAAGCACCAAACTAAACAAAGCAAATTTTTAAATGAATATTGGCAATATGAACTTTGCGCCGAAACGGCGAAAACTCAATACTCCAAATCACTTGGGGCAAAAAGGATTTTCACCTGGAAACGAATACAATATTGCTAACTCTGTACTTTACATTGCTTTTTTGTTACTAATTCAAGCCAAGACTTCTCTTGACCTTTAATGAGTCCAATCTAAATAAAGTCAAGCTACGACAACAGTCTCTTGCATTGACTCGATCCTCTCGTGGATAAAAGCTCTGCTGGCATGCAAGCTATAACAAAGTGAGTTGTCATTTGAATGAATACTTATCTAACTACTGCATGACTATTAGCTGAATAAGGAGGTCAGTTTCTAAAGAAACTGGTGCTGCGTCGTTGGGGGATTAAAATACAAAAGTTTGGTTTATCAACGGAGTTGATAATGTAAATTGACCACCGTACAGGGATTCGATTAGCTGACGTTTCGAGCGTTACCCCTTCGTCCAAGTGAATCAAGGATTGTGGTTATGTATGGTTTATATACAGAAAATGGAGCTACGCTATTGGTGGCAACATGGTAACGTGAAAAGCAGGAATAAATTAATTGATTGAAAAGCGCTCGTTGACGGATACGGCGTGGGGATTTTGAGTGCCGATTTGAAAGATAAATTTTTGTTCGAGATTTTTACGGCTTTCCGTGGTACCTTGATGTAGGGAAAGGCCGGAGATCGACAAGTGTTGTTTGGAATGGCTAAGGAGATTAAAATGCCGAGCGACTGGTTTGGATGCATCTTTATCATCTTTCTCAACATCGCGTAGATGTTTTCGGAACCGGTCACCTGGTCGTCTTCCTGTTTCACCGATGCATAACTTTTTTCATAATACACAGGTTATGCAATAGATAACATTTACGGAGGTACACGTGAAATGGCCCGTGATCTTAACAGATCGCTTAGGACCCGATATTTTGTCAGTGTTTTGAATGAAAGAACAAGTTTTGCATCGCGAGCGCGCGCATTTAAAGGTGCCAGGTTGTTCAGTTATTTTGAATGCGCTTCTGACTAGGAAATTATCTACATTTTTGTCGTGTTTGAATGAAATCAGTGTTGGTAATGCGAAAAGATCAGTCCTGGATCATTTTGCAGTATTTTAAAGTTATTAATAATGATGGCTTTAACTGGATTTAACATTGTGTAATGCCTACGTTGTGGTTTAATTTCATCCTTAGTTTAATGTTTTAACCCTTTATTTATGGGTATTGTAAACCAAGCATCTACGCCAATAGGTTTGATCATCTGCACATTACAATCAATGGTAAACAAAATGAAATAAAAAATTAAAAAACTACACTGCAAATTGTTTTAAATTCCACCTACTATTCATTATGCAAGAAAAAAAGGGGGCGAATTTTCAAACATCTCTTAAAACCCTATGGTCTTATTTTGGTATGCCGATGTTTTGTATGGGCATTTCAAGGCTACAGAAGTTAGATACAACATTCATAAGCAAAATTCAAAGTCTGTAAATCGGCATCAGCCTTTTCTGGACAAATGCAGTCAACTAGATGCAAAGCGGAATAAAACCAAAACAAAAATTTAACCTGACCCTGGCTAAACTGTGGCACTGGCAAGATGCAAAAACCTAATTCAACCATCAGAACTCAAAATGAACGCACTCAGTATGGACAAATTCAAAACACTATTAAAATCATATATGTGGTCATTTGTTCGTTTAACTTCATGGGAAATTGAAATGCGGATTACTTTTCACAGGTGGTAAAATATGTTGAGTTTCAAGCTTACTTCTTCATCACGAAAAAAATTACCTTGATATGTGCTTGGTGGGCAAAACTATGTAAGTCCTACAAAATGATATACCCAAGCAGACAGATCGATGGCACTCTAGCTAATTTTCGACATTTGTATCTAGACTGCTAGCTGTCCATTTCTGGATAATCGAGAACGCAAGAACTCAACAACGTTAACGGGTGTGAGACCGCAGCAAGGAGAAAAAATACGAGACGAGACTGTGGTAGGTGTGAGAAAAAGGGCCTGCATGTTCAAATTTCCTGTTGTACCAGTAATGGAAAATTAGGATTGGCTCAATAGCAACTGTTAATTATAAGCAAGTTTGAAGTGTTATTAACTTTTTGACATGGGATGCCACGGCAGAAGATTTCAGTGGTATTTTTGTCTATCTAGGAGTTTGATTCACTGGATTAGCTCTTTAGAAATGACAGAAATAGCTGAAGAAACCCTAATGAAAATTATGGGCAAAAATACCATGGCCTTTGGTTTGTTTAGTGTAATATTGTGGCTTTTACCCATTGGATTTGATCCTTTGCTGTTTTTGTTTATGATGCAAGAAGTTTGACGCTCCCGTACGAAATCTTATGGCCTGACTAAACCAAAATAAGGCCTTAAAAAGGCCTTAAATGGAAACATAGGGCAAAACACCAACCAAAACTGAACCTAACAGCCTGAGCCAAAAAAATTTGTTTGCTATTTTGTTTACCGTGAACCAAAAACGACCAAAAGCAGGCAAAATATTTTAGGTCATAAATTTGGTTGACAGTAAATGAGCCAAATGTGAACCAAAATCACTTTGGGCTGTTATTTAGGCTCTCATATTGAGATCGCTACGACCTTAAAGCAGGCAAAAAATTTTAAGTCGTGGATTAAGGTCGCTTTAGAAGCCGGAGGCCGACACGTTATATGTGAGTCGTTCGATCGACCGTTGATGGCCACCAGCCACCTGCCTGTTTCTCCATACGAAAATGTCTCACTGATGTCTGGCCTGATAAAGCCTTATTCAGGCCTAAATCAAGCTGTCGCCTTACACAAACCAAACGAAAGCCTAACATCGAACTTGTTAGGTTAAAAAAGTTAAACCGTAAAAAAATAAGGTTTCGTTAGGTTTAAAGTAACTTAATAGAGTAATTTTTTCAGTGGGATTGAGTGCTGTTTAGCTTTGTCTAGGTAGCCTAATTATCGGCCTTACTGAAAGCTTGACATTTGTTTGGTCCTCAAAATAAGTGGGATCAACCAAATTATAACCTAACTGGAAGCTAACGAAATATTTTTTTTATAATACAAAGATCTCATTCTGTCGACTTAGCAGACGTAGCACGCCATCATAAAACACAACTAATGACCTATCACACGGTAAGGTACATGGATTCCTTTAGTTTGTCCTTCAGCCCAAGCAAAGTCCATCCAACATCATGAAGATAAGTCCACTGCAAGGTCAACTTCATGTTTGCAGTTAATTTCATGCGGCAGTTCTCTGGAATGCGTATGTCGTTCAGCAAGATAAAAGATAACAAAAGTACGCTCCACGTGTTGAGTAACAAACTGAATCTTTCACGTTCCAAAAACACGAGGAGTCCTAATTTAATCCGCAATAAATATTCTTTATCGAGGAAAAGAAAATAGTAGACACAATTCTTTAGAAGGAAAATTACGATAGCGAATGGATAAAAGTTTCAATTTCTCGTAGCACAGAGTTGGAACGTGACGGTCCCAGTCCCATGGGACATTTGAGACGAGATCTGTATTGTTGCCGTTTTGTGACCATCTCGTGTTGCAACCAGTGATTCCGTCGAACTTACTGTTGCTCAGTTTAAACTAAAAGCGCGCAAATTTTAAGTGGAGCGTCTTCATTTCGGGATGAAAGTGTGGAAATATACCTTGGATTTTGCCAGGACATTAATTAATACCATACATACGATTTGAAAGGAGCGATTTTCACGGCATCTTTGTCGGGGTTTCTCCGTGTTTTCGGCGGGAACTGCAAAATTAAATGTGAAAGATGCTTTTGGATGTCCAACTGTTTGCTGTAAAAGTCAACTGGTAACCTCCAGGAAACTTGCACCCATCTAATTTTATGGATTCCAAAGAAAGGGAAGTAGCAGACTGATCGAGACTGATCTACATGTAGGTGAGCAAATTTCACCGCTCTGTTTGTTGTAGAAATAGCGGCAAACAAGCTAAGATTCAACCATGAAGCAAACTGTTCCGTGTTTCTTTGGTATTAATTCTGTAATTTGGCAGCTGGTGGCAATTAATTCTCTTACTTTAGATGACTGTCGTTGGTGCAATTCACTGGATTGTAATAGGTTGAAAATTTTTTGCGTGGTCATCAGCAAACTTGCATTCTCGGAGCTGAACAAAATTAAGCTTAACTTCTAGCTTCTTAGCGATTCATACAAACGTATTTACCTTAACAGTTGAGCGTTATAATTTTATAATAGCTGTATCAATAAGCTGACAATATTAAAGAAAAAAACTTCCCTTACAATGCGTATATTCGTGTTTTATGTTATGATTTTATACAGACGTTAGCCTTTCAGATTATTTTGGCGCCTTGGTGGTCGTCAACAACCGCTCCATATCGAGTAAAGGCAAGTGTCGAGTTACTGTTGAGCGTAATCTTGACCCCAAAATGGCTGGATATCAGCCTCAACTACAGCGTACTTTTGGCCCAAATGTGGCCAAAGTTAGGTCAAATATGCAGCATGTCGACAGATATCAGTATCGCGTTACCATTCAGCCAAAATGATGGCGTAGTTTAAGCCCAATTTTGGCCCAGTTTTGCATAACTCGAGTAAGGTTGCCATTTGGGTTCTATTTTGGTTTATTTTGTGGCTCAAACATTTACGTTTCAGTGAGGCTCGTTTTGGTTCACTTTTGGTTGAACTGTTGAGGCCTTATTTTGGTTGATTTCGGGCCAGTTTGGGCTGAAAATTATGGCCCGATTTGTTTTCTGTTTACAGTGTTAATTTTGGTACGGGGGCCTGTTACAGGCGTTTTAGCTATATTTTGTTGCCCATAATCGGTCTCACTACACTGAACATAATAGTTTGTTATTGAGATCTGTGTCATGTTAGGATCTCTATCATATTTTAGCATTTGTTTTAACGAGTGCAGTGAGAATTGTGAAAGCATGTTGGTGAATATTAAATAGGTGCCCTTCGAGGCGTATTGTTTATTTGTCATTTTTAATTTGGTTATGAATTGTGGGTGGAGTCTCCAGCTAAATGCATCAGTTACAGCTTAGATTGCCTCTCAAATAACTTCATGTTTTGTGTTTTTGCGAGCCCCCAGAAAGGACTGCTAGCAGTCTAATTATATTATTAAATCTTAATCTAATTATTACATTGGAAGAAATCACTATGCTTGAATTAAATGAAGCCTGTAAAACATGGAAACAATATTTTCAGTGTCACATAATTAACTATAGCATTTTATTATTGCCTATTTTCCCTTTAAAATTTCTGACTGCTGCCATTTTGGATTCAATGGCATCATACCGTATAGGTGGTTTCCATGTTACGTAATCGCCGCCACGTTGGTGGACATAAACAAAAGATCTCTCATTAGCTCCTTTTGTTCGTCCACCAGCATTTGTTCGTTTCACCATTGTTATCTGTGCCTCTAGAGATTGGCTGCAAACTACCTATGGTTGTCCCATTGTTATCAAACAGAAAGTACTTTCTGCATCCTGTTAACGTTGAAAGTTGCACTCGCATGACATCCAAAAAATTATCCAAAATGCCAGTGTGCAGTATCAATTTCTCTACAACTCAAATATATAGTATTAACACAAATGAATATGTGAATTCTCATTGCAGTTATGAACTTTAGTTATGTAGTAGTGAAAATAAAGCCTAAAAAATTCAGGCACGGGATTCGAACCTACGACCTCTGGGATACCGGCGCAGTGCTCTACCAACTGAGCTAAGAAGCCAGTCTGGGAGCTGGATGCCTGGTTGGTTCGTAATATACCCGTGAGTGATGAATATATGAGAATGAATATATGAAAATCATATATTTGAGAACTTCGGAATAGAGAAATGAATATGTGAATGATCATCGCAGTTATGAACTCTACTTATGCAGTAGTGAAAATAAAGCCTGAAAAAATTCAGGCTTTTTTTCTTTCAGGCTTTATTTTCACTACTGCATAACTAGAATTCATAACTGCGACGATCATGCACATATTCATTTCTTTATTCCGCAGTTCAAATATATGATTTTCATGTATTCATTCTCAAGTATTAACACAGTTTGACACAAATTTGGAATTATTTCTTCTTGTATTTCCAACCTATGACCTGAACGCCTTGGCATTTGCATTTGTAACTATTGACTCTTTCAATTGAATGCCAAGCAGACCCAGCCAGGGATGGGGGGGGGGGGTAGTATTGTTTCAGATTGTCTAAATCGTGAGTCAGGGAAAAATAAATGAAAATAGCTCTTCAGGGTCTTTGGAGGCAAACGTGAGATTAGTGTCATCGGCGTACATCCTCACATCTGATAGAAGGTTACAGTTTGGGAGATCATTAATGTACAATAGGAATAGTAGGGGGCCGAGGATTGAGCCTCAGTTGAGGCACCCCACAACTTATGAAGCTAGCTTCAGAATTTACGTTGTTTATAACTGTAACCTGAGTTCTATCAGAGAGGTAGTCTCGGAAAAGATTAAGACTTGCACCTTTAAACCCATACAGCCCCAATTTTGAAAGAAGTATCTCATGGTCAATAGCATCAAATGCCTTTTTAAAATCAATCAACAGAATGGCATTTGTCAAACCATCGTCGATGTTAAGATACCAATTGTCTGTGATATCAATAAGAGCTGTAAGAGTAGAGTGCATGGGTCTAAAGGCAGACTGGTATTTCGAAAGTAGCTTATTGTCATTTAAATATTTATATACCTGATTAAAAATGGCTTTCTCAAAGAGTTTGGCTATTACAGAAAGTACAGAAATAGGCCTGTAATGGGCGGGGTCAACCTTCGAGTCAGCTTTGAAAATTGGAGTTACTCTAGCACTCTTCCAGTCTTTGGGAATGATTCCAGTGGAAATAACTAAACTAAAAATATGTCAGGGAAGACGCAATGAATGTAAACGATAACTTTAGGAGGTAAGTTGGAATACCATCGAGGCCATCTACCTTGTCCACAGGGATAACGTTCACAAGTTTGCGCAGTCCGTCAATAGTAAGTAATTCAAGCCCGAAGGTGCTATCAGCACAAGATTCTACAAAATCACGAAAACTGACTCGAGGGGGATTTATGTTAGCAGCTAAGTTGGGGCCAATATCAGTAAAATGCCTGTTAAAAGCGTTGCTTAGCTCATGAGGGTCAGTTATCACCGTGTCACCAATAATCAATTTTGACGCCTGAGAAAAGTTTTTCTTTGGCGATAATAGTGTATTAATTCCATTCCAAGTCGCTTTTGCTTTTCCAACGTTATCCTGGAAGTAAGAATGATAGTAATTCTTCTTGCAGGCCTTAAATCGTCTGTACTCCGCCCATTTCAACTGATCATTGGTGACGGTTGCCATTCGCTTTATTCTGTCTCTTTCCCATATCAGTCGTTTGATTTCAGGGGTGAGCCAGGGAGCCTTAGAGTTTCTCTCTCTTCTTTTCTTAACAGGCCGGCATGAAGGTTGGCTACTGCTAAAAATGATTGTTTCCACACCTCCCATGCTCTAGTACGATTATCTATTTGCTCTATTATGTCCCAAGGAACCAGCGCCATGTCTGTCATAAAGTTATCGGGCACAAAATTTTTGTTTTGTCTCGATTCAATAGGGACCTTTAGCACCGAGAGTTTTCGGAGCGACGGCGACGTCGGTGGACGAAAGACACTGGGGCGAGGACGGCGTTGTTCCCGGCAAAATATAAACCTTTAGCACCCTTCATTTTCCGACGGCGACTCCACGGCAAGTTACCGGGTTCTTTGAAACCATTGTTGCAAAAATGAACAAATTTAAGACTTGGCGAGATATACTTTTGCTTAGCTATGCAGACAACAACATTTCGGACGAAGAATTTGTTCCATTATACGATTGTTATCGTTCAAAAAAATCCAGATTTCGGCTGTCAATCGTACGATGTTTTCGATCTAGAAAACATGTATTCAGCTGACTGCAAGGCCGAATTTCGAGTTGAAAAAGCAGACCTTCCTCGCCTTGCAGATGCCTTACATATTCCTGCAGAGAAGCATTTGTGATGGTTTGGAGGGACTGTGTTTGCTGCTGAGACGAACAAGTTATCCCTGCAGATTCAGCGATATGATTCAACGTTTTCCAAGACCAGTTTCTGTTTTGAGTTTAATTACAAATGAAGTCATGGATTTTATTCATGACAACCACTGTCATCTCGTAACAGAGTGGAATAGAGATGTACTAAGCCCAGTTGCTCTTCAACAGTATGCTGAAACAATCTCAAGGAAAGGATCTCCTCTAAATAACTGCTTCGGTTTCATAGATGGGACGGTGCGACCAATCTCAAGACCAGGGAATGGACAGAGGATTGTGTATAATGGACACAAACGGGTTCATGGACAAAAATTTGAGTCCATTGTCTCACCGAATGGACTTATAGGAAACATCTTTTGGCCAGTAGGTAAGAATTTAAATATTTTCACTGAATATTATTAAGATTATATTAATTACAATGTTATTCATATGGGATCTCGAAATCTAAGATTTTTCTTTGAACTTTTGTTTCAGAGGGACGAAAACACGATGCGGGTATGCTCGCTGACTCTGGGCTTCTGAACGACATGGGGAACTTCGCCTTTTCCCCAACTGGCCAACCTATGTGTGTTTATGGCGATCCGGCTTATCCCCTCCGGATTCATCTTCAGGCGCCATATCGCCAGGGTCGTCAAACGCAACAAAAGGAAGATTATAATAAAGCAATGAGTGCAGTACGAGTGTCCGTGGAATGGCTTTTCGGGGACATCATTAATTCCTTTAAGTTTTTGGATTACAAGAAAAATCTAAAGATAGGTCAGAGCAGCGTAGGGAAAATGTATACTGTATGTGCCTTGCTGCGCAATGCCATAACTTGTTTATATGGTAACCAAACTTGTGAGTTTTTTGACCTGGAGCCGCCAACTCTAGAGGAATATTTCCAATAATCATGACATTCCATAAAGAATCATGCTATTTAAAAAAAATATAAAAACAAACAAAATAAACGTTGAAAACATTTATTCTTCATAGTATGTATACATGAACATGGGGCTTCCAATTTAGTCCAAAACAGCATCTTTAAAATTCTGAAATACATGTAACCATTCAGCTTAAATCTCAAACAACAACAACAACAACAACAATATATTTTAAATAAAAACATTTTGATAGCTGGTTAAGCTTACTCATCTAGTAGCTTTTGGACTACAGTCAAAAATGCATTATTCATTTGTTGCTGCTGGAGGATCATAGCTTTCATCATTTGCTGTTGACTTTCCTGTTCCTGTTGTTTTGCGCGTAACTCCCGTTGTCTAATTTCGCGGTCAGTCACTGCTTTCTCTCTCAAAAAGTCGACGACTGGTTCTGCACGTCTCAACTTATGACGTTTTGGAGAAGCTCCACCTTCGTCTGAATTGCGTTTCTTGGTCTCTTTAAGGCTCTTCATCGCTTTTTTTCTGATTTCTTCTGCAGTCTCGTTGTCTTTGAGTTGCTGTTTCGATGCTGATTCAGCCTTTGTTTGTATGGTATCTTCTCTCTCCATTAACTCCTCGATCAGTGATTTCTTCTCCGTTAACTCCTCCACAGAAATCCCACTTGCCTTCTCCTCCTCGCTCATCTTTTTGCTGAACTTTTTCCGGAGAAGGTTCCACCGCTCTCGTACAGCTTTCTAATCCTTCAGTTGGAATTTTGGAGAGTGGATCTCATTCAGATGGTCGACTATCGCTTCCCAAGGCAGTCCACGAGCGGGACTTCCTTTCTTTACCCCAAAAAATTTCTGGCTAGCATTTCTCTCAGAAAGAAAACATCATGTTCGTCGCTCCACTCCATCGGCCTAGAGTGAAACAACGGGAAACGAGAGGTAAAAGTAGTGATAATTTTGATAAGAATGAAGAATCAAAACAACTAAAATCTTGGCCAAGTAACTTTACTCACTTGGATTTTTTGCACTTGATCATCAGTTGCGGCCATCTTTAGTCTGAGCTGAGCCCTACAACTGCCCTTTTAAAATACGATGAATAAAATACGTTTTATGCCAAAAGCTTTTCAAGTAAATTACGAGAATGTATTCTGATTAAATTTTCTACAAGTTAAGAAAACTATAAGGCGAGAAAAAAACGACTATAAGCAGATAAAAGACTCTATGTACTCACGTTTTCTACACACCGTGAAAACAAGCCTTTTGAGGTCGGCGCCGAGCCTGGACGACTTCGCGCCAAATGTACGACTTCAAACAGAAATGAAACTTCACTTCCGGCAGCCGTCGCCGTCCTGTAAAGTCTCTTTGCTAAAGGTCCCTAATGATTTGCGGGAACGACCTAGTCCTAGGGCATGTTAATTTTCTAGAGAAATAGATCAGACTGTGATCGCTGCAACCAATATTTAGGCAAACTGACAATATTGACAAATGCAATTATGAAGCCCTTAACTTTGGGTAAACTGAAAGTTAGGTCTGGTTCAGTCAGTTCAGTCAAATTGTCATTTGCCCAGGACGAGGTAGGGATAGCAGGCTCACTACCAAAGATTCAATTAGACTTATCGACTTATTTCTTACCAATGAGCCAGACAAATTTGTTACATCAGGCGTGTCTCATATTGGTTGCAGCGATCACAGTCTGATCTATTTCTCTAGAAAATTAACATGCCCTAGGACTAGGTCGTTCCCGCAAATCATTAGGGACCTTTAGCAAAGAGACTTTACAGGACGGCGACGGCTGCCGGAAGTGAAGTTTCATTTCCGTTTGAAGTCGTACATTTGGCGCGAAGTCGTCCAGGCTCGGCGCCGACCTCAAAAGGCTTGTTTTCACGGTGTGTAGAAAACGTGAGTACATAGAGTCTTTTATCTGCTTATAGTCGTTTTTTTCTCGCCTTATAGTTTTCTTAACTTGTAGAAAATTTAATCAGAATACATTCTCGTAATTTACTTGAATAGCTTTTGGCATAAAACGTATTTTATTCATCGTATTTTAAAAGGGCAGTTGTAGGGCTCAGCTCAGACTAAAGATGGCCGCAACTGATGATCAAGTGCAAAAATCCAAGTGAGTAAAGTTACTTGGCCAAGATTTTAGTTGCTTTGATTCTTCATTCTTATCAAAATTATCACTACTTTTACCTCTCGTTTCCCGTTGTTTCACTCTAGGCCGTGGAGTGGAGCGACGAACATGATGTTTTCTTTCTGAGAGAAATGCTAGCCAGAAATGTTTTGGGGGTAAAGAAAGGAAGTCCCGCTCGTGGACTGCCTTGGGAAGCGATAGTCGACCATCTGAATGAGATCCACTCTCCAAAATTCCAACTGAAGGATAAGAAAGCTGTACGAGAGCGGTGGAACCTTCTCCGGAAAAAGTTCAGCAAAAAGATGAGCAGTCTTGTACCAGTTTGAAAGAAGAAATGGCTTGGCCTTGGGTTTTTGAATTTCAATACACAAGAACTCAAGGTCTGGATCAGAAAGGTCGGATCTGATTTTATAATCGATGACGTTACGAATGTACATGGCAACACCACCACCACATCTGCACCGGTCACACCTAACCTTCTATTGAGACTGCAGAATCAGTAAAGGTGTTGTCAAGACGAGTCTCACTTAAGGCTAGTATATCTAATGTTTGAGATTGCATTCTTAAGCGATGCTCGTCCAGGTATTTAGGCAAACTGACAAAATTGACAAATGCAATTATGAAGCCCTTAACTTTGGGTAAACTGAAAGTTAGGTCTGGTTCAGTCAGTTCAGTCAAATTTTCATTTGACCGGGACGAGGTAGGGATAGCAGGCTCACTACCAAAGATTCAATTAGACTTAAGAAAATCAGCATAGCAATTCGAAAGAAGTGAAGACCCTTTGCGGTTAAGGTGAACACCCCTACGATTTAAACAAGTTAAGTCTATATTACTGATGCGGAGCAATGTAAGCCCACGGGAACTACAAAACGACTTTACGATCTTATTGGCCTCCTTGATTTTGTCGTTTAATTCTAAGTTATCTGACCTGGTAGCAGTGGTGGTGGTGGTGGTGGTGGTGGTCGTCGTCGTCGTAGTAGTAGTAGTAGTAGTAGTAGTGGTGGTAGTGGTAGTGGTAGTGGTAGTGGTAGTGGTAGTGACTTTATTTCACGAGGGTAGCACATGACAGTATGAACAACTGATAACCCAGTGGCCCTCAAAACATTAAGAATATTCACACTAATATTTACACTAAATTAATGATAAAGAATTAAAAATATATAGAATATCGTCCAAGAAGTGAAGACCCTTTGCGGTTAAGGTGAACACCCCTACGATTTAAACAAGTTAAGTCTATATTACTGATGCGGAGCAATGTAAGCCCACGGGAACTACAAAACGACTTTAAGATCTTATTGGCCTCCTTGATTTTGTCGTTTAATTCTAAGTTATCTGACCTGGTAGCAGTGGTAGTGGTAGTAGTAGTGACTTTATTTCATGAGGGTAGCACATGACAGTATGAACAACTGATAACCCAGTGGCCCTCAAAACATTAAGAATATTCACACTAACATTTACACTAAATTAATGATAAAGAATTAAAAATATATAGAATATCGTCCAAAGTTAAAAACTCAATGATAAAGAATTAAAAATATATAGAATATCGTCCAAAGTTAAAAACTCAAGTCCTTTTTCTGAGTGACTAAAAAGTTCTTAAAAAGCCTTGTCTTAAAACGTGAGTAACTGTCCAAAACTCGCAAAGATCTTGGTAAAGAGTTCCAATACCTAATAGAACGAACTGTAAAAGAACGACCACCCTCCGTAGCATACCTATATCTAGGACAAAACAAATTTAAGTTACAATATCTTGTGTTCCTCGTATGCATGCTAGAATTTATAATTAAAAGTTCGTTTAGGTAATTAGGGGTGTTTCCTATAAGTCTCTTGTAAATTGCAAGGCACGTAGTCGGGAAATCCTGTTGAATCTGAGTTACCACGTTGACAAATTATGCCCTCAACCACGCTACGCGGACTTTCGTCGCGTATGTTCTTAGTTCCAACATGGAGGATGATTTCATCTGGTTCCTTTCTGAGCAAGGGCTTCAAATAATCCTCCATCACTCGAGAAGGACTTGACTGCCACATGCTTATCATTCGTTGATAGATCCCAACCCTGGACGTGTTGAATAATGGAGTCCCCAGCTATGAAGACAAGCTTCTTTTTTCCCATGTAATCTGTTGATGGATTTCCACTAGAGACCGAAATAGAAGGATTCTGAGTTTGCTGTGCAGCATTCGGAGTTCCCCAATTTTGGTGGCTAATTTGATTTCGCTCAATAGTCGGCCGTGATGGTTCAGTTGGATTTGCGTTCGTTGAAAATTTTGCCTTTTTTTTGCGTTTTCTTTTGCTCCTCTGTTTGAAATTCTCGTTGTTAACAGTTACCCAGGAGGATTCCAGATATTTGGTCATGCAAATTTGGAGAAATAGTAGGAACACACTTTTCTTCATTGGGGTTTTGGAGTTCGTTGTTCATTAGTCGGATGGTTGTTAAAAGGTTCTTGTTCTCTTCGCCGCATGTTTGATGTTGTACCTCAAGGTCAGTTTGTGTAATGGGTTCTGCGGCTTTGGTCAACTCTTCATTGTTTTTAATCCGATTTGTCTCTTTATCGACTGCCATTTTTATGCCCCATCAGGCATTCTAGCTTTACGTTCAGTTTGCAGCTAGCCTAAACTGCGTGAATTTTAATTCCCTTTCTCGCCAAGACTAGAACACCGCTTTTGTTTCCTCCCGTGTTTTAATTCGGAGCTCAGAGCTTTCCTCCTTTCGAATTTGTCAAGCCGCATGGTCGACTGTATGTTCAACACAGTTTATACAATAACCAAATCAATGCACGCGCTCTGATTGGTCAATCAGCTATGGTTTATTGTGCCAGTAAACTCATGGAAATTTCGTGCGTCTTCTGAGTTATTATATAAAAGCAATAGACCACAAGTTTCTATGGTTTATAGGCTGATAAGCCACTTGGGATGTTGGAAGAATAGTGGAAGACTTCGTAAATCACTCGCCTGCGGCTCGTGATTTACGAATTCTTCGACTGTTCCTCCAACATCCCAAGTGGTTTATCAGCCTATAAACCAAGTGGAAGACTGAATTCTTCGACTCTTCTTCCAACATCCCGCTTGGTTTATCAGCCTATAAACCATAGAAACTTGTGGTCTATTGTTTAAATACACAGTATAAAGCGAAAGGATAGGATAATTGAATGAGAATGTAAGAGTATTTTTCTAACTGCAAATTAGAAACCATTACCTAACAAAAGGAGCTGCCGACAATAAATGTTTTCTTGTGGATATTTTGTCATCGTCCTCGCCACACAATCAGCGAGTTTTATCAATAACGGATCGTTCAATACTTTGCTGTTTTGATTTTCAACCTGTGAACGGATTGTTCACGGTTTTAATGAAGAAATATGAAGAAATACGCAAGTCAAATTTTGTAGCCATTTGCTTTGCCAAACCGGGCACAAGCGATAACTCGGCGCGATGAACCAGATCAAAAGCCCGATAAAAGTAATTGACCAATCAGAGGTATCATTTAACAATAGAGCGATTTCAAAACAAAAACAAACGACCGCGTTGGATCAAGGGTGATAATGGGCCTTTAGGTCGAAAAGTAATTTTGGTCACAGATAGGTCCTCAGTTGCGTAGCTATAATAGAACAGCTAAACTGTTTATGGTTTGAAAATGATATTGTTATTGTTGTCTTGGGTAAAAAAGATTTAAACTAAATTTTAGTAACAGTAGTAGATGTCCAAGGCTCCTCAGTTTAAACAATGAGTTTAAGAGACACAGACAGTGGCTTCAAGGTAGCAGGCTTTGTAACTTTTACGCCGATAAACCAGACTAAACAAAGTGGCTGTGTAAAGTCTACCTACCTACCTATCTACCTACCTACCTACCTACCATTATCTTTCTGCAAACTTACTTATTTGCATCTTGATTTTTTCTCCAACCACTACAAACTTAAAATTCCTTTCTAGGGGGCTTTGCGGCTGTCAAATGCAAGCTGGTAGACGCGAGTAGGAACGACGTGCTTTCTCGATACAAATAAGTAGAAATCGAACTCTAATTACATAATCGATCAAAATCGATAACCACGCTAGTTTTTGATATCGATTTTCGATAAAAATCAGTTAATTAGTATCGACAAAAATCGATTTATATCGATTATTATCGATTATCGAGAATATCAATTTGTAACGCCCTGTTAATTTTATGTGGCAAGCTTAATCGTCTAGGGTTAATTCAGGAAGATCTTGCTCGAGTTGGATATTACTGAAAATTATCATTTTTCTGAGGGACAGCAAAAGTGAATCGATTTTAAATAAGTATAAAAAGGTAGGTTTATTTTAAGGTAAGGTACCTTTCAAAGCGAAATGCATTCCACCGATC
>JAEMWC010000079.1:960000-977500 GCA_016490735.1 Pachyseris speciosa | reverse complement strand
TGGCGTCAGGTCGCGGGTCAGAAGAAGAGCAGCGAATGTTGAGTAACGCGTTGGTTAGCGAAGATGGTTCAGTGCGCATCGAGCAAGTAACACGTTCGTTATCCGCTTATAGAGGTCATTTAACGAGACTGTATAATGACATTGAAACGTTTCAAAATTTCGAATCTCATTTGGTAGCTCTGGAGAGGAAAAGTACTTTGGATGGTCTGTTCGCAAGATACAATGCAAAGGCCAAGGAACTTTTACATTTGGTGGCTGGCTCAGACAGATATGAAAGGGTATTTCAAGATCATTCGCGAGAATTAGAGCTGAAACGCTTATTCGATGAAGATTTTTCTCTGTGGTTTAAGAAGTCACGTAAAATTCCAACTTGTCAAGCTGAGCTATTTCCCGCTCCACGCGAGGGCACTCCTGGGACTCCTCACACCACCGTTTTAAAGGAAAATGAGCCACGCCCATACCCTCCTCGCGCGACTTCACTCGAGAGACCTCTGCAACATCAACGCGAGGATACTCGAGAGCTAATCCCCCAGAGTTCACGCGGGAGTTCACGCGCTGTTCCATGAGATGCTGATCTGCAGAGTTCTAGCGGAAGTTTTCGTGACATGCCTTTAGATGACGAATCAGTCTTCTCTACTCGGTCATATGCCGGGGAATCACGTGGTAGCTCAAGAATTAGTAAAGCTTCACAATCATCTAAAGCAAAACTCGCAATGGCTAGACTTCAAGTGAAGAGGGTTGAAGAGGAGCAGAGGCTCTTGAGTCGTCAGCAACACTTAGAACAGGAAAAACAGCGTTTGGATATGGAAAAGGAGCTGCTTGAAGATATGAGGCTGAACAGGCTCAGATCGAAGTGGACTTCAGTGTTTCAGGCGGAAATTCTGAACACACGTTTGAGGCTCTTAATCGCTTGCCAAAGCAAACGTCCCGTGATGTTATTGGAAAATATTTCCAGTCTTTTGAAGATGGCTCATTTCCCCCGGGACAAGCATTTGGAGTATCGTCTGGTTTTCTGCCGAGGGAACTCGATCTTTCTCAGGTGAATCGAAAGCAACAGTCCGGAGAACAGAAGCAGGACAGAACAGTCTTCGGGGCCTCGGACCTCCAGCACCTCCTGAGTCAACAGCAGTCAGAAACGGTTCGGTTGTTAGCCTCTGGTCTCGAGAAGCTTGAAATGCCTAAAAGAGAAGTGCTATCATTTGATGGTGATCCTAGGAAGTGTCCTCGTTTTATAAAGAGCTTCGAAACCAATGTGGAACGCAGAGTCACTGAAGAAGACTTAAGATTCTCCTACTTAATTCAGTTTTGCACGGGTGTCGCGAAGGACGCAATTGAGAACTGTGTTATTTTGCCTGCTGAGCAATGGTACCGTGAGGCAAAAGACATTTTGCGCAAGAACTTTGGCCAGAAACACATTATTGTTCGTGCGTTTATTGAAAGGGTTATTAATGGTCCTCAAATTCGGCCATCTGAAGCTGAGAAGTTGTCGCAGCTAGCAAGAGACATGAGGATCTGCGCTTTGAATTCTGAGCATATGCGCTATAAAGCAGACATCAACTCCATGGACACTCTAAGAAGGATCGTCATGAGCCTTCCTCCTCATATCCAGGCCAAGTGAGCAGAAGAGTCTAGCAAGCTGATTGAGGCTGATATTGAACCTGAGTTCTCCCACCTCACAGACTTCGTGGAAGAAAGAGCTGCTGTAGCGAATACTGCGTTCGGAAAGTTAGTCGGTGCTAAGCCAGACGGAGATAAGGAGTTTACGCACAGAGCGAAAAGGAAACTAGAAGACGCTACTCCAGTGAAAGTAACCACCCTCGCTACGCAAGGTCTAAATGGTGCCAATACCCCACACCCTCAGAAAGCTCTTGGCTGGAGACAAAATGCAAGTCAGCGTGAGTTTATGACTACCTGTCTGTTCTGCCAGGGTAACCATGACCTAGAGCGATGTTTCAAGTTCAGAGACAAGTCATTCGAAGAACGCAAGAGGTTTGTGATGGACAAGAGACTTTGTGTGAACTGTTTGAAGGAAAACCATTTCGTAAGGCGGTGCAGGCTGTTCAGAGCGTGTCTATTTAGCGGATGTGGAAAACGTCATCACTCACTGTTACATCCTCCTCACGGGGAGAGGATCACTGAAGGAAGAACCCAACCTGTTAGCAGAGATGCAGCAGACTCCGTTGTTGAAAGCAGTACGGTTAATGTTGGCAGTGATAGTGTTGAGGGCCAGTGTGCAGCTATTGGTTCCGGAAAGCCTCGTGTGAGCCTGCGCATAGTTCCTGTGAGAGTTAGTGGCACAAATGGCGGTCCCGAGATAGAAACGTACGCTCTCCTAGATGATGGCTCGGATATCACTCTCTGTTCCAATAGTTTGGCTCAAAGCCTGGGTTTGTCAGGGAAGCCTCTAACGTTTTCTCTTACGACTGTGAACGAGGAAGACTGTCCAAGAAGTGGATTTGAAGTGGAATTAAATGTGAAGGCTCTCAAGTCAGATGATAGCATACATTTGGATAAAGTGTGGACAGTCGAACGTCTCCGGGTCTCCAGACAGAACATACCTTCCGATGAAGATGTTCGAAGATGGTCTCACTTGCGAGGCATTGAATTTCCGAAGCTTGAAGGCAAGGTGGTGCATATGCTGATCGGTAACGACAACCCTGAGGCACACTGGGTGTTCGAACAAAGATGCGGTAAAAGAAAACAGCCGTATGCAGTCCGCACGCTTCTAGGGTGGACACTTATTGGTCCTATGGATTGTCGAAAGAGTTCCGAGGTGCACGTTAACTTTATAAGTGCTGGTCAAGAAATGATCTCAAGTCAGCTGAAGAAGCTGTATGACGCAGACTTCAACGAATCTCTATCTTGTTCTAAACAAGCCATGTCAGTTGAAGACCAACGAGCCCTGGCCATTCTGGAAGGTTCAGTTTGTGCGAGAAACGGTCATGACCAATTACCTCTCCCGTGGCGCTTCAAGTCTCCTCACCTGCCGAATAACCGTGATGTCGCTGTGCGCAGAATGAGGTTCCTTGAGAAGCGCTTCCAGAAAGACGCACCACTATTTGAGAAGTATAGATTGACGATTGACGACTATATCTCAAAGGGCCACGCCAGGATGGTTCCCGAAGACCAAGTTGATGTTATTGACAAACCACTATGATATTTGCCCCATCATCCCGTTTTTCATCCCCAAAAGCCAGGCAAAGTAAGAGTTGTGTTCGACTGTGCAGCCAGATTTTGCGATACATCCTTGAATGAACAACTCCTCCAAGGACCCGATCTTACGAATAATCTCACAAGTGTCTTACTGAGATTCCGGCAAGCACCCGTAGCATTGATGTCGGACATAGAGCAAATGTTCCACCAGGTACTTGTTGCACCAGACGATTGTCATGCCCTACGTTTTCTTTGGTGGAAAGACAGTAATCCAGCTAACGGCCTCGTCGATCATCAGATGTTGGTCCATTTGTTTGGCGCCACGTCATCGCCCTGCTGTGCAAGTTTTGCTCTTAGGAGAACAGCGCATGACCACCAGAGTGAGTTTGACGTCGAAACAGTTGACACGGTGAACCGCAACTTCTATGTTGGTGATTGTTCGAAATCGGTCTCCACGGTTCCTAAAGCTAAGAAGCTAGTGCAGCAATTGACAGATCTGCTTTCCAAAGGCGGCTTTCGTCTTACGAAGTGGGTAAGCAGCCACCGGGAAGTCCTTGAGTCCATACCAGTTGCCGAGCGGTCACCATCTGTGATGAGCCTGGATCTTGATGACTTGCCCATCGATCGAGCTTTAGGCACCCAATGGGATGTCAAGAACGACACACTAAGCTTTCGAATCACCGAGAAACAAGTCCCACATACGAGAAGGGGAATACTGTCCTTGGTATCCGGCTTGTACGATCCGTTAGGCTTCGCAGCACCACTTTTTTGCCAGCCAAGATGCTCCTCCAAGAATTGTGTAGGCAAGACTACGGCTGGGACGACGAAATTCCCAATGAAAGGTTAACGAGTTGGCGCAAGTGGGTTGAGAATCTTCCGGAACTGAAGCTTGTTACCTGGCCACGCTGTCTAATGCCTCAAGGGTTTGGCGAGCTTCATAATGTCCAGCTTCACCATTTTAGTGACGCATCCGAGAAAGGATACGGAGCAGCTTCGTATATCCGGCTCGTGGATGTTTCAGGTCATGTTCACAGTGGACTACTCCTTGAAAAGTCACGAGTGGCGCCCTTGAAGGCCATCTCGATCCCTCGAATGAAGTTGACCGCTGCGACCGTTGCTGTGAAGTTGCACAAGTTCCTTGATGATGAACTCGATCTGCCAGTCCACAAAGCAGTGTTTTGGACAGATTCCACAATAGTCCTTCAGTACATATGGAATGAAGCAAGGAGGTTTCAAACGTTCGTAGCCAAGAGGTTGTCATTAATTCCTGATGCTTCGATTCTTTCCTTACCGTCTCAATGGCATTACGTGGATTCACAATCAAATCCAGCAGACTACGCCTCCCGTGGACTATCAATTCTTGAAACAGAGAAGTTAGAGTTTTGGCTCAAAGGACCAGCCTTCCTCCGCAAAGATGAAAGTGAATGGCCACAACCCCCAACCCAAATACCTGATTATTGTGAAGAAGACCGGGAACTGAAAAGGGGAAAGCCACAAACCTACCTTGTGATGAGAGAAGATATTCTAGAGCAATTACTTCGGAGATATTCCTCCTTTCACAAGCTTCAAGCATCCGTTGGATGGTTGCTACGTTTCAGGGAATACCTACGGTCGCGTGTGTCCAAGGTGCCACTTCGTAAAGGCAGCTTGATGACTGGAGACATTTCCAAAGCAACAAGAACAATAGTCCGAATTGTTCAAGCGCAAACTTTGTCTCTTAGAAGGAACTTTATACTAAAAAGATTGACTTGAAAACGAAACTTTAATGTGCTTTAAACTTAGGCGAATGCTTTAGTTTACTTAGTTTTGGAAAGGCTTTACCGTATGCGCCTTTCGGGGGCCGGTATGTTACCGCAGTTGCGTAACCGTTTCAATACTTTTATTTGTTTTTCCTTTTGTTTCATTACGTAACTTTTTCATGTCCATGTACGCTCACACCTCTTTTGTTTGTCTTAGTTTTTAAAAGCCAATCTTTTTTGTGTAAGTTTTTTATTTTCGCCTCGTTGCTTATAGTGTATGCCAGGTTGTTTAGTTTTGTTTTTCGCTGCTGGTAGTTTTTTTCTGTGTCGGTACGTAGAGTCACCGATAAGGTACGTTTGTTTTTTGGCCGCATGTTTCCTGCATTGTTGCAAGCTTTCTGTCGTCTTATTCTTAATATATTTTTTTGTAATTTTCCTTTAAGAACTGTTCTGGGACGGAGTTTGTGTACCGTACGGGACGAGTATCAAAGTGACATAAATAAAGTAGAGTGCTGAGTTCGTATACAGCGGCTACAGGGCCCTTTCTCTTCCATCGTTCGATTTCTTTTGATCACGCTACTACACGGGTCGTCACTTGTTTCCATCCGCCAAACTGACGTGACGTCATCTGATCTCCCGTGAACATCTTGTGTTTACGCGTCGGCTTCTCATCGTAAAAACAAATATGGCGGATGATCTGTTGTGGGTCCGCGTATGTGACCAGCAGCATATTGTGTTTTTCTGTGCACATAAAGCAAGGTCCTGATTTTTTTCAATAAACCTTTGAAAACTTAGGGTAATTTGGAGAAGGGTAAAGCTATTTTGTACTCCTAAAGCTTACCATTGTGGACAACGTCAGTTTGATGGATGGCGTGACAGATAGCGTATCTTTCCATCCATGAAACTGACGTTCAATAACAGGCGAACGTGCACGAAAATTGACGATAATGTACCGAAGACCTGTCTCGGAATTCCGAAGATTTTCCCGCTAAGCATTGTTGTTTGGCGGGCATTTTCGAAAGGAAGATAATAAAGTTTCCGCGTCCATATCATGAGATCTGGAAGTTGACTACTCAGTTTATAGTACGCAGCACAAGTCGTTTGCTATGGCTTTGCCGGCAAACGCCCAAGAAAGCGACACAGCTGAAGGCATATATTTAGAAAGTGAGAAAGACAGTGCTACTGTATGTACTTGGCAGGCGAAGTTAAGAGGATCAACGAACAAGTTTGTTGGCTATGTTGGATCAGTTGAGGAAGCGATGACTATAATAAGACAATATGAACTGGAAACAACAACAAAGTTCTCTTGTTTTAAATCAGACAAAATGTTTGGTGCTGGAGGTAAGATAATTATGAAGCAACAAAATAATAATGCACTTATCAATTGAAATTCCGACCCCCCCCCCCCTCCCACCCTCATCCCTGGCCAAGGTGGGGAACAAAGGGTGTTCGATCAAATTTGACAGCATTTTTTCCCTTTGGGGGGGGGGGGGGGATTTCTCAAGATTTGCCATGTTTTATTTTCCTCCTACAGGTCTGTAGGTGGAGGTTTTACAATTTTAAGTGCCCCAGTAGGGTGGTGGTTAATCACCATTTAGTTGACATGAAGTCAAATCCCCACCCTGTCCCAGGGGTGGAGATTTCAGTTGATAAGTGCATAAACAATAAGTTCATCACTGCAAAATTCTCGAATCTGACTGGTTATCAGAAGCTATGATTTTAGCAGTGCAGTGTAACATATATAGTAGGGTTAAGAATGCTGGAGTAGAATCTGGTGTAGCTTGCACACCAGATTACAATCAAAAGATTATAATAAACAAGGCTGTGATCTTAGAAATTTTTTTTGGAGGGAGGGGGGGGGGGGTGGGGCGTAAGAAATATACTGGAGTAGAATGTGCATATTCTAAACTCGGTGGTATTCATAGCATGAACAATTAATCAATCAGACATGAAATATCTTCAAATCTATGATTGGATTGACTAATATCTGCAAAGGGTGCATGTAATAAATTTGCTTGACTGTGATGTGGGTTGCATACCAGATTACAATCAAAATTATAATAAACAAGGCTATGCTCTATGCTCTAAAAAAAAATTGGGGAGCCCATAATACTAACCCTTTCACATTCAGGCTGCCCAGCATAGTAATTTTGGGCAAAAACTAAGATTTCCTTCTTGCCAAAAGGCAACAGTAAGTCACCAGGGGCCTCTAAACACTGCTAGAGCACAGTCCTAATAAACAAAATACAAATGTTCCTTGTTTTCATGACACAAGGATGACAAAATTCCATTTGATGGAGTACCCTTTAGTATAATTGGCACCAAGGTATTCGATTGCCAACATGGACCAGACAGGAAAAAGTCATCTAAAGCAAGACATTCTGAAGAGAAGGTATGTTGGTTATGACTAAAAATTATCTGCATTTTTATTTCATAGACAAAGCCTTTTTTGTGCTTTTAGCACTAAACTGTAAAGAATCTATAATATTAATCTTCTAACTACAGGTTGATGATCACTCATTTAAAAGGAGGAGGTTTCTACCTCAAGACACAATGAAGTTTGGCTGCCCTGCAAGTATTCGTTTATCAGAAGTCATAAAGTATTGCAATTACAAGGTACAAAACCACAATCACAATGGTGATAATATCAATTGACATTATACATGTACTTCTGCTCAGTAAAATACATCCCTTCATTTCATTACTTATTATTGTCTTTTAACTCTATTAGATCAGGGATGACACAGAAAGACTCAGAAGGGACATGTCCAAAAAACTGAAGACTGATATAACCAGCGGACAAAAACCCCAAGTGGAACGCAGAATTTATATCCAATTACCAAAGGAGGATGAACACAAAGATCACATCACTGGAGAGGTCTGTTGATGTTAACGGAAAGTACTGGGACACTACCTTAACTTGAGAACAATAATATTAACTTTTGTTTTTGGCTCTTCTTGTTTGAGTAAGTTGAAGGCTTTAAGGGAACTGCACTTTGAATGGGTGCGACAAGAGTTGAGTCATTTTCATATAAACCTTCTAGTTTTTCATGTATAAATCATTATGGTAATTATAGTTTCTGACAGGCACTACTTTCCTATAAAAAGGCAAGAAGGCATGTGAAAGAAAGTCAAGTCAGCCGTTCCACTCAAAGGCTAGGTCACAAAGTACAACAGGTGTATGGGTGTTAACAATCATAGCCTAGGTCTGTAAATGAAGTAATGATCATGAAAAAAAGTTCCAAGTAGTGTCTAGGACTAAATTAAAAGCTGATAAAAAAATAAACAAAATTGACTAGGAATTATTATTTCAACTGATTTGTTGCTATTCTATCCAAATATTTATTTTCTAATGTTGTTGTTGACAGAACTGACATTTCATTCATAACATTTAAGTGTACATTGTACCAGCAGGGCTGTAAAAATGTAATTCCATTTTCATTTTTCTCCTCATGTATCAAACAACCAGATTGGTGGTATTCTTCAGCCCATCGACAAAAGGCTTGTAGACAAGATTGGAGAGCTTGTTGGTGAAGGTGTGAAAACCGTGGATGAAATGAAAAGGCATCTTAGACAATTTGTAAAAACTGAACTATTTCCAGGGCAATCTCCACCAGCATCAACAAACAGGCGCTATTATCCAACAGATGTGGACATCAGGAACCACATGTATCAGGCATCAGTAAAAAAATCCTGTCCAAATCTGATCAGGAAAACCTTCAAAAGAAAATTGAAAATTGGTATCAGGAGAACCCACAAGACTCTTTCTATTTTAGACCCTGTGCCCTATCATCCTCATCAACAGCTTCTGAAAGCATGAACGATGAAGAAACAGATCAAAATTGTGTGCGAGATTATCTTTTATTTGCTCATCAAACAGCCTGGCAAAAGCAACTCATGATCCGTTACGGAAATGAGATCACCCTGCTTGATGCAACCTACAAGACAATGAGATATGCTCCCTCTATTTTTCCTAGTGGTAAAGACAAATGTAAATTACATAGTTGTGGGGTCTTTCATAATTCAACGGGAAACAACAGCCTCCATACAGGAAGCACTAGGAATCTTCCATGATTGGAATGCCAGCTGGAAGCCCCAATTTTTCACGACTGACTTTTGTCATGAAGAGATCCATGCCATTGAGAACACATTCACAGGTAAGGGTGATGCAAAATTGGGCCAATGTTCTCAAAGTGTGAAACTAAATGTAAATAAAGCCTTGTACATTAAAGTAAAAGTAAGCAAATAAGACTTTGAAGGAATAAGTATCAATTTTTACAAAATTGTAAGTTAACCTTGATCCTCCACAGTGACTGGAAAACCAGGCCAAATTAAATATGACTTTATGTAGGTATTGTTACAAATCTGGATACTTCCTAGAGGACGAAACCTTAAAGTCAAGCTTAGGTTGATGCCATACGAGGTCTCAGTATATCCTTCATAGTACTTTATCTTCTCTCAAATGACAACACACTATTTGAATATAGAATGTACAAAAACATTCTCATTCTAATTTGGTTTAACAGATACCACTACATATATTTGTGACTTCCATCGTGAACAGTGCTGGGAAAGATGGCTACGAAAGTCTGAAAATGGGTTGACTGACAGCAGGGAAGAGGTCCTAACATTGCTTCGCAATGTGGCAAAATCACCAACAAAAGAGTCATTTGAAAAAAATCTGTCTTCCCTTAACGGGAGCACACTTTGGCTGGCTAATCCCAAGCTCAGGAATTGGTTTGAAAAAACATGGCTTGTAGAGTCTAAGGTAAGAATTGAAATAAAGCACACAGCACACAGTTTTACACTTCTCTGCAATAGACTCCTTCCCATAATTCCCCATCTGGAGGACAAAACAATGGTTCTCTCTCCTGAGAGAAACAAACCTTTCAAATGCAAAACAATCTTAATGTTTTGCCTTTCAAATTGGGAATCAACTGAAAGGGGTCTAGAAGTACATTGCATGCAATATACACAGTTGAACCCCTATCTAGCTAAATGCATTGACACTGAAATAAATTTATTATTATTATTATTATTATTATTACTATTATTATTACTATTACATGTATTATTATTATCATTATTAGAGTTGTATTATTTAAAAAAATATATTATAATAATTGTTATTATCATCATTATTATTATTGAGCGGTCATCTATTAAATGGCCAACCCCTATTACTTGCCCAGTAATCAAAGTTCCCATGAGGGTTTTTTATTGTTTCTTACCTCTATTAAGCGGCCACCATCCATTTCCCCAAGGGTGGCTGCTTAGTAGGGTTCAAACTGTATAAGAACGAAAGCTTGCCTCTGCAAGCCCATGTCCTCCTTTGCCTGACATACCTGTAGGTAAATAACACGCCTGTCTAACATATTCGTGTAAATGATAAATATTGATGAAGTGAGCTGTTAGCATGCAGCAGGACCAGTTCACTTAAAGTTTAAATTCTCTGTAATTTGCTTTTTATTACAGCGATGGGTGTGGGCATTCAGACAGGACCGATTCATGTTGAGTATCAACACTAACAATGGCATTGAACGACAGAATGAGTCCTTGAAATACCAGTACCTGAAGGATCGAAATAACAACAGCCTCAGAGGAATGGTTACGACACTAATTGAGGAATTTCTACCCGACAAATACAGAAGGTACAGTACATCCCACATTCAAAAATTCAAATGCTTAAATTTAAAGTATGGATTGAAGCAAAGATTCTACAACATAATATTATGCAACTCAAATATCACTGCATTATAATTAACAATTCATTAAGAAGCTGCATGTTTGCCAGGTACGTGGAGCTTAACACAAGGTGCAGTGAAGGATACAGACGCTACAGCTCAGATGTGCCAAAATACTTGCACAATAAACCAAGACCATTTGTGAACCACTGCAGGCAGCGCATAATATCTGCTGTTGAAGTAGAACCCCAGCATATCAAGGAGGTTTGTAATGGTACAGAAGATGGTCAGTTCCAAGTGCGATCACCGTCAAGCAACACATGGTACAGCCTGTCTTTTGGTGCTGGGGATGCCATGCCACGATGTAGCTGTCCTGATTTCTGCCACACTGGGCTCCTATGCAAGCATTTTTTTGCAATTTTCCACCATTACCCAAAATGGCAGTGGGGTTCATTGCCAGAAAAATATCGTGAAAACCCCCATCTCTCACTAGACAGGGAGCATGTGTTTGCTGATTTCACTAAGTATAAAAGCGGTGAAGAAAATCACAACATTCAGATTGGTCAACACGTACCAGGAAAGCAGCAAGACGGCAAAGCAGGTGTCCCAAACCAGAAAGTCAAAGGCATTGAAAGTCAAATCAGGCAAGAGGCAGTAACATGTAGGGAGAAGCTTAAAGGGCTAACATCGTTGACATACAACATTGAAGATTTAAGTGCCCTCAAAGAACTCAACAGTTCCCTTGAAATGTTACTAATTAAGTTCACAACCTTTCAAACAACTGATGAAAAGGAAAACTCGTTACAAGTACAAACATTGATTAACAAACAATCTAGCAAGAAACAACTCAAATCATCTTTTGGAAATTACCTGCCACTACCTGTGCGCCCCAAGAAAAAAAGGTTTCATAATAGAGTTGGAGAATTTGCATCCATGATGCAAAAACACTATAAAGTGCAAATCCCTGTTGATGGAGTGTCAGTCAAGACATCCAAACCAAAAAGTTCTCTCAAAAGAAAGAAAGAATTGCATAAAGAATCCAAACATCCTTCTCCAACAAAGAAACAACACACAGAAGAACAGAACCACCTTGTCCAAAATGAAACTAAAACAAGCAATGATCCATCCACTGCCCAGGAGAGAAATGATACCCCTCCAACTAAAACTCAACACCCAAATTCAGAAGACCAACCTTTGCAAAAAGAAACATTCTCATCAGCAGTCAGCAACACTCCATCATCAATGGTCAGCAACAGTCCATCATCAGCTGTCAGCAACAGTCCATCATCAACACTCAGCAACAGTCCATCATCAGCTGTCAGCAACAGTCCATCATCAGCAGTCAGCAACAGTCCATCATCAGCAGTCAGCAACAGTCCATCATCAGCTGTCAGTAACAGTCCATCATCAACAGTCAGCAACAGTCCATCATCAGCTGTCAGCAACAGTCCATCATCAACACTCAGCAACAGTCCATCATCAGCTGTCAGCAACAGTCCATCATCAGCAGTCAGCAACAGTCCATTAGGGACTTTAAGCAAATCGCTACGGCGACCTATGCTATGGCGGCCGGAAGTAAAAAAGCCCAGAAATGAAGCAGTGCGCATGCTTGGAAATGAGCTTTCGCCGTAGCGCCAAATCCTGCAACGTGAAGAGCTGCCTTCTGGCGTAGTCGCTACTACGTGAGTATAAAAGTCGACTCTCCTCCTATTCTTTGCGGTCACTAGTTTTAAAAACTAACATAGATTGTTTTTCACTTTATCAAGAAAGTATTTGAAGCTTCTGGTTTTCCAGTAAATACGTTTTCCCTGCATTTTCTCGTAAAAGATTTCTATCGTCAGCAGACTGTGCCATGCATAAACATGGCCGCGGAAATACTGCCAGAAAAAACAAAGGCTAGACGAAAACCGTAAGTACGACTGTTAGCAATAAAGCTAATGAAATGTCACTGAAGGTTGTTTACGCAAGAATAAAATATCTAAAACGTTGAATTTGTTGATTTCTTGTTAAATACGGCACATAAGAAGAAAAATCACTTGCAGCGAACTCCGATCTTCAATTGTAGTTTTCTGTTTTGTGTTCAGTTTTGTGAAGAAATCGCCCTCCGATGATGTTTTCTATTAATATTCTTCTTGGCAAACGAAAGATTGGAATTTAAGTACAGAAATTCTTGCACAAAGTCTCTCTCAAAAGAGGGAAATTGATTTCTATTTTCAGTGTTTTTGGTTCGTTCTAGATAATCTCGTCCGCTGTGGCAAATTAAGTTTTACAGTATAAAGCAGTACTGAATTCTTCGTCTGAAGTGAAGCCCATATTTTTCTTTCATGTGACAACTACGTTGTTTTATGTATTCACTTCTCCAAAGGAGGTCATAACAGCGAAAGCAAGTGAGCCATATCACTGCTTGCTTAAAGTTGAAATTTGGAGGGCTACGGTGACGTACTCTCCCGAGGACTCCGCATCCACGACCGCCGTAGTAGAGGTCGCCGTAGCGATTTGCTTAAAGTCCCTATTATCAGCAGTCAGCAACAGTCCATCATCAGCTGTCAGTAACAGTCCATCATCAACAGTCAGCAAAAGTCCATCATCAGCTGTCAGCAACAGTCCATCATCAACACTCAGCAACAGTCCATCATCAGCTGTCAGCAACAGTCCATCATCAGCAGTCAGCAACAGTCCATTATCAGCAGTCAGCAACAGTCCATCATCAGCTGTCAGTAACAGTCCATCATCAACACTCAGCAACAGTCCATCATCAGCTGTCAGCAACAGTCCATCATCAACAGTCAGCAACAGTCCATCATCAGCAGTCAGCAACAGTCTATCATCAGCTGTCAGCAATAGTCCATCATCAGCTGTTAGCAACAGTCCATCATCAACAGTCAGAAGCAGTCCATCATCAGCTGTCAGCAATAGTCCATCATCAGCAGTCAGCAACAGTCCATCATCAGTTGTCAGCAATGGTCAATTTGGTAACTCAAGTGTCCCTTCAAGCAAATCCACTCCAGGACCTATCATACATGTAATTGATGAAAATTCTCCCGATCCTTTATCATGGTTGACAATAGAAAATTGTGACCCTGAGGATCCAAATTACAAACTTAATCTGTACATAGAAAACAAGACAAGAATTTTACAGAAGACCACCTGGCTCTCTGATTCTGAGATCCAAGCAGGGCAAATGCTCCTCAAGAGGGATTATGCCTTTGTGGACGGGCTATGTGATCCAGCAATAAAAGGGTCCCTTGTTGTCCCTGCAACATCAGAGTTCATTCAGATCATCAATACTGGGAACCACTGGGTGTGTCTAAGTACAATTTCAACAACATTCAGTCCCAGCACTGTCAAGATTTTTGATAGCCTTTATCAGAATACTAATTCAACAGCAATAGAGCATGCTTGTCGCATGTTGATGTATCCTGGAGACAAAGTCACTTTTGTCAATGAGAAAGTCCAGCGACAAGTTGGAGGTAGTGACTGTGGTCTGTTTTCACTGGCATTCGCAACTGATTTGTGCCATGGTATAGATCCCACAAATCAGACGTATAACCAAGGATCTATGCGACAGCATTATGTCAACTGCCTAGAAAATGGGGCCATGTCACCATTCCCTAAAACTGAAAAGAGAGTGCCACGTCACTTGGGCAGCATCAAGTCATCTGTTGCTATTTACTGCGTGTGTAGACTACCATATAACAAAGAAGAATATGTTCAGTGCAGCAATGGAAAATGCAAAAAATGGTATCATCCCACATGTGTTAAAATACCAGCCTGGGCAATAAACAGTTATTGTTTAAGTGGAGATGCAACAAATGCGAAGAGGATGCAAAAGTTACATCTTTGTCAAGAAATTAACCTGCTTAAGGTGGCTAACAAAAGTTATGATAAGTACTATCATGGAATGCCTGGCTTCCAAAGTGTGCTTTTAACTAAAAAATGAGCTCAATGAGCCCCATTTTTTTTGTTAGCATCAGGTCCCACGTTAATTTTTCCAAAATCTTAAGGTGGTTCTGAATCCCCTTCTGTGTAGCTTAAACAAAAGGCTGTATCTTCACCAATGAATTTCTATTCAGTGTAATAAACAATGGGGATCATTTAACTTGTTTTCAAGTTATAAGCATTTAAAGGTGTTTTTGACAGGTTATACTGTTGCTGTGGTATAGTTTTATGTCTAGGGAAATAGCAAGTAAGCCACTGATTGTTTGATACCATTGATTTTCCACCATCGAAACAAAAATACTGTTTTGAGAAAAATGTAGATTTTCCTTATTGAAATCTATGCCATTTGATAATTCTAGAAAATCTTCTCCCTGAACTGTTTTTCAATATTTTGTCAAATTTTGTTAAGTTAAACATACTTGTTTTCCTGCTTAGTGAAATAACACCATTGATACAAAATTTGGGGCATTGGACAAAGTTTCAAGTTATAAGAGCTAGAAGCTGAAAAATGGGTATTACTGATTAACACACACCATCTCTATGGCAACTACTGATGATATTATAGTAGTACTTTTTTACTCTTGTTGGGCAAATACAAAGAATGTGTTACATGTAGCTCAGAATTTGGACTCCACATTTCATAATGAATTTTCATATACCAGTACTCAATTTTTTACCAGTGGTAGTTTTAGAGAATAAGCTGTCATATATAGTTAGCATGTGTGTGTTACAAACATTGTTACAAACATTTTATTCCTGTTTTGTGAAATACCTGTCAGCAAATGAATATTACATGTATATTAATTATGAGCATAATATCGACCATAAAAGTTAAATCAGACAATGATATTTCTGTTATGGATGGTAGGTTTTAATAAACTGAGGAATCACAATACTGCAATCATAAAATTAACTATGTAGAACTTTGAGGGTTATAATGATATGTCAAATGAAACTTTCTTTGACCATTTCCAGTTGAGAAGTCTCATTACAGTTTAACAGTTGCAGCATACTGGCTAGTTGATGACAGTTGGCTTGATATTTTTCCTTGAGAAGAAAAGATTACAATTAAGTTCTTAGGTTACATGTAGTTGCGATATTCATAAAATCATACAAATTACATGTATATCATGACTAAATTTAATAGCCAAACAAAGTGCAGTCAATACTTACAGTGTAAGTTTCTTATTACATGTTAAGCTTAGTTTAGTTCAGTTTAGTTTATTTAATTTATTTATGAAATAATATTACAGAAATATGCACTGCCCGCAGTTAGCAAAGGCTAGTCGGGGCGAGCAGTGTTAAATATGTATATTATAAAATAAATAAAGGATTTACAGAGCAAGAGATTCAAAATTCTAGACAAATTACAAATACATCAATACATTTAAGATATGGCAAAAGAACAGAACAAGCCCCAAATAAATGAAAAATAAACAGATTCTGCAGTATTTGGGCATATAATGCCATAGACTATTTCAATGAAAACTCTGTAACATTTGTCACGTCAGTTTGATAGATGGAACCTCGTCCATCCACCAAAATGACGTCGCTTAAGAATTAAGCTGATAAACCAGAAATATCTTTTTCTATATAGAATCCTCTCCATATGAAACGCTTTTAGAAATGTGCTCGATAGAAAGTAATTTAAGTCTTACCTTGCTATTTTAAGAACGTAGCTTACGTATCCGCATGACTGTCAATAGTAGCTTTCGCATCACAGCTTCTCGGACCTACCTTCTCCTAAGATTTGCCTTTTAACCAAACAACACAAGGTAGATCGGTTAGGTAAATCCTGGCAAACATAATGTGACTTCATTCCCTAGTCTGGGTGGTTTACTGACAAGCATATATCAGTCTTGAGACCAAGCCAGTGGCCGCCATATTTGTTTTTACGATAAGAAGCCGACGCGTAAACCGAAGATGTTCACGGGAGATCAGATGACGTCACGTCAGTTTGGCGGATGGAAACAAGTGACGACCTACTACACGAGGGAGGTATAGTATGATTGGCTAAATATGGCCGGAAACTCACGTGACAGGTCTTCTCGCTAAGAAAACCTGAAATTTAATATAGCTTTCTGCACACGGCGTGTCTTCGTGGCGTTTTGTGTTTAGCCTTGCTGAGTAACAGGAGTAACAGAAAGTAATGAATAGATGTCGCCGAATAACGTTAAGTCTGGTGTGTCGGGCGAACAGAAAGAGTAAGCTATTTCGACTTTTTTGTTTGATCACCATCGTCGGCGTGGAACTGCTTGTTTTGGCGAGCTTGTATGTATTTCCTAAACTTGACAACAGAACAGAACGCTTTAGTCTCCGTTACCATAAATATGTCTACGGAACTGGAAATTCTACAGCCAACGTGAAAGCTTCGAACACTGAGGAACAAGCTAGTCGGAAATCTTGGGTTTATCACGGGAAATCAAGAGGTATCAACAGCGACTATGTATTTGTTAGCAATTCATCTCAGGATTCCATTGTCGCGTTACCACTTATTCGGTCCAGCTGTTCGCAACTCAATTTCTCTTTCGCCTCGTCAGTTTTGGAACCGACATTCTCAGATCAAGATAATAATTTGTTTCTGTTGGTCCTGGTTATGTCTGGCGTTGGAAAGACGTCCTTTCTTGACCAGAGAAATGCTATTCGAAGCACGTGGTTGATGAATGCGCTGAACATAAATTGGTTGAGATGGAGGCACGTCTTTTTGCTGGGGATGAGGAGCAGCGATGCGGAAATAGACTCGGAGATATACCGCGAGGCTCACTTCCACAACGATATTTTGGTGTTCAACTTTACGGATAGCTATAATAATTTAATAGTAAAAGTTTTGTCGGGATTTCGCTGGGCCTTTATGCAAGCTAAACCGCGGTTTATTTTAAAGGCAGATGACGATGTGTACATAAACATTCCTCATTTGTTGTCTTGGTTGAATGTGTCTGCAGGCAGCGACAAGTCAGGGAAGTTTTACGGTGGACGTGTTTATGG
>JAEMWC010000079.1:945000-952500 GCA_016490735.1 Pachyseris speciosa | reverse complement strand
TTCCAATTTAGATTTAATCATTATTGTGAATTTGCTTGCAGATGACCTCACCCCAGAATTTTTGTAATTCTTAACATTCCTTAAATTTTTCCAAAATGAAAAATATTTTTTCAGAATCTTTAAGGTTCAGTGAATATGTGATGTTAAAAGGAGTGCAGTATCTGTAATATATCTTTAAAAATAACACCCTCAACTATTGTCCAAAAATGACCAAATTAGGGTCCAGGAATACCTTAAAAATGACAAATAAACAATACGCCTCGAAGGGCACCATTAATATTGGGGAGCAGGGTTGGCGCAGTGGTGAGAGCACTCGCTTTCCGCCAATGTGTCCCGGGTTCGATTCCCGGACTCGGCGTCATAAGTGGGCTGAGTTTGTTGGTTCTCTACTCTGCTCCGAGAGGTTTTTCTCCGGGTACTCCGGTTTTTCCCTCTCTTCAAAACCAACATTTGATTTAATTTGATATGATTTGAGGTTTGTAATTAGTAGGCGAAGAGCCACCCTGTGGAAGTACTACTAATAAATCATCATTATTATTATTATTATTATTATTATTATTATATTCACCAACATGCTTTCACAATTCTCACTGCACTCGTTAAAACAAATGCTAAAATGATGATATGGATCCTAACATGACACAGATCTCAATAAGAAACTATTATGTTCAGTGTAGTGAGACCGATTATGGCAAACAAAATATAGCTAAAACGCCTGTAACAGCGTCAAACTTCTTGCATCATAAACAAATACAGCAAAGGATCAAATCCAATGGGTAAAAGCCACAATATTACACTAAACAAACCAAAGGCCATGGTATTTTTGCCCATAATTTTCATTAGGGCTTCTTCAGCTATTTCTGTCATTTCTAAAGAGCTAATCCAGTGAATCAAACTCCTAGATAGACAAAAATACCACTGAAATCTTCTGCCGTGGCAAATTTTGCATGATATGAAATGAAAGATATCGACTGGCATCCCATTTCAGGAAATTTGAACATGTTGCCCTTTTTCTCACACTTCCCCCAGTCTCTTCTCATATTTTTCCTCCTTGCTGCTGGCGGTCTCACCCCGTTGTTGATGGCTTGCGTTCTCGATTATCCAGGAAGGTACTGCTAGCAGTCTAGATATACATATTGGAAATAGCTAGTGCGCCATTGATCTGTCTGCTTGGGTCTGATCATTTTGTAGGACTTGTAGTGCAACAAAACTGCACATTGTGCAGTAGTTGCAGTCTTTTTGTTTAGTAGTATATATTAAGCAAAACAAATAAATATCTTTATATTTAACAATATACTGGGGTTTCATTAAAGGCCAGGCATCTGGCAAATTGGCTGGCTCTAAATTAAACAGTTTTCCCCACCAAGCACATATGAAGGGAAATGTTTTTGTGATGAAGAAGTAAGCTTGAAACTCAACGTATTTCCCCACCTGTGAAAAGCAATCATTTGCAGTTTCCCATGATGTTAACGAACATATGACCACATATATGAATTAGAATAGTGTTTTGCATTTTTCCATGCTTTACACTGAGTGCGCCGGCATTAGGTTTTTACATCTTGCTGCCACAGGTTAGATTTTGTACAAAATTTTGGTTAAATGTTGGTTTTGGTCTCATTACACTTTGCATCTAGTTGACTGCATTTGTCCAGAAAATGCTGATGCTGATTTACACACTTTGACTTTTGCTTAGGAATGTTGGATCTCTCTTCTGTAGTCTTGAAATGCCCATGTAAAACATTGGCATACCAAAATCAGACCATAGGGTTTTAAAAGATGTTTTAAAATTCGACAACAGTTTTTCTTGCATAATGAATAGTAGGTTGAATATAAAACAATTTGCAGTGTAGTTTTTTAATTTGTTATTTCATTTTGTTTACCATTGATTGTAATGTGCATATGATCAAACCTTGACGTAGATGTTGTGGTTTAATTTTATCCTTGGTTTACAATTTTTAACCCTTTGTTTTAAGCTAATTATCACGATACGATACGATAATCCTTATTTAAACACGATCAATTCATCAGCCCATAAAAATACAAAAGTAACATTACAATACCCATAAATAGAGGGTTAAAATATTTAAAGTAATTGTGATATTGAACCACGACATAGGCATTACACAATATTAAACCCAGTTAAAGCCATCATTCTTAATAACTTTAAAATAATGAAAAATGATCCATGCAGAAACTGCTAGAATCTTTTCGCAACCACCACTGATTTCATTCCAACGCGACAAAAATGTAGTTAACTTTCTAGTCAGAAGCGCATTCAAAATAACTGAATAACCTGGCACTTTTCAATGCGCGCGCTCGCGATGCAAAACTTGTCCTTTCATTCAAAACACTGACAAAATATCGGGCCCTAAGCGATCTGTTAAGATCACTGATCGTTTCACGTGTACCTCCGCAAATGTTATCTATTGCATAACTGGTAAATTATGCAAAAAGGTATACATCGGCCAAACCGTGAGGAAGACGACTAGGTGACCGATTCAGACAACATCTACGTGATGTTGAGAAAGATGACAAAGATGCATCCAAACCAGTCGCTCGGCATTTTAATCTCCCTAGCCATTCCAAACAACACATGTCGATCTCCAGCCCTTCCCTACATCAAGGTACCACGGAAAGCCGCAAACATCTCGAAGAAAAATTTATTTTTCAAATCGGCACTCTTAATCCCCACGGTATCCGTCAACGAGCGCTTTTCATTCAATTAGTTTATTTCTGTTTTTCACGTTACCATTTTACCACCAATAGCGTAGCGTAGCTCCATTTTCTGTACATAAAACATACACAACCCACAATTCCTCGATTCGCTCCGATGAAAGTCTAACGCTAGAAACGTCGGATAATCGAATTCCTGTACGGTGGTCAGTTTACATTATCAACTCCTTTGATAAACCAAATTTTCTTTTTTAAAGGTCAAATGAACCAAAATTTCGAAAACTTTTCTTTGTGTCATTTCAAAGTGACCGAACACTAAAAAGGACTACTGGAATACAAAATCACGTAGAAATTGTCCTATCTGAGCTTTTAAGGGAGTAAAACAACAGGGAGTACGGAAATATCCGAAGAACAAACGAAAACGTTTCTGAAATGGCCGCGCGCTTAACATGGAAGGAATGGAAACAAGCACGTGTTGTTGTGACGTCACTATTGGCGAGTGGATGAGGAGCTCAATGCTATACTTATTCTTTGCGATCTGTCGAAAAGTTCTTCGTTTTAACCTTTCGTTCTCTCTTCGAAAAAGGCCAAGGAAGTCGAGCATGTGGTTTTTAACGTAGAGCGGTACTAGTATGAACCAATTAATGCACTGATTAATGGCAACGGAATCGTATGCTGGAACCTCCGATGACTCGTCTGACTGCAAAGAATACGATGTAAACAAGGACCGAATCGGTCAAGTGGATTGGTGAGCATTTGTTTACTCAATATACTGTAAAAGATCGCCGTAGAATGGTCAATAAATACGTTGGAATCGCCCTTGAAGCATTTGCTTTGTTCTTTGTGGTGTTTAATTGTATTTTCGATGTATACTGTGAAGCCATACTTCTTCCATGCGCTGCTGTTGTTTTGATCCGCGTTTCTTCAATATTAATATTCACCATACTATGAAAAGGTGGCCATAAAAATACAACTGCATGCTGTTCGCTTTCATTTCACGCATTTTATCTGCCCCCTGTGTTTTTTGTACATTTTCACTATTTATTGTTATGCAATACCATAATTTCCATGCAGCTGTTTTTGTGAGTCCGATTTCATTCCGATGACACTGCATGAACAATCCCAAAGGCTAGATAACATGTACAATCGTTGTAACAGGGGTATCCGTGAATTGACAAAATGCCAGTGATTAAATCTTATATGCTTTTTTTAATGAAATGTTTACTTTTCTTTACAATCTTGGAAACTGTGTGCCCATGCAAACTGGGCAGGAAAGTGTCTGCTGTCGTGAAATCTCAACGTCATCTGATAAGATACCACATTCCATGTCCTGTATTACTGAGAATGAGAATTTTACTGCTGTGTGCAGCTGTTATTTAGATAACTTATAACCAGTATCTAGAGAATGAAGGCCCGATTTATAATGAGCCACTAAATGGGGATGTATGTGTATGCTTGTAAACATTGTCATATTTTTTGTCAGACCATCACCAACATAAGTATGTGTGTCTGGAAAAGGTTTCTGATTTTGGGTAATGCATGAATTATGTGGGATTGTCATGTAAGGAGTTCACCTACAATTGGTGTATGTCAGTATCAAAATGGCCACGGAAAAGAGCATAGTCATAATTTTGGTCTAGAAATGAGCAAGCTTGTGAATGGGTGGGCTGTACACTGATGCTAAACATCTCATGGCCATTAACAACCTCCCTGAAAGTTTTCCATTTGGTATATATTCTGTATCATTACACTACTTGCAATAACTTGCATGATGTCAAAGTGATTTAACATAATTCATTGTCCCATAAACTCCATCCAATCTAGATGTGGTTACTTGCTGCCACCATTTGTACAGATACATGTATTTGTCATACCACCAAAACTGCTGCCAAAACAAATCAAGCATTCCTTTAGGATTAAAAATACTTAGATGATAAATTATTATGTCCTTTGACTGTAAAATGAAATATTATGTAGCTCCAGAGGGTATATAATTCATGCCACTAAGAATTTTATGAACCAAATGAGGAAAAAGATTGTGAAAATTTTGTCACCCAAGGTTTGAGAGTATGGTGAGGGTGGTAAAGGGTATTTTCGTGAGCCGTGAATTGCCTTTTTAATTTCCCGCGAAATGTGGAATGGCCGTTTTTTTCCTCGTGAAATGTGATTGTGGTAATAACCGTGATCCGTGATTTTTGATTATAATTGTCTGTCAAATGAGAATCGGGTGTTTAATTGACTGTGAACTGTGATTTCGTTTCATGTTTCTTTAATTTTGAGACAAATTATAACAATAGATGCCATATGGTACAGTACAAACTATACTGCGTTCCATTGCAATCTGAAACGTCATTCTTGACCCTGGGCCGTGATTGCCATGGAAACCTGTCTGGGATAGCTTTGCTCATCAATAAAAACAGCCTCTGAAGGTCGCGAGATTCTACCAAACGTAACTGTTTTGATGAGTTATATGGCAGACAGTAACAAGAAATCCTTAATCCACAAGGAGAAGGTCTGTTTTCCAATGTGTGCCACATTAAATCATAAGCCCCAAAATTAAACAATAACTGCAAGCACATTCTTACCTTATATCCTGTGTGCATTTGTTTGTTTGTGGTTGTTTTTTCGCTATTCACACCCTAATTTAAACTTGCATTGTACTGTAAACATTTAGTAAAAAAACATGTTCTTTCACCAATCTCGTTACAATCCCTGATGAAGTCTGTGTGATCAGAGGAAACCGGTCGAATAGCAAAGATATTAACAAAAGCTGTGGCTGTGTACTGTTCACTAGTTGTTGTTTTTTTTTAAACACATCAGACAAGTGAGTGCTTTGACTGTAGTTCTTCTTCTGACCAAAGTAAGGGATTGTATGTTTTATCATGTGGGAGTGTGGGCTGGAGTAATTTGGGGGAGGGTCACCAAAAAAAAAATCATCCTTAGGGGGAGGGTCATCCATTTATCAAACAGCATTTTTACTCTCAATTCAAACGTCTCAAACGTTATGGGTTCGTGGGTCTCCTTTACTGTACAGTTTCGAATGAATAAATTTTCGAAAATAATGGAAAATAGGCAAAAGGAAACTTACAACGTTTATTTATTTATTCCTTTTTGGGGGGGGGGGGGTGGCCTTTTTACTCTAACCATCTGTGAAGGGCCATGCTTTACTTTCAAGACATAAGTGGAGGGCCAAGGGTATCCTATTTAACTATTGCATAGTTAGTCCAGCCCACCTCCACGCCGACCCTCCCCACCCCCCCCCCCCGCCACATTACGTACACTCCCTAAGAAAATCGCTTTTTTTTTCTCGTGAAACGTGAAGTCCCCATTTTATTGTCCGTGAAATGTGAAACAGCCGTTTTATTTTCCGTGAAACGTGATCAAGACCCCCCTTTACCACCCTCTATGGTATTATATATAGATTGAGTACGTTTTTCCTCTTTTCTGTCAGTACATACAGATATGTTGCCAAAAGGCAATATACCTATTGGATACATGAGAAGCTGTCATCTTGTTTTTGGTAAAAAAAAAAAATAAATAAATAAATAAAAAAGAAAAATTAAGAGAGAGCTTTCCACGTGAAAGTACCGTAGTTTTTCGGTTATAAGGTGCACTCGGCTATAAAACACACCCCAAACTCAGCAACACTTGGTAAAAAGACGCACCATAAACTGAAAGTAACATCAGAAGGACTAGAAATACATGTGAAGTGATAACGAAGTTGTAGTAAACAGGAACAAAAAACCGTGCATAAATAAACAGCCAAAAAAGTAGAGGGAACACATTTTATTAAGTTTATGTACTTGTGACCTACGAAATATCCAAATGTTTGTAAATAAAACAAGAACGTTGCATCCTGATTCGATTCGAGCGAAATTGTCACATGCGCGGGCGAATAAAACTATAAAAACTGCTTCGCCTTGATTATTCAGTAGCGTAAACACTTGCGACGAGAGCGCTCGAGTAACTGACCACAAATGTCAGTGCACAAAAATGGATGGATGGACAAAGGTTTGTTTAATTTCTTAAAAAAAAAAATCATCAGTTTCCATATCTCGCAATGGAGGTGTTTGCGATGTTAGCACTATAACTTAAGTATCACATTACAGAGCACCTGCTTTTAAGCACGTCCGATATGCAAACAGACGGCTTTGTTTTGAAAATACTCGCGATGTTCTTTTATCTCGCATTACCAGTTTTGAACAAGTTGAATTGAAGTTCTGCTTGCCGATATATCGCAAGCTAAGGCGACATAATTAATTTTCAATTTGGAGCAATTGCCTGGCTTTCGGATTATAAATCTGAGACAACTTGTTCCCGTGAGGTCAAACTCCCGTCCAGGTTGCCGTGTGAAGAGGACGCTCAGTTACTCCGCTTTCTAGGATATTATTATCCAACCACTAAGATCATCCTCCTTGAATGTTAACAAGCGCTTACTTTTCTGAAAGGATGCGAAGTGAAAGGCTCTGGCCAAATATATTTACGGCTACTGTTCATTACGTAAATTCGATTTGTACGCCACTTATAAGAATATCAATGGTTTGCACGGACGTCTCAGCTCTTCACATCCCAGCAAACTTAATATAAGATCTAATTATCAGAGAGAGCAAAAGGATCACTCTACTTCCAGCTATTTCAAACAAGATGGAAAATGCCTACTGCTAACTTTCTGCCGTTTTGCAAACGCTGAGCGAATACATTAGGAATTGCAGCTTGAAGTCGTCCCGTTATTCGGCGGTCTAGAATTGTTGTCGGTGTTGCTTCTTTTCTGGCCGATTTTTGTTTCGGATTCCACGTTTTTATTCTTTAAAAAAGTTGGTACGGCAT
>JAEMWC010000079.1:902500-937500 GCA_016490735.1 Pachyseris speciosa | reverse complement strand
TTTTGGTCTTCGATGAAAATCAAAAATTGAATACCGGACAAAAACACCAGCCTTGCTTGCTTTTTACCGTTCTCTAGTTTACAATTTTATAGCTGGTTAGATCTATTACAGGATCCGGCTCTTCTATATATTTTGCAACGGTGGTCCTTGCTAAAGTATTTTCCAGCGTTTTCAAAAACACCTTGCAGGGGAGGGGAGGGTACACTGCCAACATGTTAGGCTCGGTTACCGAGTAAACAAAGATGGCGGCCGACGAAAAGCCGTAGAAACCCATACGAAGAAAAGTTCAAGTTAAAACCCTTGCCGGATGCACTATACCTACATGATCCGACTGCAAGGATATTTCTATAAAAGGTCAAGAATGACCGAATTGGTGAGTTATTGACCTCCTTCTTCCTGGGTGCCAGTGTATTAACTGTATATAATCTTCTTATTTTACATTTTTACATTCTCTTGATGTACTTAATAGTTACGTTTTATATTTGTTTGTGCATAATTCACAATTTACCTTGCTTTGTAATTTTAGTTTGTCGAGCGTTTTTAACATGAGCCTCTGGCTCGGAAGATTGTGCAAACACTTCCCACGTTCTTCGACATTAAATAAACTTAAAACCAAACTAAAACTAATACTTCCAAGTTCTTCATACGAGAAGCAAGAGGGCCTGGTCTACCGTAAGGCCATTTCACTTTGTTAAGCTTAAGCTTTAATCAAAATTTGGTAATTTAGCAATCTTCTCGTCTCCCTTGAATGTTACTTTTATGATGCTGCTCCTGCTGTTATTACATACTGTAACATTTTAGGCCATTAACTAACGGTTTAATTTGTTAGTTGGTAAATTTGTAACATTTTAGGCCAGTAAATAACGCACCGACCGTAGTTAGTGGCTTAAAATGTTACAGTACATATGCTGTGATAACAACATATAAAGCCGTTGTCTAAACGCCCCGATCGCTAGAATCAGACGCCGAGAAGTCAATGGTTGTTTAATATCACTTTATTTAGCCTAAAACTGGAACAATTTAAGGTACACTGTAAAGTTTATGTAAGCTGAAAGGCTTCCTGCAAAAGGGGCGCATATCGCTCTTTGGCCTTAACATCCAGATCTCTCTAAATTCGCTCTACATTGACATACAGACTGGTTATGTTATCAGAAATGACGTTTTGCACTTATTTTGTGATTAGAGGCCCTGGATATAACAAAAACTGAACCAACTGAAAACAAACTTCAAATGTTTCTGTTTCTTGAAGTTTTGCCAAGTCATTAGCTAATCCTTTAGGTCCTAGCCTTCAAATCACAAAATAAGTGCAGAACATCATTTCTGACACCACTTCCATTCTATAAGCTGAAGTAGACTGAGTTTAGAGATATTTTGGATTTTAGGGCAAAAAAGCTATATACTGGTATGCCCCTTTGGGAAACCATACTTAGTAGGGGGAAACCATTCAAATATATTTCTTGCTTAGAGAAAGTGGTGATTTGTTGACATACTGGTAATCTTATTAACCATGGGCCTGGGTTTTACTGATTTATGGCTGCATCCATGCTCACTTTATTGATTTAGATGGTGCAGTTTCACTGGTTATGAGATAGTTTTCTATGCTGTTGATTGCTGGTAACTTTTTATTTTGTCCTTGTAGGTTTTTGTGAGCGGTTAATTATGGAGCAAGTTGATATGTGATCTCACAGAAAGCTGTTAATGCATTGCAGAAGGGAGTTTGATTATTATTCACAGCATTGTGAAAAATACTGTTAAAGGATGGGAAATGGTGATGGAACTGATGCAGTCATTGGGACATGAGATCCATGTTTCCTTCCAGAAGGTCATTTCCAAATTTTGGCCACTGTGTTAAACTTCCTCCTCTTTGCTCATACATCTGAACTGCTTGCACAGTAGATGGGACATACAATGTAGCTCTCTCTTATTGGCACACATTGGTTGTTTCCTGTCATGAGCTCATCAGGAACTCCCTTTCCTAGAAATATTGATGCAGTAAAGACATGGGTACACATGGCATGGAAGTGAAAAGTAGCAGTTTGAAGCTGAATGAAGTATCAGGAGATGGGAATCCTGATTACTCACAAGATATTAAGAGATTAACACAAGCAAGCTTATTTTGTGACCACATTTTATTGCACTGTGGAAATGACTCAAAGAAAGAGTTTCCTCTTGTTGATGTAAATGTAATCAACACTAACAGTCCAGTACAGGAAAGGTGGAGAAGCATACATAGTCTTGCTTACCTGGAATTGGATGGTTGTTCCATGCATCAATAACTTGTCGACTTCCAACATGGCATACTCTTGAAGTAACCCAGGACACACAGAACTTAGTGGCCTCATCCATGTCAATAGTTTCGTCATTCACCATCACATTCAAAATTTTTTTCACTGGGTAATTGACTCAAGCATTCATTTCAACCCAAATTCTTTTTGCTGTGTGATTCTTAAAAATTAAAAAACAGAAGTGGTTAAATGTAATATTATATTCCATGGGTATCAACATCCCATTGGCTGCTGTAGGTTTATAATAGCCACACTATTATTTTGTACACTGTTTAGTTATGCAAATGACAATTTACCTGTTTTGAGTTAGTTTGTACGTATGGTGCTCGAGAGGTGTTTCGTCTGTGCTGAGACAGCATGTCTTGAACAAATAAGGTCAAATAAAACTCTGCACCCATGTCTACTCGTATCTGAACCCACACGCCATGAAGCAATACTGCAGGTCTGTAAAAGATATTTATAACAATGGGGAATTGAAATGCTGTAGGAAATAGGATATTGATTTTTATTAACCATTTTGGTCTGAAATAGGGTATGGGTGGTATAGTTTGTGCATTCTAGTCTTGAATTGGGTATGTTTTTTTAGAAGAAGCTACTTCATTATTAGGTGATAAGACCATCAACAAAAGCCCTTCCTAAGTTATGTTTACACCAACCATATATGTGAAGTAGGTCTGAAATTATTCAAATAGGGTATCAATTGTTATCAATTTTTGGTCAGATCTGAAATAGGGTAAGGGTTTCAGAAAGTGGGCCGCACACCAGCACCCAATTTTTCTGGGAGTACCCACTTGGGACTAATCAATAATGAAGGGAAGGGTTCCTCAGTTGTAGCCAGAGGCTTTGGATGAAAAATGCTCAATAACAAAATTCCAACAAAAACAAAAAGTGTACACTAGAGTCAACAATGTAACAGTCAAGAATATTTGCTAAATAAAGACTGCTCTGAGCTCACAGATCAGGAGCTAAGTGCAAGTGCCTAACTGCAGTTTCTGTACAGAGATTCTAGCAACTGGAGTCATGTCTACACATTATCCCCCATCCCACCACCCTGATAGGGTGCTATTCCATAAAAGGGGTTCCCCCAACATACAGCTAGGTCTTTAAAAGTTCATTTCATGACAGGTACATCTGACTCATGGGAGTCTATTCTTTGATCACTCACCTAAAAACATGATCATAGATTAAGAGGTTATTCTTCACTGGCATCAGGGCGTGGCTAACGACTCTTCTACTATACCCATCAGTAGCACAGACATGAGTTACTCCATACATTGCAAGTTTTTCATTCTGGTCCATGTGGATTTTGTGACCAAAGTATTGTGCATAATATGGCAAAGGGTTTGTTTCACATTCAGTCTTTGTTAACCTTTGTTGATGGTATACTGGGGCTACAGATGCCAGAGAGGCACCAATGTGCTTGCTGCAAAAATTAACTCCCTGTGTCCGGAAGTAACCTTTCAGCATCTTCCGTTCCCAGATAGGACCAACCTATCAAACATATTAAATTTACCATTTTAACAAAAATCGACAAAAGGCAGTTATGCTACACTGAATTTCTTTACTATTAAAACTCTCGGGGATGCAACAGGTATTATGCCTATCTGAGCAAAGCGCTTATAATCTGTCATAAAGATCCTCACATAGCACGTAACACTTTAATATTTTGGCGATTTCTCAGAAAGCTTAGCGTAAGCTTAATAAAGAGCAGTGAAAATAAAAAGGAGAGTTTTTATATTTCACACCGATGATAAATCCCGCCTGTCTCCCCCTCCCCCGTCCCACATGCGTATGATCATGAGCTCTGCTGTTTGAACACATAAAGCCGAGATGTAATCTGAACTAGCCTTCTGCACAGCGTCAAGTGTTGCTGATGCCAAGGCTCTACTGTCCAGTCCTGACCTGTAATGGATGCCACGATTCTCGCAAAATCGTCTCACTGAACACTCGCTGAGGCCACGATTGAATGGAAGGCTAATATTAAGAGTCTCACTGATTTCACGATGGGTTTTTCTTTCTATAGTTACCTGTCTTCTGATCCATTCTGGATCGATTCTCTCCATAACAAAATTTCTCTGTTCTCACTCGACAAAGCTTGGAACTCAACTCCAGTGCATTTGACTTTTGGCGCCAATATATGATGCAAACGTCTTTTGTCTTAGCAATGAAAACGTAAAGCTTGTGGGATGTGGCTGGAGTGACAAGGATACTTCACAAATTAATGTGATCAAGTAAGCTGAAGCCACTCAAAAGGCACTAAGGCCACAAGCAAAGATTGAGCCCAAGCATTAGATTGAGCCCAGCCACATCCCACAAGCTTTACATTTTCATTGCTTGTTTTATTGAAATGTGGGTACTTGAGCCTGAGCATTAGCTATGCCGTGCTGATGAGGCCTAACAAGGCTGAAACAGCTGTCCATGGCTGCTAATGCTTGGGCTCAATCTTTGCTTTGGTAGATATAAGGGGTAATGCCCACTACCTTGTGGCCTTAGTGCCTTTTGAGTGGCTTCAGGTTACTTGATCACATTAATTTGTGAAGTATCCTTGTCTTTTGTCTTATCTTGCCAGTGGACCAATCACATTCCTCACAGTTTCCCGCCAAGCATCCCATTATCCAATCAGAGAAGGTGCATATATGACATATCCAGTTGACATATCTGCATATGCTTGCCTGCAAAGTAAATTTTCACTGACTCGTCGTGTGAATTTATGATGGTGAACCGTAAATATGATTTCAGCAGAGAGGGGACAGATTTGCGGCTTTCCATGGCACATTCAGACATAACTTTAGCACGACTGGCCACAGCATTTGAGGTGAGCGTGTGTCACCCCAATTTTGTTTGCTTTAGAGTTTAGTGACCTGCATATTGTCGTGGGATAACTGAATCAGTGATGTGAGCTTGATTTGGATCAGTGATGTGAGCTTGACTGGGTCCTGCATGTTCGGCACTCAAGCTTAATTTTGCTGTTTTTAACCAAGAAAATGCGATCTACGCTAACTCTCAATTATCTTGACTTGTACTGACATCAATCTGTTCATAAAACTTATTGAAACCGGGTGACACTGATCTTGATTGGTGAAGACTTTCCTGACCACATGCTCGGCCGTTCCAAAACAGTTTACCATTATGCCCAATTTATTTCTCGATGACCATATTTTAGGGTGCAAGTGGGTTGGCCGGAAAATGTGACTTTCAAACTGAAGTTGAACTCAACAATAATTTTATCTGAAAGTAAAGGTCTAATACAGTCGCAATCTGTTAACATTAAACTGCATGATGCAGTATTTGATTCTTTAGTAAATGTTTATTTCTTTTATGGTTCTCCTGATCAAGTCCTTATGGTTAAACAACGAAATGCTATTCGAACATGATTAACTTTCCAACACTGAATAGGTGCTCGCCCATTTTCATCCTCTCATTAATAATGACTTCATAAGAGATGTGAAAAAACGGTATTAACTAAAAACTAAGCAGGCCTCCCAGAGTAAGTTAAATAGTTGTTTAATGGCAATTTTTGGTGCCAGAAAAAATATTCTTTCTTAATTGAGTAATTTTGAAAAAAAGATCTAAAGGACTGATTATTTTATTATTTCAATTTAATGTCTTCAGGTGTCCCCCAGTTCCCTTTACATCAAGGAAGAATGGGGTGACTGTACATATTGGGCAAACGACAGCGGTCGTTTCAACCTGTCAAACCTTGCAGATGGGACTTCCCTAGTGGTCATGGGGCAGAGTAAAAACAGCATGATATCATCAGAAACCGGAAATTGTCTGTCTTACATTGCACCTGCAGACACAAGCAAATCCAGATTACCCTTTAAGCCTTTCTTCAAGAAAGTGAAATCAAATTCAACTTCAACGTTTGGCTGCAAGGTTATCCTCGCCAAAAAGATTGGCAAGAGCTTCACTGAGTTAAATCAAACATACATAAGTGTTAATGAAGACAGCGCAAATGTGGAATACATCACAGGAAAAGTGCATGAGAAGTGGGGTAAAGTGGTACTGGTAGCTGGAAATGGCCTTCCCATTCAAGATGAAGAAGGAACTAGAGGTTAGGAGGTTAAGAAATTATTGTTAAGCAACATATCTATTAGTGTGTATTTTGCATTAAAGACCTGGGAAGAAAGTGTTTGCAACACAGTAGGGTCTAATATAAAGCATACCTAAACATTTCGTCCTTTGCATGAAGATATTCAAGAAGTTGACACAAATGTAAAAAGGTGTAGAATCATAACATGCATAAAGTGCCAGCCCCGGGGGGAGGAGGGGGGGAGGGACTCCCAGAAAAATTGGGTGGGGGTGTGCGGCCCGCTTCCTTAAACCCTTACCCTATTTCAGACCAAAATCTGTGATTTTCCCTACCCTATTTCAGACCCGACCAGAAATTTGATACCCTATTTCAGACCTATTTCACGTATACAGTTGGTGTAAACGTAAACGGGGTTTTGGCCTGGTATGTTAATTAGATGACTAGGTTCTAGGTTGACGTAAATTTTAAAACTTATTGGAACACCATATCTCCAAACACATTTTATTATAACATGGTTATTTATGGGTAACAAAAATTAATTTTTCAATTGTAAATCAGCTCCAGCTCAGCTTATAAATGTATCTTTGCTTGTATAATATTGAAAGGAAGTTGTTTAATAATTTTGATTTTATAAACCTGCAATTGAACTTTTATACCCTAGAGTTTCTAAACATTTGGAACTAACTTATGTCTGTAATTTCTTTATTGTGAAACAGGATCAAAATTTTGGAAGTGTGCCAGTCGCCGGATTTATGCCGTAAAAGAATCAGAGACCACAAGTAAGTCAAGAAAAGTACCAGCTACAAAACGGAGTCATAAAAGCGAACACAGTTCTATGGAAGAAGAATCTGAGGGAGAGAAGTGGGCTCGCAAAAAGAAAAAAGATGACAAATTTGTTGAAGAAGAATTAAAAAGAGATGAAGGAAGAAACAAGTATGTTGAGGGAAGAAGTACAAAATAACAGTTCCACATTGGAAGAATGTAAAACTATGCTACAAGAAATGATTGTGGTCAACAAGTTCATATCTCTTCCTCCAAGTGTACTTAAGTTGGTTACTGATGCATTTAAATGTAAAATATGCCTTAAAGCACCTATGAATCCACCTGTTATTGCAACAAGGTGTTGCAATGTCCTTCTTGGCTGCAGCACCTGTATCAATGAGTGGTACAGTGGGGATAGGGGGCTTGATAACAGTTGCCCCCATTGTAGAGAGCCAAGGGGTTATGCACAAAGCTATCAATTCAAGGGGATTGATGAGTTCTTAAGGGGGTTTAAAGTGCATTTGAAGTGAAATTTTTCATTAGCTTGTTCGAAAGAGCTTTCAAAATGATGAAGAACGGCGTTTATTTTATTGTGATAGCACTCTTGGTTGCTGAGTTATTCAAGGTTTTTCATTTATGCAAATTAGAGGACTTGTGATGTCACAAGGTGGAATATCAAACTATGGAATATCTGTGCAAATACTGAGTCTACAGGGTTGAAATTTTTCAGGGTTGATGTCCTGCCAGAACTACATATTGTGATAGTGGTGATGATGTCACCATAGCAACATACTCGTTACCAGATCTCTACCTTTCCAAAGGATAAAATCAGAGTTTCCCTCCCCAAGAAGTGCTGTTTGCTCTTGACGTTCATTCAGTGGGTGTGAGCAAATATGGACATTACACAGCACAAGTATAAGAAAGTGTGTTAGACTCTGGAACAATAAATAAGGCATTTCTCATTTGGGAAGGTAGAGGTCTGGTAACAAGTATGTTGCTATGGTGATGTCATAACCACTATCATAATGTGTAGTTCTGGCAGCACATCAACCCTGCAAAATTTCAACCCTGTAGACTTAGTATTTGCACAGATATTCCATATTTTGTGATTTTACTTCATTGTGTCCACCTTACGTCACAAGTCCTCTAATTTGCATAAATGAAAAACCTTGAATAACTCGGCAACCAAGAGTGCTATCACAATAAAATAAATGCCGTTCTTCATCATTTTGAAAGCTCTTTCGAACAAGCTAGTGAAAAATTTCGCTTCATATGCACTTTAAAAACCTCATGGCAGACCCATCTGCAGGAGATGGGGAAGAGAGTTTCGCATAAAAAACACCAGATACATGGGATTCTATATGTAGCTTTACGTACATGACTTCTCCGTTGTGTTGTTCGATCTCAGACAGGAAAGTATTTTGATTTTCACTTTCCAGATTTTGTTATTATGTTTCCTGATGTACTATAGTAACTGAAAAGCCAGCAGTGTTCCAGAATGTAAAGTCGAATGCAATCCCGTTGCTCATATCTTTTGCCATTGAGGACAGTTCTTACATGCAGCTCAGTTATGCAACAGTTCCTTTTCTTATATTGTGCAGACTTCACAGCAACAGCTTCAGAGTAATAACATGTACACTGTACTTTGAAATATGTTGCTGGTTCTTCCATACTGTTTATCTCAATACTGTATGTCCACCATGTGACACAAAACCTGAATCAGAACATAAAAAGACAGTAATTATAATTTGCATGTTGCTTACTCTTTCCTTCAAACAATACAGTATAGGGTACATAAACTATTTCTTTGGTTTCTTAAGATGCAATACCCCGCCAGTAGAGGCCCTTTGATCTTCCTAGAAGGGCCTCTGCTCGCAGGGTAAAGATGCAAGAATCAAATTTAATAAAACACATGTTGTGTTGACAAGGTTTATACGTTGAGATTGAATATCAGTTTGATATCTAATTTATAAGGTTTAAAGTGTACTTTAAATTGTTCCAGTTTTGGGCCAAATAAAGTGATATTAACAAACGTGGAATTCATAGTGTTTAATTCTCCTTTAATTGTTCAATAATAGCTTTCCGACGATTTCGAGCTATTGTTGGACAGTTAAAATTTGAGCATGTTTTTCATGGGGCAAACGATCAGCCGTCCTTACACCAGATGTTTTAGAACACAAAACAGGAGCAGCATCATAAAAGTAATATTCAAGGGAGACGAGAAGATTTCTAAATTACCAAATTTTGATTAAAGCTTAAGCTTAACAAAGTGAAATGGCCTTACGCTAGGCCAGGCCCTCTTGCTTCTCGTATGAAGAACTTGGAAGTATTAAAGGAAGAAGGAGGTCAATAACTCACCAATTTGGTCATTCTTGACCTTTTATATTCCATAAGTTCCAAGAAATATCCTTGCAGTCGGATCATGTAGGAATAGTGCATCCGGCAAGGGTTTGAACTTTTCTTCGTATGGGTTTTTACGGCTTTTCGTCGGCCGCCATCTTTGTTTATTCAGTAACCGAGCCTAACATGTTGGCAATGTACCCTCCCCTCCCCTGCAAGGTGTTTTTGTCCGGTTTATTTTGATTTTCTCACACGCGAGCAGTGTGTTCTATAGATCTAGAGTACGAGGGATTCAATTTTTATAACAATAGAATTTTGGAATAATGGTGGCAATTTTCGTGCTTGATTTAGACGGAAAATAAGAAAATCGAAAAAGGAAAGCCGTTTTATTTTTTGTTTCATTAGAAAACGACGAAAATTAAAAACAGTTCTCAACAGTGATTTTTCTTTAATTCGACAATCAAAAATATTGATTTCAATTTTGATTTTTCCTTTTTCAATTTTGTTAAAAATGGAATGAATGGAAGGTGCACGGAAATTGATTTTGATTTTCAATTTTTAATACTGGATGAAAATCAAATGGAGGAAAACCAATCAATCAATCAAAATCTTTATTTAAACACGGTAAAATTCATCAGGTGAATTACAATTTAAAATACAATTACATAATGAATTCCTGATAACAATAAACGTACGCTTAAAAAGTCTCTACAGTAAAATACAATTCTAAACTAAACCTGTTTTCCATGAATGCCGTGTATTTAACTTAATTATATTTAACTAAAATGAAGGTTTAATAATTGCTTAAAAAGATCTAGAGATTCTACTTGTCTTAGATTTCAGGGTAGACAGTTCCAGAGAGTTTCACCTCTATAGCTAAAGCTCCTTTTTAGGTAGTTGGTTCTGGGTAAAGGGACATTTAATTTATTTGTAGAGTCTCTTAAGACATATCCTGACGTACTGCGCTCAGTGAACATAGAGGATAAGCTACATGAATTTGATGTTGGGCATTCAGGTCTTTCCATCCAAGCTGTCGTAACAAGTACGCAGCGTCAGCATCATAGGAGGAGGAAGTCAAAACGCGGGCAGCACGATTCTGAAGCTTTTGTAATTTTTCGAAGAGCGTTTTGCCGCAATTCCCCCAGACAATACTACAGTAATCAAAATGGGGTTGTATTAAGGCATTGTAGATGTAATGTAGTATATCTGGTGGAACTAAAGGTCTAATTCGCTTTATGGCGCCAATGCCGGAGGCAATCTTTTTGGACAGTTTGTGGATATGACTATGCCATGCCATGTTATCATCAATAAGAATCCCAAGTGATTTAGTAGTGGATACTTGTTCTATAGAAACATTATCTATCGAAAGTTCAAGGGATTCAGATAAAGTACCCAGTTTCTGTCTAGAGCCAATTAACATAAACTCAGTTTTAGTCGTATTCAGAGTAAGTTTGTTGCAGAGAAGCCATTTGTCAGGGGCACCCAACGAGAAGTTTCGGTAGATATCTGTTCGGTGGAGGGTAGTTCGCCTAAGGCTTTCGGCGCCGATTAAAGAGTGCACTCGGATTTTCGTAAGTAAAACGTGGCCTAAAAGATTCGTAATGTGGCAATCTTAACCCCTGAGGTTTTCGGAAAGGTCGTTGTTGCTGTTTTTGGCAATAAAAAACGTCAGCTAGCATTTTCGGAAAGAAAAAAAGGTTCCCTAAAAAGTTCATTTCAGCTAGTATTTTCTCAAAGAAAGATTTTGTTCCCTAAAATTTTCGGGCAATTATCATTTCAGCTAGGGAATCCGAACAGATCAAAGTTTTCTAGCTAACCAAAACATCACTTTAAACAGACTTCAAACACCATAACGTACTTAAAAATGCCTTTCTACAACTTTTGGCTGGTTTGGCTCGTTGGGTGCCCCTGATTTGTGGATGTTATTTAGATCATTAGCCTAGTTTCGAATTGTTTGTACGAGAAAGAGTGGTAACTATTTTATAGCGTCAAGTCGAGGCTGAGGGGAATAGGCGCCCATTTTGAAGTAAACTATAGTACAACGCTAGCGCGACTGTAGGTTTAAAATGAGATATTGTGCCATCTCTGTATGCAAAAATAATTCTAAAAAAAGGCCAGACCTCAACTTCTTCGACTTCCCGAGAGAAAAGAAGCTTAGAAAGAAATGGAGGGATTTTTGTCGTCGCGCTGATAATGAGTTTGAGTCCGTCAAATACTTGCATATGTGCTCCGAGCATTTTGAGACCAAAGACATCGGAAAGACCCTTACTGGGATTAAGAAGGTGGCAACAGGGACAGTTCCGACAATATTCAATCCACACACAATCTCAAGACGTCGAAGTCAACGCGAAAAACGGATGAATGAGCGAAGGAAACGAAACTCGAGCGAAGACAACAAGGTAATGTTCCCCGCGAAAATTTTCCGTGTGTCGCCTGATGCTGCTCTGAGGGATCACGACTACCTCCCACAGGATAGCAAAGTAATTAGCTCTTCTCAAGCTGTCATAAACGCTAAGGAAGCAAAAGAGTATGTTTCCGTATCTTGCCAAACGGACATCGACCAACAACGAATGGAGTATCTTACCCAAAATGAAGCTAAATTAAGGGCTGAGAACAAAACACTTCGATACAAACTCGATGACGAGACGACATTGAAACGCGAACTTTTTGTCGACGTGTTGAAGGATGACCAGTCCGTGAAATTCTAAAAATTATCCCTCCACCAGAGTTGTAATTGATTGCACGGAAATATTCATTCAGAAACCTACCTCTCCTGCTGCCCAACGAGCCACGTGGAGTGAGTATAAAGGCCACAATACAATGAAAACTTTGGTAGGAATAACTCCATCGGGATTTTTCAGTTTCGTGTCGAAACTGTGGAGCGGAAGTACTAGCGACCGAAAACTCACTCAGAAGAGTGGGATTTTGGAACTGATTGAGGAAGGAGACCACGTCATGGCAGACAGAGGCTTCACGATTAGAGACCTTCTTACGAAGCGAAAAGCTTACCTTAACATGCCCCCTTTCTCCAAGAAAGGTAACTAATTTGTGTCCTTCTTTCAGAACTGTTTTCTTAATACTGTAAGAAACTGAGTGCTTTCTCCAACAGTACTGCAGCATGTAAACATTCACACAAAACAATATGATGAAGAGATGAATCCATTTAAGGGCGGTTGCCAGGGTGTATGTGTGTGTGTGTGTCGGGGGGAGGGGAGGCTTGGGTACCTCTGCTCCCTCTTTCTTATGCTAGATACTGCAACCAAATCTTTCTTCTTCCCCTCACTTCACCTACAAACTTTGTGTCTGAGGTGAGCCCCACCCCTTCCCAATTCAAAGTCTTAGATATGATGAACGACTATTTGGCCAACCTGCTCACGGAACAGCCTTAACTAGAATGGCTTCCTTATCCATGGATGTTAACTTTACACAGCAGAAGGAATGAAATGTCAACATGTAATTTGTTTTCAAATAATAGGTAAACAACTGTCTCAAAAGTCACTGAAGACAACAAGATCCATTGCCAGTGTCAGAATTCACGTTGAGAGAGCCATAGAGAGACTGAAAGACTTCCGTCTTCTTCAAGGAAATCTCCCAATACCACTTGTACCTCTTGTTGATAAAATATTAACAGTTCGTGCTGCTTTTTGTAATCTTCTACCTCCATTAGCAAAGTAGGAATTCACTAGCATACCACAGTATCAGTGAAACTGCAATATGCAACGAAACATTATGCGAAGATAAGTGCCATGGTATGTTATGACATTTAAACTCAACTTTAATGTTGCCATTCAAATGGCTGAAAGGATTACATAAGATAACACTGGCTAACAAACAGAAGTTATCTATAAGTGTGACACCTGTTTTGTAATACAGTATAATTGTAAGCATACATATATGGTATCAACTGACTGCCATTTAAGTCAATGATTTTTCAGTCAGCTCACATTCTTTTTTAAATCAATGAAATGGTTTTAGAACCATGTTAGGCTTTTGATAAATAGTTAATCTATCAAGCAGATTCTCACCAGCATTACTTTCCATTCTATAAGCAACATCCCAACCAAAGAACGTTTCTTAGTTAGTTTATGTAAATACACAAATCCGTGGTTAAGCCTGATGAGGCAAGGTTCTTGTTTATTTTCCATTTTGCTGGGAAGATGGAAAAATGTTTGGTAATAAAAATAAACCATCCTTGTGCTATGAAAATTTGGCTTATCAACGGCTATAGCAACTTGAAATAACTTATTATGCAAGCTTCTTACTGACCTCTTCAAGAATCTTTCCACTCAGGAGTTCAGGCACCATATGTTCCAAAAAAAAACTTTTTTAGCTTCCCAACCATGTACTCCCATAGTTCTTTATCAAATTTAACAGGTACTACCAAAATCCCTTTGAGAGTATAGATGATAAGATTGCAATGTGTCAAACCAGCTATTGCAAGCTGTCCCTGAATTTGATAGTTCCAATATGTCTCTTTTCTGAGATAATATTTTCCATCCAATTCTTCAAGGTAAGAGGCTGCAGCAATATGAGGTGGAAGATTTCTCTTGCTAAAAATGCTCTTAACCTCCAAAAGTATTTTGACACAACAATTACAAACTTGGATTCTGTCTGGAGAAGCCCCCAGATATGGATGCTGTTTGTCCACAAAAAGGCCACTGTGAAAAACCTCCATACCCTTATTTTTTTATTTACATTTCTTGATATACTCTTTTACAGCTACATCTTCCTTATCATGGCCCCAAGAAAGCTGCTGAGGAGCATTGTCCCTGCTGAGAGGACAGTAATTCATTAGCAGCTTCACTGTATTTTTTGAATTTGTGGTCTCTTTTAAGTGGCATATTTTGTAAAAATTGGAAGCTGTTATTCGTCCTGCCCTCTGTGAAAACCAAAATTCTGTATTGCTTTGGCTTAATGTTTTCTGAAATATTACCTCAGTTGCAAAATCATGTTGATGTAGAAAGTTTACAAAGTCACTACATTGCTCATCAGTAGGATCTGGTAAGCTTTCAAGATTATTTTTGGCAATAAACAAGTTAGCTAACTCTTTCAGGGAATAAACTTCAGCATAATCTACAATTTCCTCATGGTCAGTATCTTCAGATGAGATCTGTTCCAAGAGTTCTTTCTCATTCACATTCTGAACTGGAGGTTTTGGTATAAATTGTAAAGCTACACATGAAGGGTTAGTTTCCAGCAAAGCTTCATAAAACTTGTCTTTGAAAGATTGGGTGGAACTATAAGAGCACAAAGGGTTGAAGTCAAATGGTTTTTTGTAATCCTTAGCTTCTTTACCATACTCTGATTTTTGAATGGTAAGATCTTGCATAGGCACAGCATTTTCTGTAACTCTTTTTCGTTTTACCCAAACACAAGGAACTGAGGTGCAAGTTTGAAGTTCATTTCTCCTTATGGTGGCTTCCAAATCAAACAAAGCAGCAGCAGCATGTCTGCATGCACCATCAGCTCTGAAGAAACAAAAACAAAGTGTACAGAAACCGATAATGGTATATCGGAAAGTCGGCTCCTTCACACAAAACTCTCTATAATATTAAAAGGCGAGGAAAGCAACAGTTCTTTAATTTTATAAAACAGGCAAAGTCACTTACCCGCCTTTGCAAGCACAATAAGCCGAGTAAATCCTTCCGCTATTTTCAAGTACGATAAATTCCCAGTAGAAGTCCTTTCCATCTTCTGTTTTAGACCTTTCTGTTGGTTTGACTTTGAATTGGAAATAGCAGTATCCAGTCTGGTTATCGCTTAGGTCGTGGTACTTCAGATCCTCTACGTGTCCGTCTATATATAAGCGAAAGCCCTGAAGACTTTTATACGACCGTAAACAATCCTCGTCATAGCCATCCTTTCCCACCAGATAATGATAAATATCAGGAAACCTGAAGTCTGGAATGTTAGTGAAGTCATGGGTCCAAAATTTGAGTGAAAGTGGATGGGGAAGTAATTTCCCTCCTGCCAATGTGATCTCAGTTGCAATTAATCAACTCGTCACGCTGCCCCGTTTCATTGTCAAGTTTTGCAACCTTCATTTCGGCCGCATTCTTGCAAAGCTCTAGCAGTTCAACCCTTTTTCTGTTTTTCCCGTCTACAGAAATTTGAATATCCCTTTCCTTCAGGAACTTTTGTAGCTCTGGAACTTTCATATTTGCAAACTCATTTTCCTCCGCCATGTTGAAAAAAAAAACTGTCTATTCCCCTCAGCCTCGACTTGATACTATAAAATAGTTACCAGACGTACTCGCACAAACAATTCGAAACTAGGCTATATTGAGACTAGTTTGTATTGAGTTTAAGTCTGTGCTAGCGTATGTTATGTGAGTATCGTCTGCATACATCCTGGGTTGGCAGAATGATAAACAATTTGGCAAATCATTGATATAGATCAAAAATAGGAGAGGGCCAAGGATAGTTCCCTGAGGGACCCCACAAACCAGAGAACAGACTTTAGAAAGCGAACCGTTAACAACACATTTCTGAGTACGTTTGTGCTTAGGTACGACTTAAACCAATCATAAGCAGGCTCCTGTATTCCATGCAAACTAAGTTTAGCTAAGAGAACATCGTGATCAACGGTATCAAAAGCTTTTTTCAAGTCCAGGAAAACCACTGCATTTACATAACCGCGATCGATATTGAAAGCCCAGCTGTCAGTCGTTTCAATAAGAGCAGTGACAGTCGAGTGCAAGGAGCGAAAACCTGATTGTTGGTTAGTGATAATCGCTTCATTAGCCAAAAAAAAACTATACAATTGATCGTACACCATTCTCTCGAACACTTTAGCTACTACTGAGATAACAGAGATCGGCCGATAATTATTCACATCAGTTCGTTCACCTTGTTTAAATAATGGTGTCACCCTAGCGCATTTCCAGTCGTCTGGAAATAAACCAGAACTTAGAGACTTATTGAAAATGTTACACTGTAAAGGGATCGAGATAAGATCGGCATATTCCCGAATTAGTTTGGCGGAAATATTATCCAGACCCGTTGCTTTGGATTTAGATAATTTGTTTAGGAGAGAAAAAAACATTGCCACTACTAATTGGACTGAAAGAGAACTTGTTGTTGCTGCCAACAATGTAATCAGCATAACTCGACCCATCAGTAACAAGGGGTACCTCATTAGCAAGTTTGGTTCCAGTTGTTGAAAAGTGATCATTAAATGCATTGGAAAGCTCGTGAGAATTGGTTAGCGAGTTCTCGTTCAGTTTTAATTCTTTTACAGACGCATTGTTTTTCTGACGAGACGTGAGTTCATTAATAATTTGCCAGGTTTTGCGTAAATCGCCTTTAGACTGAAGAAATGCGTTAGCATAATACAATGACTAGGCAGATTTAACTTCTTCATTGATCTTATTACGCAGCTTTTTGTATAAGGCCCAGTCTAAAGGATCGTTAGACTTTACAGCTTTCTGTTTGGCAATATCGCGATCGCGCATACCTTTCCGCAGGTCTGATGTGATCCAAGGGACCTTGCCCGACCTAACACGTTTTGTTTTGATTGGAGCATGACTGTTCACAATAGTCAGAAATTTAGCTTTCCAGTCAGCCCACAAAACGTTCGGGTCATCACTGGTACAGGACCAATCCTGTCGAGTCATGTCACTGCAAAAGTTCTCCCTGTTAAAATTACGAAAATTTCTGAAAGTTTTAGTGTAATGCCCTTTGAAAGCAAACTCCGGTGATAGTTTACGATAAACATAAATAAGGCTGTGATCACTGATGTTAACATGCAAAACTCCTGAACAGACTACCCTGTTAATGCAGTTTGTAAATATTACATCAGTTAACGACGAAGATGGTTCAGTAATGCGAGTTGGCTCAGTTATAAGTTGCTGTAGCCCATATATATCAGAAATTTCACAAAGTAAGCTTGTATTGGAGTCGAACTGGGTAGAGGCCAGATTGCAATTCAAGTCACCCATCAGATAGTACTCAAGACCGAGAGAATCCAATTTTCCGATGAGGGTCTCATAGTGCGAGAAAATTTCGACTGAAGAGCAGGGAGGCCTATACCAAGTCACCACGAGAAATGGCTTTGAGCATGGTTTATGAATTTCTAAACATAAATTCTCAAGATCATTTAAGTGCAAGTCACTGCGTATTACAAAGTTAATAGAAGTTTTAATATAAAAACATACACCGCCACCATTCCTGTTTCTGTCCCTTCGAGTATTTTCGTAACCAGGGATGTATAGCTCACAATTTTTGATAGAATCATCAAGTTTAGATTCATTAATTGCAAGGACATCGACTGGGTTATCAGCTAGAAAAATTCTGAGATATCGATTTGTTTTATTAAACTATTCACGTTCAAGGACGCTATTTTAAAACCGCGTTTTTCAGGCAATGAATTAAACAAATACGAGGTTCCAGGAGCCGCTGTTGTACGTATGCTCAAGTCATGACTAGTATTGCTTTGAGAAATACACGGCGGCTTTACTGACACAGGGGATTCGGCATTCAAGGGAACAGGAGATCAATTATTCTTTAAAAAATTGACAGAATTTCTATGTAACAAGTCATTACCTTCCTTATTCAAATGTAATCCGCCTTTGTTGAGTCCGTTCAAGGTAATATTAGCGTGACTTATCACTTTCCATCCATTTTGCCTACAAACTGCCTTAGCCGACGGTTAATAGTTTTCACCCCATCACAATGAGCATCTTTCCGAGTTGTTACTTCGGATAAGACAATTTCGGCGTCACAGGAACTCTCAATCTCCCTCGCCAGATCGACAATTGCATCTGCAACCATATTGGGCTCACTAGATCGCAGGTCATTCGTTCCAATGTGCAGGCAGATTTGGTCTGGAGATTTTTCAATTGTTGGAATGATATGAGACTTCATATCGTGTACAGTTGCCCCAGAGAAAGGCTTCACAACTACTCGGTGCCCCACATCTCTGCCCAGCTTTCTTCCTTGCAAATTTTTGATGATAGAGTCACCTACAACTACCGTGATACGATCATTCTCGGACTTAGTCGGAGATGATGCGTCTTCCGTAAATGCTCTCGTTTGTTGCTTGGAGTGTTCAGATTTCTTGTGTTCATGAGTAGCTTTACGTTGATGAGTGACTCTATTTGACTTTGATTTCCTTTGACGTTGACCCTGACCTTGACCTTGCTGATTATGCAAATTTACAGAACTGCTATTGTCAGCATCCCTTGCAATATTTATCCCTTCTTCTTTCGTTGCAACCTGACTTTCCTTGCCTAGAAGTCTAATCACTGTTGTTAAACTTTTATTTTCGTCATTGAGAATTCTGGCTTCTTCTCTTATACTTTCTTAGCGAGACTCAAGCTCCTGAATTCTTTCGTTGAGAAGGTTATTTTCCTTTCGAAGAGCTGCGATAGTTTCGTTTGAATATGATGAACTTGCCTCTAGCTTAAGTTTTTCGATTTCAAGGCGACAAACTTCTTTTACTTTGATCTCATGATCAATAAAGGAATAGATATCATCAACGTTCGGGGTACCTTGAATAAATGTCTGGCCATTGACAGGGCTTTCGAAAAACGTCAAGTCGGTTTCAATTGCTTGCGAGCCTGGCTGTTCAGATACAATGGCGTCGCGAAGTCGCTGAATAAGAGTACATTTGTTGCCGCTTTTCTTAAGTCCACGCTTATCTAGTTCAGCTTTCAGTTCTTCAATTTTCAGGGATGAAATTTCTCTGTTATCAGGCAGCGCCAGGTGAAGATTTGATTTACTTATCTCCGCCTTTCTTACGTTCTCGTCCGGTTCGGCGTCGGCTTCGTTTTCAGCATCTTCGCTCACATCACAGTCAAGTGGTTCAAGAACTTCGACATTTTGATCCGCATCTCTTCCATTAATTTCCTGAAGCAATGAAAACTTGTTAACGCTTGCCACTTGAGCAGATTCGTTACTCAACGTTGCCATCAGCAATTACAGTTCCGTCGCCGTTGATGCACTACGTCAGCTAGGACAGTTAATGGACCTTGAATCACATAGCATGCCGAAACACTATTTGGCAGCAAAACGTTTGTCAGGGGCACCCAACGACAAGTTTCGGTAGATCTAGTATCTGTTCGGTGGAGGGTAATTCGGCTTGCGCTTTCAGCGTCGATTAAAGAGTGCACTTGGATTTTCTTAACTAAAACGTGACCTAAAAGATTCGCAATTGGGAAATCATAGCCCCTGAGGTTTTCGAAAAGGTCGTAATTGCTGTTTTTGGCAGTCAAAAACGTCAACTAGCATTTTCGGAAAGAAAATATTTCCCTAGAAAGTTCGTGGAAAGTTCAATTCAGCTTGCATTTTCTTAAAGGAACATTTTGTTCCTTAACATTTTCGGGCAAAGAAAATTTCAGCTAGGGAATCCGAACAGATGAACTTCTTCTAGCTTATGAAAACATCACTTTAAACAGACTTCAAACACCATAAGGTACTCAAAAAATGCCTTTCTACAGCGTTTGGTTGATTTGGCTCGTTGGGCGCCTCTGGTTTGTGAAGAAGGCGATTCGATTGTACGTAAACACTGGAGCCGTAAGCGATCTAGCCTCCCACGCAGTCGTTTTTAGGGGACTCGTATTTCACCTCCTCCCCACTAACGTCTGCTTACCCGAAGCCAACATTCCTTTCCCATTGTTTGACTCGCGGGCATCCTAGCCAATCACGATCGAGTAACTGTCCAGCGATGACAAGTAAAATTAATCCTTATGCGTGCTTCTTTCTCTCGCGAATTTGTAAATGTATCAAAGCGCTGGAGCCGATTTGTTTTTTAGTAATACGATGTGTTACAAGAGACTAAAGGAAATAAGAATTTAGACGCGACCAAGTTAGAAATCTGAAGCATATATCAGTCGATCAAACATAGAGTAAACCGACGTGAAATTATCACACATGGTGCAAACAATAAAGGTCGATCTCCCATGGTCTTGCATTAAATCAGATGAAATTCGCCCACGCAGCGATCCCAAAACGTCCTGGGGAAACGGTCAGAAGTTATCAAACACCGATGGCATAGACTGCGCCAACTGGTAGCTTTTTCTTCAGTTCACGAGATGCGGCCTGCAAAATTATGCAGCTTATTACCTAGCAGCTCGCTCGATCCACTGCGCGCTATGGTCTACCGATGGCAAAGTTTCCTTCCTCCAAATCACTCAGACTAACCCGAAGATACGCCAATACTTCTTAAATAACTGACTTGGCCCTTCATCAAATTCACCAGAAGTGACACAACAGCTACAACATGACAAGTGGCGAGGAAATCGAAGATTGAAGGCGAAGTTTGCATGATACTGAAATAAGCGTCTTTCCGTAACTAGTCGGTATATTGACGGAAATATCATCGCTATTTCTTCTCACAAATTCTTAAATTGAAGCCAGTTGATATGCATTTAAACAGGAAATTTTGAACGTAGAGCACACGGTGATCAAAGCTTGCTCAAGCTTTGTCTCCACTATGTTGAACTATCCCGCGAAAAGCGTCCTGAGGTCAAGGTCAACCTTCCAGAATTTGGTAGGTAAAATGTGATTGGCTAAGCGGCGGGAAAGGAATGTTGGCTTCGGGTAAGCAGGCGTTAGTGGGGAGGAGGTGAAATACGAGTCCCCTAAAAACGACTGCGTGGGAGGCTATAAGCGATCCGCCAAAGAGAAGATCAAAGAAACGAAAAATATCAGGTAGCTGAAAACATTGGCTTCAGAAAATGAGTCTAGTTGTGTGGAAATTGACTTTTTATCAGCTTATACGGATGTAGATTATTTTAGCTGCAGAAATTCTTGTCATTCGTTATGCTATAAGATAATCCAGAGCTCTATCTTGACGAGTTGCAAGTGTGGTTGGAGAACGAGAGAGGTGAGGCGTATGCAATGCAAACCCTCAGCAGAACTGTACGACAAATGGGATTGACACTACACTAACTGTAAAACAGTACTGAAAGCCGCAAGAGTTAAGCAGTCAAATTTTTGTAGTTCTTCCTGTAATAAAGGTTATTATTTAGTTCTCATGTGGTTGTACACTGTTCGTAAATTTGTAGCCTCAAATCATTGCCATTGAGCAAGACGAATGAAAAGGCACAGAGTTCAGACGATTTACTTCTCAGTTTCAACCAGAACAGTTTCTGTTTATCGACGAGTCAAGTAAAGATGAAAGAGCAACTTTGGTACTCTGTGAGTAGTTCATTTAAAAGAAACCCCGTTATTGTCATGGATACATTTGATTGACGTCCACCAAAATTTAGTTTTCGAAAAAGGAAAAAGCCGTTGGAGGGCGCGTGTGACTGGTAACCGCTGTAAAATGAGATTTTTCAGTGTGTAGAATAGAATTCGATTTATGGTCTTAAGTTTTCGAAACAATGTCTTAAAGGCTAAAATCTGGTCGACAGTCATTGAAACATCCCAGACAAAAGCCTCCAGACTGTAATGGCAACGCACGTCCTCGACCCGTCTGACTCCTTTCTGGTTGGCGATCATGCGAATTCGCGCCTCTGAAAAAAAATACTTGTCGCTTTCCATATCAAATAATTTATCAACGAGCATATTTTTGGTCACAGTGGTTATAGTATATAATTGTTAAAAGAGCCAAGGGGTTTGTAAAGATTATTATAATATTACAAAACGAAAAATACGTGATGATTTCACAACTAGACGGCCAAAATTATTGTGCGATCTCTAAGTTCATCACTGATTTCCATATACTCGTGGAATTTAAGTCGTTTGGCGTGTAATAATTGCGATTTAGGTAAAGAGGAGCTGAGCGAGCTAATAGAAGAAGCCAACATTGATTGAACTAAATAAATCGCTCGCGTACACTACACTAATCGTCACATCTAAAAAACGTTACTCCCCACCTCGTTGTTCGTCTGTTCTCTTGCCCTTGCTAAAATAATATTAAATATATAAAAAGTAAATAAACACGTGAGATGATATTAAAAACGTAATTATAACTGAATAATAAGATATTGCGAACCTTCCGCTTGGTTTCGTCCATGGCGACAGCCGTGAAGGTGACTACATGTCGGGAAATCACTTTCCATGGCGGGAATCACTTTCAGTAGGGTCTGAGCTCCAATATGTCACGCAATATGTCACAGTATGTCAGCATTTTTTCCAATGTTCATTGTATATTACTTTGTCCCATCCGTGATCCGATCCGTGATCCGATCCGATCCGTGATCCGATCCGTGATCCGATCCGATCCAATCTGTGATCCGATCAGTGATCCGATCCGATCCGATCCGGTTTTGTCGACGCCGCACGAAAATCAATCTTCAGGAATACTCTTTATAGTTATGGCGCTTGATTTCCCTGTATTTTTCGACACAAACAACCCGGCTTAATCCAAACTCGTTGTTTGTGAGTACAAAATGAGGAAAGCAACTAAATGTAGAGATGGCGTGCTCAGCCAATCAGGAGCGACTATTTTCGCCGCTCGAACAATCAGGAATAATGTTTTCGCTGTCAACATGGCGTATCCTTCGCGAACTTGCCTTTCAACAGCGCACAGAATATTTATACGTTCGTGACTACATCTGCCGTTTGCTTCTTGGTAGAAGCGATTGAATTTTGTACAGCGCCTGTAAAATAAAGACAATAAATTCTTTGAAAGCGTGCACGAACTCTTCGGATTCGCAAAGCCGGGATTTTCCATTATTTTCTTGTCATCACACCGCTAACGCATTAAAGAACGGTGAGCAAGTGCTAAGAGGTTTTAGAAAGTTCAGTTTTATGTTCGATTAAATACCAACTTTCCTTCAAAAACTAGTGAAGGCAAATTACGTTTGATACGAACTCTGCGTAAACAGTTGAATGAATTTTCCGCGGTGCGCTTGAGTGGCACAATTGGCTCGGGCAAACACTAAAGTCACAAAAAGGGTGGAAATCCATCGACAGTACTTGGGTCTACTTGAGCAAGGACACGGTAAGTGGCGAAAAATTAACCTAGTGGACACGGCTTGTGTGTCATTTCACTCACTTGCGTGCCATTTTGCCTAACAGCGTGTCATTTCACCCGGCAGCGAACTCGGCACATTTTTACCGTGCAATAAACACAAAAGGAAATTTTTAATTAAGCGTGTCGTGTGACACACTGCTGGCAAATTGGTGTGTCATTTCGCTCACTGCCTATTGTTTAGTGTGTCATTTTGGCGTGCCCGTGCATTCACCTTTTTACCTATTTTCCCGTGGAGGGTCACATATGATACTTGCATATTCAAGTATGGGGATGACCATTGTTGTGACAGATTTTCCTTGCATAAACAGGGAGTTGATGTTTAATTCTCTTTAACTGCACCCCCTAGTCTCTTTGCAACTTTACGTTGTAATTTGTCAATATGATCATGCCAGGTTATTGTAGATACTGATTTATGGTCACGCCAAGATACTTGAATTTAGTAACTTTCTCTAGTCAATCGTTTGGCGCAGCTTCCTATGATCATGAACTTTGACTTTGTAGTCTGATTGGTTTTGGTTTGATTCTCATTGGTTGAGAAAGTGGCGCGAGTTTTTCCAACCAATCACAGAGTGAAGGAAAGCAAAACCAAAGCGATCACAAATTACTTTCTACACTCAATTGAAAACCGCTCTATTACACTGGGATTAGGACAATTAAGCCTAAATTAAGTCTAGGAAATGATTAGAGTTTTAGGTTAGAGATGGTTTTTATTATTGTTTGTGGTTGTTAATAATATTATAAATTAATTATTTACATTCATTATATGTATCTTTATGATTTATTTGCTCAGCTTTTTATGTGTTCTTGTTTTTTTCTGACCAACAGGAGTCACATTTCTTTTTCTCAACCTTGCTTTCTTCTTTACAATGCTTGTACCGGTAAGTGCATCATACCTTGGTTCTGGCTTCCTGGCACATCTTCTGTAGTCTTCCAGACTATACAATGACCTCTAAAACAAGAAAGAAAAGGTTCATTACTTCTACAGATGTAGCTTCCACAGAGTCGTTTTTAGGGGAGTAATATGTCACCTCCTCCCCACAAATGCCTGCTCACCCAAGCACCACATTCCTTTCCCATTGCGTAGCTAATCACATTTCACCTTCTGGATCCTGGAAAGTAACGACATGAATGGAACAACTTTAGCGGGCATTCAGGAAGCACTGTGTACTCCATATTCAAAATTGTTTGTTTAAATCCTTTCCAGTTGTCTGTGATCTAGGAATTCCTAGAAGTGAATAGTGGCATCTTTGTCAATTTACCAACTCGATATGGAAAACCGCTTATATACCAAGCTTTATGTTACAAAAAACGCGACAGGCTCATACAGATACCAGTAATATGTAGGTTAGTTTGCCTTAAAAGCTTAGCTCTGACTGGGATGTCTTAAAGTGAATCTTTTATAAGATAATTTGAAATAGGAGGCTTTTTGAAAACAGGCCACAGCAGTGGTTGATTTTGAATAAATCTCCATTTGTGCAAAAATATTTTTTAAAGGTTATTCACATCGGGTCATATTTTGTGACAAATGGTAATAATTATTTCCTTGTGAGACAACTAAATGTTTGCGACATATGTGTACTCACACATAAAGGCGTGTTTAGCAATGAGAGAGAGAGAGAAACTCCTGGAAAGCTTTCTCTACGAGGAATATGTTCGCAGAAGTCTGATAGAATCGCCTTTGATAAAGCCTCTTCAATCACTAGGTGAATGACAAGACGTGTATTAATACTGTGTCAGATTTGTTATTGAGGAAGCGTTGCATGTTTAACAATGGGAAAGGAAAGTGGCACTTGGGTGAGTAGACATTTGTGTGCATTTGTAGGAGGCTACAAAGATGCACAGTGACTAAAATGTATAATAATAATAACAATAATAATAATAATAATAATAATAATAATAATGATCGTTTATTCAACCTTTTTTTCACCGGTTTCTTTTTAGTTTTCGAGAAATAACGTATGCAAAAAAAAAAAAAAAAACACCAAAACCTCTACATAGGCAGTTTATGCCCTCAGCCCTTCATATGGTGGAGTATGCTAATTAACATTCATGAAAACAATGCCCAAGGGTATTCTTTGAGTGAAAAACTAAGCGCCAAATGCTCGTAACCGATTTAAGAGAACACAGAACGTTTCTGTTCAGTTAGACGTAATGCGCAATGTGTCGTTTTTGCTTTATCATAACACTCGACAAGCTCGCTTGGCACGAAAACAGTGCACAATATTCGTGGTTGACTTTAAAAAACAAAACAGCACACAGTAGCCTTGGTTAACCTCAAGTCAGCACGCAAAGATTTTGTCCGACCTGAAAACAGCACTCACTCCGAAGAGATTCAGGGTTATTGTTGGGTTTAGGTTGGACTTAACATTAGGGTTAGAGCTTCGGCCAGGGCTAGGGATAGGGTTAGGGACATGGTTAGGGTTACTGTTAATGTTAACGTTAACCGGCTGGCGTTAAAGTTAGAGAAAGCACGGTTGTTTGAGTCCGAATCAGCTTAACTGAAGGGTTCGTCAGAGTCGAAAACAGCGCCTAGTTGCCTTGGTTGACTTTCGGAAAGGCTTTGGCTGATATAACACAGCGCTAAAGTCGGTTGTTTGTCTTAAATACAGCGTACATCTTAAATCCAGCGTACAAAAACCTCGGTTGATTCTAAATCAGTGCGCAAAAAGCTTGCCGATGGCTGAAAAATCACATAAAATATTAAAGACGGCTGTTTTGACTTGGAGAAACTTTTTGGCAAGACAACTCCTATTGGTGACCTACACCAAAAATTTGAGTTAATCAGATGTTCACACTGATAGGTCCATTAACTTGGCTCCAAAACGTAAAAAAATTTGCATGAAATTCAATCCCTTTATCACGCGTGATGGATTGTCTCATCACAATGACTGTAGTCGGGCACAAATGTTTATCTCGCGTGATAATACTTTTTGCTGCAGTTTATTAGCCTCCATAGAAGCAAAAAACCGAGGCGATCAACGCAAAACTTATTTATATGCTAAAATTTGGCGGCGTGTTTACCAAATATTCATTCTCACTTGTTCATCAGTCACGGATATGTTACGAACCAACAAGCGCGAATGTTAGAGCAATTCACCGGTTTCGCAGAGGTTGTGGGTTCGAATCCCGTACAAGCGGTTTTTTTTTCGTTTTGTTTTGTTTTGTTTTTGTTTTCTTTGGTTTCACTACTGCTTAAGTTTTGATCATAACTGCGGCGATCGTTCACGTTATCATCCGTTGTTTACGTACATCTGATTCACACAGACAAATCGCTACGAGTACCGCTTAATATTGCTTTCAATGTTTGCCGTGCGCGCCAATGCAACTTTTCCATAGATTGTGTTCAAGATACTCATCGAAAACGGGCGGACTTCACTTCGGGCCGAATGAATTCTCGTAGCGTTGCCGAAGTCTTAACATTGGTTTCGACCAACTATTTCACGGCTAACAGTAAAAGCAAGCTGGGATTTCATGTCATGAGTGGTTTCAAAAAATGCGCTCTTCAAAATTAATGAACAATGGAAACCTCGGTGCAGCAGCTAGACAGTTTTCAAAATCATTTTATAAGGTAGAGTTTTTACTCAAAACAAGTAATAATCTGCCCTAACCCACCGCTCCCCGCGAGAGATTTTGTCTTCAGACAGCGCCCTCTTTGACCGCAATGAATTCTGGGATCATTGTCTGCTCCAAGCGCGAACAACAAGACTCTTGAAACATAGAGTCCAAAAACCACTCTCGCTTTCCCAGCTTTCAGCACGGACCCCTTTGAGAAATGGACCAAGACTAGCAACGACGCGCCGCTTTTGAGACGAGAGTTGTTTTCAGACTTTTTCCGCCTGGCTTCTACTCTGTACTCCAAAACCCGACAGTCAACTTAAGCTTATATCTCATCGTGATTTGGTAAGCACAGAGAAAACGCTAACTGGATTCTTTCAGAAGCGTTAAAAACTTGCGGATCTCCAGAATTTTAATGATGTCTTTCGATCACCAGGCGGGAAGGCAAACCGATAATGCAGTTAATAAATAGCGATCGACAGCTCCAGCACTCACGTAAGTTTCGTATCCGATGAGCTTAATCGATGTTTTAACCGCCAGATTTATGGTCTACGTCACACTATCAAACAATCCTTTCTACCCGTCAATCATTTGACGTCCAGTTTTAGTTTTACTCTTCACAAATGTTGACATAATTCACGTATGAATATTAATACGGTACGCATACAAATGAGCTTAACTTCATGAAGGACTGGGGGCATAAACTGCCTATGTGGAATTTTCAGCCGTTTTTTTTTATTTCGCTTGGATTTGTCCAAATTTTTTGCATGTGAACTGCATTTTGATGAAAAAACATTGTCCCGTATTTTTTTTCACCGATTTCTTTTTTGTTTTCGAGAAATAACGTATGCAAGAAAAAAAAACAAAACAAAACAAAAAAAAAAAAAACACCTAAACTCTACATAGGCAGTTGATGCCTCAGCCTTCAATTTGAAGACCAATCAACTGTATAATTCTCGATCGTGATTGGTTCTCCGCGCGCCTATTTGTCACGTAATCGACGCGCGATCACGTGGGTGTCCAATTACAGGTATCCAATTTGAACTTTTTGTAATTGGACACCAGTAATTGGATACCCACGTGATTTTCACGTCAATTACGCGCGCTTTAATGGCTTCCTTTGCAAACGTTTCCTGCAGTTTTCAAAACATATGGAAAGCGCTACAGACGTTTTCGCTCAAAAGACCTTCCAAAAGAAATTTTTAATTCCGAAATTTGTTATAGATACGATTAATTAGTATTGGACCTCGAAATTTGTTATAGATACGATTAATTAGTAATTGGACCTCGTGTCGTACAATTCAGGGAGTAATCGCGCTCGTATTTTCAAATCAGCCTCGCGCGATTTTGAAATTACTCGCGCGATTACTCCCTGAATTGTACTCCACTCGGTCCAATTACTATTACTAATTATTGTGAATTTATTGCCAATGTATGTCACAAGAAAGTAACGGCAAACTTTCTTCCGAGAAGTGTTGCGGAACTTCTGTGATACATGCATACATGACTTTGTAGCAGAGTACAGATTAATTTGAAGACCAATCAACTGTATAATTGTGAATTTTACTGCCTCTGTATGTCACAAGAAAGTAACGGCAAACTTTCTTCCAAGAAGTGTTCCGGAAACTTCTGTGACACAAGCGTACATGACTTTATCGCACATTACTGGTTAAATTTGAAGACAATCAACTGTATGATTGCGAATTGTAATGCCAACTGTGTTCAACAAGAACAAGTACGGTAAACTTTCTTCCAAGAAGTGTTGCGAGAATTTCTGTGACTCAAGCGTACATGACTTTGGAGCAGATTACTGGTGAATTTAAGACCAATCATGTATGATTGCGAATTTTAATGCCACTGTGTGTCACAAGTAAGTAACGGCAAACTTTCTTCCGAGAAGTGTTGCGGGAACTTCTGTGACACATGCGTACATTACCTTGTAGCATATTGCAGGTAAATTTGGAGACTAATCAACTGTATGTTTGTGAATTTTTATGCCACTGTAGTCACAAGAAAGTAACGGCAAACTTTTTTTCTAAGAAGTGTTGCGGGAACTTCTGCGACACAAGCGTACATGACTTAATAGCAGATTACTGGTGAATTTGAAGACCAATCAACTGTATGATTGCGAATTTTAATTTTAATGCCACTGTGTCGATCTCACAAGAAAGTAACCACAAACTTTCTTCTAAGAAATGTTAAGGTAACTTCTGTTATACATGCATACATGACTTTGTAGCAGAGTACAGATTAATTTGAAGACCAATCAACTTTATGTTTGTGAATTTTTATGCACTGTGTGTCACAAGAAAGTAACGGCAGAGTTTTCTTCCAAGAACTCTTGCGGGAACTTCTGTGATACATGCGTACATTACTGTGTAGCAGATTACTGATGAATTGGAAGACCAATCATTGCATGATTGAGTAAATGTAGGAGATTGCATGCTAGCTCTCACCTCAAATCCATCCTGAACCAACGAAGACTTAAACTATAATTACGATCCCTTCACAGTTCTGAATTGAAAAAAAATTTGGAAACTTTGTGCGGCTGTTCCTCTAAGAAGCGTATCCTGGTGACGCCTGGAGTGAGCGAGTCAGTGAATCGCCCTGACGAAAACCAGGAACATATTAAAGAATGTTACAAAGGTCGAAAACATTCTAAGTACTTCGAGCCATATTCCAGTAAAGAAGTATCTTTTTGTTCCCTTTATTGTTAAAATTAAGCCAAATGCAGTGATAACATTAATTTTTGCTTTGCAGATTCGCCGCGACAAATCGCGTTGACTGTTTTGGAGCTGCAGCGGCGCGAGTGCGATAAAAATCGCTGGGACACAGCTAGGGGACAGAAATTGCATGAAAAATCGAAAGTGCAAACCTGCCTTTCTTCGGGTTGCTTTCAAGCTTTTCTTTAGTCTCAAGCTTTATAGTTAACTTTTTTGCAACAATCAAATAGTTTTCAATTATGTCTTCATTTCCAAATCACACGAGCAAAGTTGATATCATGCCAAGCAGTCTATTTGAGAATGTAATCGCACGTTTTAATACTTCAGTTTCAACTTTAATTTCTTCACCAACCGCAATAGTAAACGCCCAATGGCAATGCAGCGAGTGGACATAGTGCCGTGTTGAAACATTAGTGACAAGTCACCCTACCTTTGTCTCGCTTCTTTCGGAAATTGAAAAGCGCCTCAACGTGCCGACCTGAGGAAAGATCACAAGGAATAAATATATCTCCTTAAACAATCTAGATTATATCTATCCTCTTTTAAAGCACTGAAGTCAGTGTGAAGTAGCTTCAATACATCCAGATATCATCTGGTTGCTGGTAAAAATGTCGTGTTACAATGCAGTGTTTGTCTATTGTTCTTGCGCTTATGAACGGAAGAGTCGTTAATAAAGCGTTTAACTTATACAAGGCCACTGATTGGAATGAGAGGCCCTTGCACTGTGAAATAACCAACTTGTTTCATATTCGCCTAGTTGTGGCCATGTTCTTAGGTGGAAAATGGGCCGCTTAGATAACAATGTCTAACTTCAAATGTTGCACAGTTACGTGGCTGTCTACAAACGGGTCCCACCGAATTGGCTAAATGAATATTATTCAATAAAAAAAATATATCAGGGATGATTCAATTTTGTTTCTATTAGGATTAATAAGGACGACGCCATTTCGATAACTTAATTAGAAAAGTGGCTACACTAACATGGTACGCAGTCGGAAATGTGAATAGTCAGCCGGGGGGGGGGGGGGGGGTACTCCCATAAAGTCCGGATAGGTGTGTGCCGCGAAGGGTCTTAAACCCTGACCCTATTTAAGGAACAATCCAACGAAAATTGATACCCTATTTAAGGCCCAAATCCGAAAAATGACACCTATGCAAGGGAAGAACAAAACTCAAAATAGCTTGAACAGGTCAACTCAAAAACACAATCTTTTTAAAATCGCTTTGGCAATACTTTAACTTTGACAGATCATTTGTTTTCCGCTTAACTGGGTGTTTACACCCTGCTATTTTTGCTGATACAAATTTAGGCACCCTATCTAAGGATCACACCGGGACACTATGCCAACATAGCCGAAAAGGATACCCTATTTAAGGATCGAGAACCTCCAAAAACCATACCCTATTCCCGGCACGTACCTATATAGCCCATATAGGGGAGTACCCCCCCCCCGGGATAGTCAGTAAGGTCAAGGCGGTACGCATTCCTTAGATAAGATCAAAGGGCTCTTGGAGCCAGCTCATTCATTGTTAAGGACAATTTAAGTAACAGCGCTAAGTAGTTTTTGAGCTTATTAGTTGAAAGCCGAACAGCGATTTGCACATCCATGTCTATCTGAGCTTTGTGATAAAATTCTAAAGTATTTGGTAACAAAAGCAAACAGCAAGGCAAAGTGAGCGAAATTATAAACAAGTAATTCTCTGGATGAAAATTTTAACTGGTTGTGGTAACTGTTCGCAATTACTGTATACTGTCTGTGATTACGTATTATTGAACCGGCAGAAGTTGAGAAGCGACAAATGAAAGCATGCTTCATGTTTCATCCGAGCCATGGTTGAATTGCGATGGTTTGAACGAAAGTTTAGATTTGCTCGCGGTAAAGTGATTCTACTGATTTTCCACTCAATGATTGAACAAATAATGACCTCAACAAACGTTGGTTTTGACTTGCTATCACTACCTTGAAGCAATTATGTGGATTAATTATATGTTTATTGTATACGTTTGAATGGACAAGTTTTTCAGCCTTATTTATTTCATGGCTGTGTTTTCACTAGGCCGATTAACTAGCTGAACATTCTTCCTAGGTGTTTGTTTACAGACCGACATTAGCTAGTTAAACATGACATCTGTTTTTACTGGGAAATTTTAAGCCACTAATAACTCGGAAGATTCAAATTATAAATCCGCGCAACTTTCAAAAATGGCGGGAGAGGAAGCGCTTTTAATGAGTTCACTGGTACTGATTCTCGCTATATTTTTGCGAAGAGATTAGGAGTTTCGTTCAGAGGATTCGATTAATGTCTCGGCAGATGCGGAGTATGCGACAGAATGTTGTAATCTTGGCAATCCAACGCCAAAAAAACATACATCGCCGTAAGCGCAAGATCATGTGGCAGGGTCTATCCAAGGCCGCAGTTTTGGTTCGAACAGCTCATTGTAAATCGTTACCAAGATCATCTGTGGCGCGAGCACTTCAGCGTGAGCAGAGATACTTTTGAACACATTTGTGGACTCGTTGGCCCTGAGTTGGTACGACAGAACACAATTCTTTCGCCAAGCTATCTCCGTAGAGAAGCGGGTTGCCATTGCCCTTTGGAGATTAGCTACTGGGAATTCGTATAGAACCGTCGGGCTAACCTTTGGAATCGGTCGATGCACTGCTATGAATGTAAAGGACCAATTCGGCACTGCCTTGTTGCGAAGAGCGAACGATTTTATCAAATTTCCCAAGAGCGAGCCGAGCGTCTGGAAATAATTTCGCCAGATTGTTTGGCAGGCATCTATTACTACAACGTGATGCGATTGGTTGCGGTATTTGTCGGTTAAACCATCTTGCGAGGTAGTATAACTCTGCGTGAGTTTCCTGTCGTAAAGGCGAGAAAACCAGTTGTTTTTCCTTGTGGAAACAGTTGGCATTGTTAACTCGCTAAACACTAGACAAAGTGTTTTTTTTTTATGTATACAGTACTGTGGTATCCCACACATGTAGCCCTGAGGCTACCTATTTTTTTTAGTAAATGCGAGTTCAAGTAATAATAACAGATTCTCTGTTGAGAAAACTTATCAATTGGACACTCACTGGGAGGTCTCACGCTATGATAACGATAGAAAGGTCACGTGAAATATTTTCATCACAGTTTAGAAATCGTAAAATTCAAAATGGCAGTAAATCTCTCGTTAAAATGCACATGTGAAGAGTTTGCATGGCGTATTGAAACTTGTATATTATTATAGAATTCTTTAGCACACCACATGTAGTTGATGTAGTTTATCTAAAAAAAAGATAAAGAATGGCAACTTTTTAATGAACGGATCACGTTTCGTTATTTGCATATCAAGATGCTGGTAAAGTGTAATGTTGCGCACTGCTCGCAAATTTACACACATATTTACTGGAAATGCGTACAATAATATAGCAACGTTTACAAGCATATTCAAAGTTCATCTTTGTGAGAGGTTCAGCCATACAATGTACCAGTTTTAGTTTCCATATAAATGCATATCTTTCTAAATCAAACAATGCTCTACTTATAACGTCGAAGGAGAAATCTTATACGCCAGAGTATTACGAGATGTCAAAACAATAAGAACAATGAACAATTTCAGTCTGTTTCTTGAATCTTTTTACTTACATTATTTATAACTCCTCTTTTCAGCTGTACTTTGTATTTCTGAAGATTTCGATTTCGATTTCGATTTGCCCACTATACTCATTTATTGCGCTATGACGCAATGAATGAGCTAAAAAACGAGGCATGCATACATCCTTCTTTTTGGTTGCAACAACGCGGTATGCAGTCGTTGGATAAAACAACCGAGACATACAAATCTTTGCTTACGAGGGACGCGGTGGTTGGATAAAAGAACTAGGCGTATGCAGTCGGTTCGCAATATTTCGACTCTAAGCCAGTACTTCAACAGTAAAATAATTACGTCGACTTGAAATCAGCGCTTTAGACCTTACGTTTATTAAATGCTTAGAAGTTAGACATCACTAAATGAGATGTTATTTATTTCTGCGTGTCGCGTAGGAACCTACACAGAGCATAGGTTATGAAGGCAGGGTATTCTGCAGATCAGTCTTTACGGAGGGTAACATTGCTTACCTTTTTACTGTCCACTGTCGTCGATTGCTGAAAAAGTACCCTTGCAAATGTGTAAATGATACTCTGATGCTCTTGGCTGCCTGTGGGTAATGCGTTCTCAATCGTGCGTGGATCGAATTAGGCTCGATTTCCGCGCGCTCACTCGGGTCCGGGCTTTCCTCCCCAGAGGGAGGAAAGCCGGACCCGAGTGAGCGGCGGAAATCTAGCCTAGGATCGAATCACAGGGAAAAATTGCTCAGCCGCCGACCGGAACAATTTAATTACTCAGTTTAGTGCAGATTGCAACTCTGTCATCACGACGGATAATTAGCCAATTAAACGTAAGTAACTTTCATTGGAAGAATAGATCCTTTGTTTTAACGAATGAAAGAGAAGAACTGTTGTAAGAGCAAATGAATGCCATTTTGTTCAATGTGTCATTGACAGCGATCGGAAGATCCCCGAAAGCCCAACTAGAAACAGGAATCGAAATAAATTTCCGAAAAGTCAGCCAGCTCGATTATTGCTTGCAGAGCGCGTTTTTTGTCTCGCGGCTCTTGGATTCTGCTGAGAAGTTTTACTCACGACAGCGAACCATAAAGGAATTCTTTGACGACTCAATTCGGCCGCTTCTATTTTCTGAACGGTCTTTGAACAGTTCGATTTTGCTATCTTTATTTATGACAACGCGACTCACAACACTGATCCTCTTACTGGTAAAATCTATACACATTGAAGAGACCAACGGACTCAAATTTTTAAATATTAAATCGACACACTCTTTTTTAATTTTCATAAGAAACTTTTTACCCGGGCTGCGCGCGTCTCGCGCGGCGCCCGGGTCTAGAACTACCGACGGTTCTCGAATTCTTTTTCGTCGTCCAGTATCATCCACAAATGGCACTTCCGGCGTTTCTGCGCAAGCGCTAACTATTTTTGACAGAGTGATGCCTGTTGTCACGTATCGGAAAATGTCGATTCACCTTGTGTCTTTTGAAGTCTGAACAAACAATATGTTAAGAGAAGTGTCTATGCGAATGATTGCAAGTTCAACGGCGAGAAGAAAGCTTTTAACATGAGTAAACTTAGCGGCAGATGGACTGCTTCAGGAGATTGCGAGTAGTCTCTAATTTTGGCGACGGATTTTGGGGGCACGTGCGCGCGCGAAGTTGCGAGGAGACGCGACGCGAGGGGAACGCCAAAAATTTGAGACTACGGACAAAGGGAGTTTGACCTTTCACGGCCGAGTGATTCGGAAGTGTAAATCTCATATCAACAGCAAGAATGAT
>JAEMWC010000079.1:885000-895000 GCA_016490735.1 Pachyseris speciosa | reverse complement strand
ATACCTTCAGCCAGCGGCATTCATTTGACGATAAACATATTTGTGTTTCATGAGCCCGGAGGTCACTGTTAAGGCCATTACGCGACAGCCTGAATGTAAGTCGCACGAAATGTGGTGTCCCGAGATTTCTGGCCATGCCTATAACCACATTCTCGTAGAGATAGACCACCACACCGAGGACTACGTCCCCTACTCTTTTCGAATAGTGCGTGCCGGTTCTTTAACGTCCCACAGATTGAGAACAAGTATTGTGAGACGGGGCCTACGGTTTTTCGTCCTTATCCGAGAAGACTAGAAAGTCTAACCGTTTTCAGATGTCATTACAAAGGCAGCACTTCCTCCTCAATTATTTTAAAGACCCTGAGCGGTTGGTCCGGTCGGGGTTTGAACCCGCGACCTACCACACGGTAGTCCGGTGCTCTACCAACCGAGCTAACCGGTCGTCGGAGCCGTTCCAGCTAGTTCCTATTGGCTCATACTGCTCGTACTCTGCGTTTATTGCAAGGCTTCGATTACCGTGGAATCGCCCCTGCTGACTGCCCTGAATTGGTCCTGCTGAACGTGTTGACATGATCAACAGCCGCCATTTTGTCCTGAAACCTCACGCAGGCGCAATCAAACCGGAACCAGGATTTTCTGGTTCCGGTTTTGGATTCTTCCAGAGCGTCCGTTGCCCGTTCCGCAGGACAAGGTTAACGTAGGCTCTGGGGACGAGATTGAGCGAGCGCAAGACCCAGAAATTTGAAAAAGAAGGCAGCTTTTTAACTTTTTTAACTGAAAAATCACGATATCCCTCTGCAGGCATCCTGGTAAGCAGCAATAATTATTCCTGAGAAATAACTAGCTGTACATATACCCTTCTTGTCCTTCAATTTTCTCAACACTACTTGAACTACAAAAATCGTTTTGAGGTCCTCGTTTCTCTCGCGGCATGGAAAAAGATCTCTTTCGGAAGCCCACTATTGTCATGGACCGGTTAGGCTATCTAAGCAAACTGCTGAATATCTAAGAGCTCAACTGAGGGTAGGGAAAGAGTCAGTCTTCATTTTCTGAGTTTGCCTAAGTATCTCGTTTTTGGTCAAAGCGCGTTTTTAAATTGGTGCGCAAATGTTTAATTATCGTTCTTGCAGTCAGGTAATCAACGCTTGGCGACATTTGGCTGAATTGAGGTTTTCCGTCGTGGAATGCCACGATGAGCAAAATTTTCATCTTTCAAATGTATTTTAAGTGCTGTAGTTTGATTTTATCACGAGTTAATCAAGTAAAAAAAAAAACAAACAAACAAACAAACAAGCCTTAAAGAAGTTCCGTGCCCGAAAGTCTTGTTGTCATGATCAACCTCTTGCACAATTTGTGGCAATATAAGCAAACCACTGAATATCTAAGGTCGAGAGCTCAACTGCGGTTAGCGAAAGGGTTAATCTGTGCATGCTATGTTTGCCAAAGTGTCTAGTTTTTTGCCAGAGCGGATTTTTAATTTGTTTCGCAAAGATAACTTTTAACGGCTGTGGCCAGTATTCACTGATCGAACACGTACGCTCGGCTACTTTTCGCATGATCTACTTATTTATTTAAAGAACTTCAGCTTGTCATGAACAGTACACACTGAGTTTAACTGTCCCAACACACAGCCAAAGTACGAAAGTTACGGTTTAACTTTACCAATGAGTGTTTATCGATACTCAAGTTTGTTTTTGTTGTAGACAATTTCACAAAAATTTCAGCAGTATAGCCAGAATTCAACTGTTCGTTGGAAAAATATGTTTAGCAGCCAACACCTGCAAATTATTCCCCTCATATTATTGCCTTTTCTGCTTGTTTGCTTCGCTATGAATTCAGGAGTGCATTGTCCTCCAACATCACCCAATGTTCTTTCAAAACTGAATAACTTTGCACACTACGAGAGCAGCTTATTTAATTTTAGAAAACTTTAGTTCTTTAAACATTCATTCGTTTCAGTTATGTCGAGACAAAAAGAGCAAATGATTAACTGACTCTATCGAAAAAGCGGCTGACTAGCCTTGACTTTTATCCAAAGCACAGTTGTTAAAAAAAACTGTTCAACTTCTTCGAATGATCAAATAAACATATTTCAGTGTGTTCATTTTTTTTTCTTACCGTGACAAGCCAACCGTTTCAGTGCCCGAGAGAGATCACTGTCTTCAAGGCAGTCCGGTTTATAACAAATTCGATTAAACTGACAATTTAAGAATTATTTAGGACTGAACGCTACACTAACAAGCACAGGTGTTTACAAACTTAACGACCAAACGATGGAAAAATAATCTTATTTCCTTTGATCACAAATATCCTCAAATCACATGAATACTCGCCTCTTAGGGAATTTCAAAACTTTTAATGCCACTGCATATTTCTTCTCTCGTCTAACACTAGTTGGTATACAATCCCACGTGCTTTACTCCGGCAAAAAAATAAAATGAAAAAACACAACACGTCGCATGGTAGGAATGCTCTTCTGGCATTCAGAAGACCAAAGCAAAAAGCGGAGGAGGGGGTAATGCCAGTTTTGTCAAATTCGTTGATAGTGTGCGTGCAATCCAAATGAGAGACAATCCACGTGATCCCTTAAAGGAGCCACGGACAGACCCGACCAGTTAGGTCGCAAACAAGTCTAGGAAGGACAAAGTAGTCCGTTTTTTCTTTTTCTTTCTTTTTTTTTTCTTTTCGGAAAAATGCTCTCTTACGCTGTACTTATTCAAGAGACGTTCTCGGGCACTGGCGACGGTTCGATTACAAAAGATTTCCATTTATTCTCAAACCTGTTTTTTAACAACAACAACGACAACACGCTTTATTTTCCTCATTTAGTTACATTACAAACATTTAATTTTCCAGTAGCTAGTCATTTTGGTAAGGAGATTCAATTTCGTTTTACGTTAGTACACGACACATGGCTATGTATTATATCATGGGCTTTGCCAAATTGTAAATTTCTTTTATCAGCGGAATCACTAACATGTCCTTGGAGACCCAGGGCGAAATGTTCATAGCGGGTCGAAATCAGAACCAGAGAAAGTTTAAAAGACAGGCTTTGCTCTTCTCGCTTGTCTTATTCAATTTCCCTTGTCATTGACCTTTTCTGAATACTGATATGGGTCTCTAAGGATGACACGTACGCTGTTGCCTGACCTGGCATCTGACTTTTCCTCTCCCTCCTCCCTGAGGAAGGCCTTATACTCGGGTAAGGTTAGCTGTTATCCAGGAATTAGAGAGCTTAAGCAACGACGAGGGCAACGGCAACGAAAACGTCATTTCGAAATGTAACTTGTCGTTATTGTAACTCTTTCGTGATTTTTCCAACTTGTACGTCAACCTACGGAAACAAGTAAAATGTGGGCGAACTATCCTGGAGCTAAATTAGTAAAAACGGCGTTAAAGTTGGGAAGAGTTCACAGTCACAAGCTCACGTTCTCCACAAAACCTAAAATTTGGTCATCTCACGTTGTTGTTTTGCCGAAGACGGCAAAGAAATGTACCAAAATGTAAAACGCACGTGCAGTGCCTGTCTTTGGTCATTAAATCTATTGTTTTGTGACGTTATCGTTGCCGTCGCCGTTGCCGTTGCTTAAACTCTCTATTGCTGACTCGGCGGGGTGGGGGTGGGGTGTGCAATCAAACGCTGCCTTTAAAATTCTGGGACGGAGACTTAAAGACACTGACCTGCGTTTGGAGGCGTGGATCATGGAGACTTGCGATTGGGAAGAAGAAAATCATAATATAAAGGATATCGTAATAACTATCACAACCGAAAACGCCCTCGTTCGAATAAAAGGTACACAAGCTACACTGCGAAGCAAGTTCTACAAGGTAGGTGTTAATTTCTTTGGCTATGTTGATGGTCTCACGGCAATCCCAATTCTACCGCACCTTCCACGGCATTCTTTCATAGTCTTACTGTCCTCGAAATGGTGTATTATCAGTCCCATGCCCAAATGAAAAAGTAAAATAAGGGACTTCATCGAACAAGAAATCAATTGACAATAGGAGCACAGGGCAGAGTGCATCTTACTCTACTTATCTACCTACTGCCTACTATCTTACTCTACTTTTTTCGGGGAGCAGAGTTGGCGCAGTGGTGAGAGCGTTCGCCTTCCACCAATGTGTCCCGGGTTCGATTCGCGGACTCGGCGTCATATGTGGGCTGAGTTTGTTGGTTCTCTACTATGCTTCGAGAGGTTTTTCTCCGGGTACTCCGGTTTTTCCCCTCTCCCCAAAAACCAACATTTGATTTCATTTGATTTATTTAGAGTTGATTTGATTTAGTCTCCCCAATTAGTAGAGCATCTGTGCTCGGCTAAATACATTTGAGACTTAAATAAAGTGATTATTATTATTGTTCCAAAGTCTCGGCTCATAAGTTATCAAAAACCAACGCTGGGAAAACCTTGCTATCTCCACAAAGAAATCCGTGCACCAGGCGGTAAAGGGGCACAAAAGCGCTGAGAAAGAGAAAAAAAATGAAAACAAAGGGTTGAAAAGAAATAAATTGAATAATTGAGTAACAGACGCCATCAGAAAGGAAAGCGTATAAGGTACTAAGAGGAAGACAAAAGAAAAGTAGGTAAGGGAAGAAAAGAAACGGAGAGACAAGAGGAAAAGACAACAAAAGAAAAGAAAAATAGAGGAGAAGAGAAAAAACACAAGCAAGAGAAGAGAAGAGAAGAGAAGAAAGAGAAAACGCAAAGTAGAAGAGAAGGGAAGAAAAGAGAAACAAAGAGACAAGACGTGAAGAGAACAAACGAAAAGAAAAATAGAGGAGAAGAGAAAAAACACAAACAAGAGAAGATAGATAGATGGATGGATGGATGGATGGATGGATGGGTGGTGGGTGGGTGGGTGGGTGGGTGGATGGATGGATGGATGGGTAGATTATGTTCCTTTTTGTAACGTGTTTTGTTCCTTTTTGTAACTTGCGTTACTTTTTGTAACTTGTGTTTGGTTACGAAAAGGAACCTATGTTCCTTTTTGTAACCAAAGGTTACGAAAAGGAACATATGTTCCTTTTCGTAACTTAATAAGGTTACGAAAAGGAACAAGTGTTCCTTTTAGTAACGTAATAAGGTTACAAAAAGGAACAAGTGTTCCTTTTAGTAACTTGATAACGTTACGAAAAGGAACAAGTGTTAGAAATTCAAGAAAATACTATTTTAAACCGGTATTCGTGCACTATATTATCCTGTAAGCTTCGATAGGAATATTCTTATGGAAATAAATTTAGAGTTTTGCAGAGTTTTAAAAATGGAAGTAAGTCAAATACGTAACAAGGCATATTGCCCAGAAGAGGTGACATCAGACTAAAGGGTTCGTCGTCACCAGTCCAGAGTAAAAGGCGCACGGCAAAGAGGAAATACCATGTGCTATGTAGTGAAGGTGGTCAGAGTGAACACGACACAATTCCTCCATCGCCCAACAATGGAAGGAGAAGCATCTTCCACGTTCAAGATGTACCACCACATCGAAACCCTGCTAATTTACAGGGAAAACAGCCATTTTACACTGTGGGATGCTGCTGGAAGGGAAATTAGTCCATTGGAAGAGACAAGGCAAGACAAGAATGGTAACGATGATGATGATAAAACAATCGTCGTCAGCACAGAGAAACGCCTAACCAGAAAGATCCCCGGGGAGGGGGGAGGGGGCTACTAAAAAACATTTAATACGGGGAGGCTCCGCCCCGAGGTCCGACCCCTTACCCTTTTATATACCATTTTTGACAGGAAAGGTACCCTTTTCGTATACCTTCCATTAGAAAAGTACAGTCATTAGGTATGTGTGATCGAAATATTTTAATGAAAGGCCCTTTTAAATACCTAAATGGCAGAATTCCCTACCCTTTTATATACTTCGACTCGTAAAATCCCTACACTTTCATATACATAGCGTGAAAAAGGTACCCCTTTCGGGCGGAGCCTCCCCGTATAGGCCATTATAGGGAGTGCCCCCACCCCACTCGCCCCCGGGGAAAGATCAAAGAACCCAGCGGTGGAGTTTTGGCAGAAGATGGGAGTAGCGAAGATACCGGTAGTGAAGATGACTGTATGTGGAGGAGGAAGCTGTACTTCCACATCGAAGCACTAGTAGCTTACGGGGAGAGCAGCGTACTTCTTCACTGCGGCATGCAGCTGGAGGTGATGTTACTCCATCGGAAGCGACAAGACGAGACAAGAATGGTGAGGACGGTGATCTTGCAGTTGAAGTCAGCAAAAAAAAAAAACAGTGTTGTTTGTTTTGCAGAAGATGAGAGTAGCGAAGATACTGGCGATGATGATGATTATAAACCTGAAGATGACGAGAATGACAGTGAAGAGGATGAGGAGGCGGAAGATCAAAGTGAAGATGACGAAGAACACCTGGAGAAGGTTAGCGACAAGACGCCAAGTCAGAGGGACCACTGCTTGGTGAGAGATCATCTTATCATGCGGCTGGTAATACTCACCAACATGACGTTCGGAGAGCTAGCGAAAGCAACGCCAAATAAAGGTCAGATGGTGGTGAAACACAGGACGTTGACCTCTCTTGGACCTGCTCATCTGGTGCTGAGCCCTACCATTTACACGTGGCAGCAGGCATTCGTAAAGGTCATGCGAAACAAAATACCAGGTGCAGGGACGAGCAGCGATGATCATGTCTTCATCAGCTCTACTGGAAACGCCATGTCATCAGTCGTCCATGGGTTGGCGCAGCTGAACTCATTTTGGCAGAAAGCAACGGGCAATGTACTTGTCAGGGTGAATGCGGCGGCGTTTAGAAAGGCAGCAGTTTCCGCTGTACATGAAGAACATGGGCATCTGAAGAAGGATCTAGCAGACCTGATGGGCCACAATTAAAAGACAGCAGAAGAGTTCTACCTTATCCGCCAGAAGGACAAAACCACCGCCAAAACATCTGAGGCATTGCGCAGTATCATGTACAGAATCGATCAGACGGAAGCTGAAGAAGAAGTGCCAGGGTGAGGTGGTGTCCCAACAGCAAGGTAGGAAGGAAGATCAAAGGGATGGGAATTTGAAAAATGTCGGCATCGCTGGACAGATGAGGAGAATAAAACAGTGAAATCGGCATTTGAAATGGCTGTCAAGGAGAAATCCATTGATATACAAACAGTAAAAGACATCATTCCAGGGCACGAAACCTACAGTAAAATCGACGCAAGCAAAGTTAAGTCAGATGCTTTATAAAGGAAGCAGTGTCAAAGGAAAGTGGGCCAGCTCTTCCGACTGAGACTGAACGCAGCAGGACAAACTTCATCGCCTGTTCCTGGACGAGAAGTCAGAGGTTACGTCATTAGTGAGCCGTAAAGGAGGAACGACTTTCCCAGATCATCAAACAGAAATACATTGGTGGTTGTTTGGAGATCTTATCGAAAGCAATGAAAGAATTACCCAAAATTATGTGAATACCACGATTGAAGAAGAAGATGAAGCAAGAAAAGAGATAGTTGGTTTTACGCCTCAGCAGCTTTTACACAGTTGGGACAGAGCGAAGGAAGATTGCGCGTCTTCAAGATAAAAAATGATCAGGTCATCACCGGTAAGCACACTTGACTTGTATGCAATGCTTCGAGTGTACCATGACATAAGTTAAACACAGCTGTATTTACCATGCTTCTTTAGAATAGTTTTGCCTTAAAGTTTCAGCATCATCAAGGACTCAAAAAGACACTGAGCCATTGCAGCTAGAACGAGCATTTACATCCGTTAAGAAAGCCCATTTGTTAGCTTAATTACTGTTGCTGTTAATTTAATTAAGTAGAGCTATTTTAAGGTTAAGTGGCTTATTGTTATTTCGTTATAATTGCTGAGCCCCTGTAGTTAGAACGAGCTTTAACATTCGTTAAGAAAAACCATTACATAGGTTAATTAATGTCACTCTTACTGTTAATTTAACTAAGAAAAGCCATTTTAGGCTTAAGTACTGTTACTGTTATTTCGTTAAAATTGCTTTTATTATAGAACATTTGTTGTTAAAAAGGTATATGTTGGATTCTCTGAGGTGGTATTAACGTTACCTAATACCGCTTGCAATATTATGATCATAAACATAATTATGAGAAACTCTTTTACCCTGTAGAAGGCCCAACTCACGGCATGTTCCTTTTTGTAACCTCGAGATTTCATGAATAAAATAAAAGATACGAAGTTTTGGTAAAAGTGCTTATATTCTCTTCACTCAATAAACATTCTGCAATCAGGAAATGAAAGAAAATTGTCATCAGAAAACTAGCCAATAATTTTTGTATTGTACCCTATTCCACACTCTGCAATTGTTCCTTTTCGTAACATTAGCGCATTTCGAGTGCATTCGGGAAAAAATTAAAAACTCCCTTTTACATGGCATTACCATGTCAGTACTTTCACATCACATCGACAGAAGGGCAGGCTATATGATTCAATAAAAATCTTCGATAGCCATGGCTTTAATAACCTAAAATATCACTTCGCATGGATTGAATAGATTTAGCAACATTTTAGCAACTTTTGTGTCTTCAGATAGCATTACCTTCCTGCGAAAGAGTCGCGTAAATTCTTTAAAACACAGCGAGATATTTCGAAACTCCTCGGACAATGTTGGAAGCTATTTGTCTTGATGTCCAATAACTTACAGTGCCATCCACTGCATATTTCAAGAACTATTTTACTTTTAAGAATTGAAACCAAAAAACACTAACGTTTGAAAACTTTTCAAACCTTAGTCGACTATAAAAAGTATAGACTTACACTCGGTTTGAAAGCTTGGAGCTTTTAACACAAATTAAAACGTTTCAGGAAGTTCTCTGGCCAATGTGCACCTTAGTTAACGCAATATATCCGCGCGATTTGCTTTATTTTCGGATTTATAACACTTTCCCGTTCAGAAACCTGACGAGTGTTCCTTTTCGTAACATTTTTGACTTTGTCAAAATGTTACGTCGCTAAATTTCAATCTTAGGTAAAGCTTTCTTTACTGCCGAAAAAACTCCTTAAAATCTTCCCATTACTTCAACTTGGTTTTAAAAACATGCTGCAAATTAAATATGGCTAAGTTAGAAAATAGGTTACGAAAAGTACTGACGATGAATCTAAGGATGGGTGGATGGATGGATGGATGGATATTTTTATTTCAACACGGAGTTTTTTCAATTACATGGAATTGGTTTCCGAGAAAGCCGTGCATGCAATAAAATATCACAAGTCAATAAAAATTACATCAATTACAGGTATACGAAAGCTAAAAAGAAGTATTAATTGATGTCATGGAGACCGAGTGAGCGTAAGGATTTTCTAAAGACCTCAAGAGACGGTTCTGCTTTAATCGTAGATGGGAGGGAATTCCATAGCTTAGCACCATGGTAGGAAAAGCTTTTTTTCAAATATTCGGTATCGGGTTTTTGGAGTGCTAAATTAAAGTTAGAGTCTCTGAGATTGCAAGCAGTACTGTTACGAACTAGGTGAAATGCTTCAGTGAGGCTTTGTTGTGCATAATTTTGTGCATCATAATCACAGTATTATGGTGGCGACGGACTCCAAGAGTGTCCCACTGAAGCATTTTCAATATCTCGGCTGATCTGACATCCCATTCGCTTTGAGTGATGATCCGAGCTGCTGGGTTATGGAGTTTGTCAAATCTCTCTGAGAGGCCTTTGTTTAAACCTGCCCAAACTACATCACAATAATCAAATAATGGAAGAATCAACGATTTGTAAATCATGATTAAAATTTCTTTTGGGACAAACGGTCTAACCTGTTTTAAACCGGCAAGGCCTGCAGAAATCTTCTCTGCGATATGGTCTACGTGGTTCGACCATGACAAATGTTCGTCTATATATACACCTAAAGATTTACTATACTGTAACCTCTTTATCGGATCGGGAACGTCAGTTGGGCTGCTTTATGTTTAGAACAAACTAAAAGATACTCGGAGAAGAGAAGAGAAGAGAAGAGAAGAGAAGAGAAGAGAAGAGAAGAGAAGAGGAGAGAAAATGTGGGGGAAAGAAGATAAAAAA
>JAEMWC010000079.1:870000-882500 GCA_016490735.1 Pachyseris speciosa | reverse complement strand
GCAGAGAACATTTTCGCAGAGCCATCTTCAAGCCCTTACTGCTGGGAAATGATGCAGACTCTGGACAAATCGCGTAAAGAAAAGTCATTGTCAGACGTAACACTAGACGTGGAAGGTCAACTGTTCCCGGCCCATCGATGCATTTTGGCTGCTAGCAGCGGGTTTTTCAACGGATTGTTTACCATCAACATGGCAGAAAAATCGGCGCAAGTGGTTAAGCTCGAAGGAATTCCATCTTCAGTCATGGATCAGCTTTTATCTTATCTTTATACGGGCGAGATCCAAGTCAGCGAGGCAAACGCAGAAGAACTAATCGCGTCCGCAAATTATTTGCTCCTTCCTCGACTCAAAAACATCGCGTGCAAGTTTCTGGAGCGGCACATGTCCGCCTCAAACTGCGTTTTCACCTATCTATTCGCCGAGAAGTACAAATGTGAAGATTTGCAAAGATACGCAGGAGAATTAATCAAACAAAACTTTGGAACAGTCGGAAGGTCGAGGGACTTTTTGCTGCTTTCGTTCGATCACGTAAAGGAACTAATCTCGAGAGATGATATTGTGATCACCACCGAAGAAGATATCTTTGAAATAATTCTTGAGTGGATCGGAGAAAATCGGGAGGAGAGGGAGCGGTATTTTGCTGAGTTATTTCGTCAGGTTCGACTGAGCACTGTTTCCCACCACTGTTTGCACACAAAGCTATTATCTAATGAATTGATTCAAGGAAGTGAAGACTGCAGGCAAATACTGATGGACGAGATGCGCTGGCGTGCCTTGTTTGCAGGGCAGGAAATTGCACCACAAAGATCCAGAAGCTGCCTTCAGACACACGAAGATGCCATCATTACATGTGGGGGGTTGTCACCCGATGGCCTTGTTCGGAATCTTGCCCTCTGTTATGTACCTGCTGATAAATCCTGGTATCAGTTAGCACCTATGCTTTCCAGGCGGTGTCGTCATGGCTTTGCAGCCTGCCAGGGATTTATTTATGCCATTGGTGGCAAAGGAGAAGATTCGTTTCACTCCAGTGTGGAGCGATATGACCCTCGCACTAACACATGGAACTATGTGGCACCACTGGCGAAGAGAGTCAAACTGGTTGGGGCAGCCACTTTACAGGGGCTTCTGTACATTGTGGGTGGCATTGAATTTACCTCTGAACAGGGGCGAAGGCGCTGCGACACTGTACAGAAGTACAACCCTGCGACAAATTCCTGGTCCTTGGCAGCACCACTTAGCAGTCGTCGTTCTTCTGTTTGTCTTGTGACTGACACGCATCATTTATATGCAATTGGTGGACTTGGGGATGACGATTTTCTGTCATGTAATGAGCGTTATGATGCAAAGTTGAACATCTGGACACAGATGGCTCCAATGGGTGAGAAACGTGGATGTGCGTGTGGAGTATGCCTCAACAAGAAGATATACATATTTGGAGGTACTGTTGATGCCTTTTCCAGACATGCCAGTGTAAGTGGGGAGGTTTATGACATTACCTTGAATGAATGGCATGCAATTGCCTCTATGCATGTTCCAAGGTTCCATGCAAGCGCAATCCTTCTACGAGATCAGATATTTGTGTTTGGTGGCATTGGAAGTGAAAGTGTTGATAACCACAATTCTCGAATGGTGGAGTGTTATGATGTGCAAGCAAATCAGTGGATTATGGCTCATTCCATGCCATATGAGGAGACATACTTTAGAGGTTGCTCACTCAGCATGTTCAAAGGATTACTTCAATCACTAAACAAGGTTCCAATGAATTAAAGCAGGACAGATTGTTAAGCTATGTGCAGCACAGAGCATAAGGTACATGTATGTTTCCTCTTAAACTCTGCAGCTATAAAGGCTGAGTCTTGAACTAACATACTCAAAACTCAACCTGCTAATAGTTAATAGCATTTTGAACAGCATACCGACCATTGAAGCAAAGGAACTCAGTATTTCCACAAGCAATGTGCCTCTGTGTGGTGATGAGGAACATCATTAGAGGAAATAGTCTAACAAGCATATTAAGTGTATTGAATAGTCTATTGAGTGTACTGAAAGAATTATTCTTTTAGTAGTCTTAAAAGATAATATGTAAGCTGACAACATTATTTTCACTAGGGAACTAATGAGAAGGGACTGTTTCATTTTCATGTGCACCCAAAATATTAGTAAGTTATTTGAGGAATATGTCTTTTGTATGGACTTGTTTCCATATATAGGTATGTTTTTCAGGGATTTGCATTATTTCTTCCCCAAACTAGGACACCTCTTGATACCCATGACAAATTTGCACTGATTGTGATCCCAAGATGAGAACCGCAACTATTGAAGCATGAATCAATTGAAGGGTTTTCCATAGGGGTGTATATTCAAAGGTGACAGACCGCAAAAAATTGTTGTATATGGCAATTTGGCCTAAAAAGCCAAATATCCAGTTAAGATCACTCGACTTTGGCATACAGATCAATTATTGTGTGTATTGTGTCAGAAATGTCATTCTGCACCTATATGTACATGTATTTTGTGACTTGAAGGCCTGGATCCAGCAAATTAGGCGGGTCACCTTCAACCAACAGGGTAACTAAGGACTCTGGATAATAGTATGTAAGCCTGAAAAACTGGACTCACTGAAGTAATGTATTAATGATTTCTTATTAATAAAGCCCTAACAAAAGAAATCATCCATTAATAATAACTTTTGTGCTTCAGTTCCCAAGTTAGGCAAATTCATCCTGATCTGCATTCCTGAGATTCTGAGAGATTTGGAATTTAAGGCCAAATTGTGATATACTTCCCTTTTGTGGAAAAACCCTTCAATTTGTCCCTCTGAGGTAAAGATCTCTTTAAGACACCTTACAGAGGACATCACTCAAGATAACAGCATTAAAATTACTTGAGTTACTTCAATGTTTGGCTTTGTTACACTGTAGCTGTCACGTTAGTAACATCCTTACTAGTTGTGTCACAAAAATGCATCATTGGATGAGGCTAATCAAGTTTTCATTAGAATGCCATTTATCTTCTGGATGTTTGATGTCTTAATCAAATGCTCTGCTGTAATATATTAAATTATTGTATTGTGTCACTTGGTAAAGGCCCATTATGTCATGATGTATGATGTCAATAAATTATTGGTCTCTGGTTTTCCCAGATTTTAAACAGCCCCTTGCTTATATCTTAATGCTTTCACTCCCAGGGGGTCTCCCTTTGAGGAGTAAAATCGTCTGCCATTAGACAGAGTAAAATCCATAGTCACTCTTGGGAGTGAAAGGGTTGAGGGGTATAGTTTTTTAAGGTAACTAAACACAGTGTTCTAGTACTCCTTTACCAATTTGCCATTAATAGCAAACTTATCTCCTCCATCTCCTCAAACTTAGAAAATGCAAGTATTTAATTTTAGCAGTTAAGTGCTGAACTATTGCCATGACAACATGGCTGGTTATAGACCTGCATTACAATGCCAGTGTTGTTCATTTGCAGCAAATTCACTGGTTATATTTCCTCCACCATTTGTCTGTAATATGTTATACAAAATACTGATGTAGGAAATACTTATTACTAATTATTAAATTTTTGTTAATAATACATTCTGCAGGTCTTGTGACCCAATTAGATTTGGTAATTGCACTGTAAGGAACGTAAATTGATGCAAGCCCAGTATCAGCTGTATTTTGTGCCTTTGTCCCACTGCATAAAACTGATAAAAAGTGTCGCAAAGGTGTCTTAAGCAAACTTAGAAGTATAGTAAAGCATTTGAAATGAACTTTAAGGAATGACTTTTTGCCATCTGAATAGACTTTCCCATCTGAATATCATTGCACCTGTACGTTTGCTTCGAACAGAGTTACACTGATCCGATCACATCAAATGATAACTTAAAACTGTTTTCTAATCACTGATGCATGTTACATTGTATGTCACTACAAAGACAGCTTGCATTACCTTTGGCAGCTCCCCTCAAATGACTCTTTAATTTGACATGTGATAACACTGCATTCAAACTTCATACATGTAATTTTACAATCATCTAGGCAGTGTTGCATCTAAAATGATCATTCAACATTCAGCATTAATTTTGTCAACTCTCATCTAACCTTGCTTCTGGTGGACACCAGGGACTTTGAAACTGGATCATCCAGGCAGTGTTGCATGTGTTCATTTGCTATAGCAGAAGCTACAGTAGGTCGCATTACAGACCTTTAGTGATTTAGCCATGAATTCATGTAGCATACTATGGTATAACTAGCTTTAAAACATAACCAACACGGCAGATGAAGTTACAGGTACTGTTTTTATAGAAATCAACCTTTCATAATTCCTTTGGGTTGCAAAATGAAGTTTTAATAGTTTTTTAGTGTTATACTTGTTCCAACATCTAAATTAATTTTGACCATCCCTACTGTCGTCATAAAGTGAAGTACTGATAGAAATAAGGATGATTAGAGGTAAAGCATAGAATATCATTTATTAAAGCTTAAAACCAGTAAAAAAAGAATATACATATCTTGACAGCAAAGTAGTGTTTTTTTCTTTTACAGGTCATTTAAAAGGTTAACAAGATTTTTTAAGTTTGAAGGAAATCACGGAATCACATTGATCACCGTACACAGAATGAATACCACCATGGCGTGACATAACATGACAGAATCATCTACACAATAGCGTGACAAAAGGAACCAAAACAAAAGATGACAGAACTGTTCAAAAAAATGCTTACTACATGAAGTAACTACTTGATAACAATCCTAAGTGAGCCTCAAAGTTCTAGAAATTCATAGCAGCTTGGCGTTGAGAAAAAGGCTGTAAATTTTGCTTTCAGGCTTGAGCAGTCATTCCGTCAGTTCTGAAACGGAAAGGAAGAAATCATTAGCCTGGAACGAGTACACAAGTTATCGATCAAAAGTTAAGACTTTATTTGATTTGTGCTGAAGTTTCACAAACTGGGTTATAAATCCCTTAGACTACAGACAGACTTTAAAAAAAATTACCCTTTAAAATACAGGCCGAACGTCTTGGCTTCCATCTGTTTTAAAAAGAATACTTGCATTTGTTATTGTTTGATATCCTCACATCCAGGGGTTTCAATAAAATTTGAAGTAGGCAGCGAGTTGGAGTAGAGTGGGCGACGGTATTAAAGCTAAAATAAAGAATCGTTCTTTAATTACTTCAATTAAGGGAAAAAGTAGCCGACGTATCTGATTGAAGTAGCCGACGCTTTTCGTCGGACGTCGGTGCTTTTTTGAAACCACTGCTCACACCACGCCTCACATGCACAAAACGCACATTTCAAAACAATCACCACTGCGTTCGCACTCGAAAACTCCGCGCGTGTAAACTCGCAACTTGCTCACAAGAGTGTTATCCGCGCTTCCAGAGCGCGACAACTTCATCAACCGGGAAAATAAATCACATAGAATAGTGGAAAGAAATCAGATTAAACTCCCACCCCACTTTGTCTGATTATTATCACTAATCACCCTCATGACTCTGTATGACCAAAGAGGACCGAGAACAATACCAAAAAATGCTGACCCACTGAGTAATACGAGGAAATACTTTCTAAGGTTTTATCACTTCTGCCTCAAAACACACGATGAGACGAAAAGCAGAAGCTCTGTACGCGTAGCAGGCACGGGTAGAAAATGAGGGGCGGGCGAATTAGTGGTGGCTGGAAGAAAAAAAAGCTGATCCTCGATCTCCGCTTTCACGCTATCCACATTTCCACACTAAGATATTATTTCGAAAAAAGACAAGCACTCACCTAAGAGGACCGTTCGTCATGTTCTCGCGGAATATTCCGGGGTCTAGCCGATGAGAAATCTTGCCTCACGCGTCGATCTCTTTCCCAAGCTTCAAACAACTTTAAACACAAGACCGCGATCATTCCACCGATGACCAAAAACACTAAACTCCTCCAAAAGTCGTCTGATGGAAACATCCCTGTTCAGGTAAAAAAAAAATCTTATTGATGGGGCACAGGAATTGAAAGTTCGAAGACTTTTGTTTTATTTGAGTGAAGTCGCAAGACTGGGGAATATGGAATATGTATTTTTCTTATTCAGACTACTAGCCAATCAGAAGTCGTAAGTAAGTGCCCTGAGTAAAACACGAGAATGATATACGAATATTGTCCTTCTATTTTTAGTTATATCCACTTGGCAGCCAATCAGAAGTCAGAATGTTGCTGGTAATTGGCAACATAGTTTCCTGTTCGGTGGAAGGTTATTCGCCTCGGGCTTTCGGCGACGATTAAAAAGTGCACTCACATTTTCGTAACTAAAACGTGGCCTAAAATATTCGCAATTGGGAAATCATAGCCCCTGAAGTTTTCGGAAAGGTCGTAATCACTGTTTTTGGCAATAAAAAACGTCAGCTAGCATTTTCGGAAAGAAAATAGTTCCTTAGAAAGTTCGTGGAAAGTTCATTTCAGCTAGCATTTTCTCAAAGGCAGATTTTGTTCCCTAACATTTTCGGGCAATTAAAATTTCAGCTAGGGAACCCGAACAGATGAACTTCTTCTAGCTTATGAAAACATCATTTAAACTGACTTCAAACACCATAAGGTACTTAAAAAAACCTTTCTACAGCTTTTGGTTGATTTGGCTCGTTGGGTGCCCTTGTGCTGTGGTCTATCCGGATTTATATATCCAATACTTGTCATCGACAGTTTAGGCTGAGGCTGGGGCTGGGCGAAGCGCTAACCACCCGTTGGTCTCCTTCTGGAGTGGAAAAGACTTAAATACTGCCATAAAATCATTTATGTAGTTCATTCAACAGCATTCATTCAGAGTTCGACCAGTCTGTGGTCTGTGTGGTCATCACTCCATGGTCTCGTCGTTTTGATTTATTCATCGCGCCTTCCGGTCCAAACAAGACAAACAAGCATCATCAAATTCAAACCGACTACATTGTCTTTATTTATTGTTTATTATTTTTTTGTTGTTGTTCTGGAGAGGGCACTCCTTCGAGCCACTGCATACGGGGAGCGTTTAGCGGCGAAAATGCAAAAATAGAACTATCCATCAGAAATAAGCCAATGTTACGCTTTGAGGTAAAAAAAAAAAAAGGAAAGAGAAATGCCTGCTCGAACTTCCAGACGGGCCTTCTTTTAACACTGTATAGCTGCTGGTGTCAACAAGACACGGCCCTCTTCCAGTCTGCCCTGAAAACTGTCTTCATTAGCTTCGTGGCTGGAATCAAAATTGGCAGATTTGGCAGACGACATGTTGCTCGAAAATTATTTCGACTCGGATGTATCGTACAACTTCCACATGTTAACACGACCTTTAATTTGTTTAAAAAATCATGTTTAACAGAAGGAAAACCGAATATAGTGTGCCCATGGGCGGGAAATCTCAGCATAAGTTTTGTTTAGCTGTCGCCCTAGCCTGTGAACAGGCTCCGCGGCTGGGGAAAACGAAAAGAACTGGTCGCGGCGGGAAAAATGGCCAACTGGCCGCGGCGAGGGAATTGGCCGAGTGGGGGCCCCGGCCAGTTGGCCATTTTTCCCGCTTTCGTTTTCCCCAGCCGCGGAGCCTGTTCACAGGCTACGGTCGTCCAAATCTGAAGAATTCAGAATTCCCTAAGGGGTCAACGAACGCACGAAAATGCAAATGACTCGTCTGCATCTGTCATCTGTGCAATGACGCATGTATGATCAGGGAGAAAGGGGACGGGGATTCCCCTGATGAAAGGTAAAGACAGATAAAGATAAGCATCATAATTGCAGATTTTGAAATTTGACCGCGGCTACAAATGCTACCATCGTACATTCACCTTGTTTTCTTTTTGTGGATCTGTACATCATTTGACGGCATCTTAATGACATCACCGGGAGAGAAAGCAGAAAGATAACGACTGTATGGTATTAAAAAACAATCCATATGCATAAACTCCTTTGCATCGTATCACAGGTGACAACTTCAGAACAACATAGCAGGGAAGAAGGGCCGCAAAACGGCTGGCTGAAACGACAACTGGCAACGCGAAAGCGAGTCGAAATTTTAGAAGAAACGAAGGCTTTCGCAGTTTCGTGACTTCCGTTACTTTTTTTTCACCGCGGTGGTGGAAAGAAACACGGAAATCTGCAAGCAGCAAATAGGACAGGTGAATGAAGTGGAAGGGGTGGCAATAAAATTGGTGCCCTGTGGCAGCTTATTATGAGTTGCTGCTCAAAACTTTGGAGGCTAGGATATCTATCTCAGCTAATCTGTTCGCATTCATTATATCACAGTTCTGTTCATTTTTCGGACAATATATGAGCCGCGGAAATTATCCTCCGATATACCAGCCGCCGAAAGGGGTTTATTTACTAATAATACCGACCTCGAGATATAAGGAACTATGGCGATAAGGCCATATTGCCATGCTTACGTTTACATTTGATGGGTACATTAAGGGAGGACTTAACCTAAACACGGTTTTTGCGTCGCTTGACATGGATTTGACGTTAATATCTCGTTCGAGTTTCAAGCAATCCAAAATCCCTATGCTCATCCCACGAAGCTGTATTGTGGGATATTTTGTGAATTTTTTTGGTGATTTTAGGGCATATTTGGGAAGAGATAATTTTTCTCAAAGGATATGTTAAATTTAGGGAAATAGGGAATATTGAAGATTTAATGAAGGTTTAAAATTAGAATTTGAAGTGGAAAAATAGTAGATGGACACCAAAACAGTTCCCCAGCAACCTTCAGTGCCCTTGTGGGGTGTCAACTGTCTGCCGGTGTTTCAAAATATTTTTGTACATCTTAATCCCTTCTTTAACTTAAAATTTCACTCCAATTCACCTTAACTTAATTCCCACCTTAAGCCTCTTATCACTTCACTTATTGTTATCATCATCATCATCATCATCATCATCATTATTATTATTTATAATCAGTGCGATCCTATCCAAAGGAGTTCAAAAGCCGAACTATGCTCATATCCAGCTCTGTTCACTTGGCATGAAGATCCACATATCACGGCAAGCCCTTCCGAGAATTGTCTACCCATAAAATTTAAATTAACCCATTGACTACCGCAGGTTTTTACATTTTCGGAGTGATTTTCCACCTATAAACGATGAATAGCAATTCGTGACTCTTTATTTGAACTACCAGGGAAAAGTGGTGCTGTCCTAAGGCACTGGAGGCTCAAGGTTTCTGAAAACGTCATTTTGACGTAGCTATTTTTTATCCGTGAAGCGACAACAATGGCCCAAGTTCGGTTTGCTTGCGATTTCTGCTAAATTTACAGCCATTTTTCATCTTTAGCGGCTGCCTGATGAGCATCATTAAGCGTGACGGTAGCTAAGAGTCCACTTTCTCAAAGAATCGAGCAAGGTGATGTACTTTGTTGTTGAATTTGGCTTGTTACTCGACGAACTGGGAATTTGGCCGGTCGAACACTTAGTACCTTTGGGACTCGACTATTGATGAATTTCTCGACCTACCGCCACATATTTTGGAATTTCTGTGTACTGAAGATGACCACGAGCAGGAAAATTGGGCGGTAGGTCGGAGTGGCTGTAGACTTAGTTTATATGTGAAAGAATTGGGGGATGGAACGGGCGCTGTCAAAAATTCTCGTTAGTTCCCAGCATGCAATGCGCTCAAGATGTTGAAAATGTCGGGAAGGCCCGAATGCACTGGAACAAAAGGCTGTATCTACGCTCGGCAGAAGAATATGAACAAAAAAAGTCATTTCTAAGCTAGAAAAAGGACTGAATTTCGTTATGATGGTTGAATTTTGGTTTTTCGACGATGATTTCCCTAAAAAACATGAAGGCAAAAAGGGGCATTTTTGTTGTTTCTCTTTGACGTTAAAAACGGCCAGTTTCGTTCTTGTCCAAAGTCAAAAGGCCATATTTGGTAAAAATCGCTACGTTTCTTGCATTTATTGGATATCCAAATTTAAAGGGCATTCCATTTCGTGCTCACAACTAACAGTTAAGGCAATATTCGTGCGATTGAGAGAGTTGCAATGTTTTGAAGCATGGGAGTTTTTTACGGCCGGTTTTGGCCGGCACGGGTGCCAATGGGTTAAAAAAAATCTTCAGTAGGTAATGGTGGATTGATACAACAGCACTAAAAAGTCAGCGTTTAATGCCCTTTTAAGGTTCTGTCCCCGAGGTCAAGCTCATTAACTGTGAATGGTTCACTGAACAATGCTTTCATCCAGTTTAACCATGTTTTAGAATAATGAAAGTTTTCACTTCCGCCCTTAATAGATTTCCATAGAGATTCCCCGGGTCTAAAGCCTCAAACATTTTTGTATATCGAATTTCTCCTAGCAAACTGAGAAACTTCCAGTTCAAAGTTAGACCTTTCATGAGGACTTTGAAGTTGAATGCCCCAAACAAGTAAATAAGCGTTTTAGACACAAATAGCGACAATTTTAAACCTCCGAAACACGCATTTAAAAACGATCAAGTTACATTAAAAAAGCCAAGCTGTCAAGCTGTAAAGTCTTGTAATTTTGACGATAACTTGCAAAATAAAATTGTAAAAAACTAGTTATTTCTGGAACAAAACTTCCGATATGACGTCCTCAGTCTTGGTAAGAATTTCAACCGACCTGGAAAAAAAATTAAAAAATATCGATAAGAAGGATACAGAGAAACACGTGTATAAAAGAAATACACAGATATAACCACGTCATAAAATCAAGGCAAGAATAAGAAAAACACCAAAATAGCAAAAGTCGTGCTCTTGAGCACAATGAAGGACATTCTATGGGAGAGCAGGGCTCCTCCCTTCAATTTCTCTTGTCCCAAATTGTTGACCATCCTTTTTGGCCTCAAATCTTACTATTTAAACCAAACACACAAAAAATTACGCTTACTAGCACTCCCTCAGGGACACCGCTCATCATGCTCTTTGGCTTCTTTCTGGGACTCTTCAAAGCAAACATCCGTTATTCCAGCCTCTGCTTCATCTCTCCACGCAGCATTCATACACAACACTGTGATGATCCCTCCAAGAGCGCCACACACAGCAGCCAAGGAAAATCCCTTTTCACACTCTTGTCGATGACTCAAGCGTTCCTCATCTGTACATGTCGCCTCATTCTCCTCAACGAGCCACACAGCAGCATTCAAACACATCACTGTAATTATTCCGCCGATGGCACCGAAAAAAGCAGTCCAGAAATATCCTCGTGGCCACATGTCCCCCTTGTGTCGAAAGTCTTTATTAAATAAAAATTTTAGTAGGGCAGACAGGAGCTAGGCCGTTGTAAGACTGTCTTGTAATGATTCCGCACGGATCGACACCACTCTTGATTGCTCTTGATTGCTTGATTGCTTCGTGAGAAGCATGAAACTCGGAGTAGCAAATAAATGTGTTTGAACTAGTCCGACTCCACAATTGAATATTATATATTATATATATATATATATTGCGGTTTGGGGTCATCCTGGGGGTGATAATAAAGAGACTTGATTGGCCGGCTTCTCTTCACAAGAATAGGATTTGTGTCAGGTTAGTGGCGGTGTTATACTTTGACAATATCGTATCGACGTAGGCGTATTTTGATATGTTTGTTTTGACTAGAGAAGTCATCAATGAACGACATTCAAACCGCTTTGGATGGATGATTCTCCATAAAATTGGGGCTTAAAATTATGACAGTATTTGCCATTCAACCGAAGATTTGGACGGTTTTATATGTTTTCATTTCAAGCTACATATGTTCAAATTTGACTGTGAAATTCGGCAGAAAAATCAAGTTATCATACGAAGTCATAATTATTATCAAAAATGCACCTCTTATGATATCATTATCTTGGGGTCTTCTTTCGGAATACCTGTACGATTTTTAAGGGTAAGAACTCTTACACAAACAGTATTGTATCACCGTTTTAACATAAACGTAACGGTAATCCAGCGGTTGTTCTTTCGTTCGTACGTTTGACCATGTAGTGCAATAAACCCTGCTACAAATGTCGACGTAGTGATTAATGGTTCCGTAGGGTTACGCTGAGCACATGACTCGCGGACAAAAAAAAAACTGTGCGCACCGAAACAAAGAATAAACAATGACGAACAAAGAATGATTGACACTAATTGTTTCTGAGCAAACCACAGGAACGGAACGAATGTAAACAAAGACAGTTACGTGCAGACGATGGCAAGTAAACAGGTATTTTTCAAAAAGAAGCATAATACTTCGAAAATTGTATTTGCCACAAATTTCGACAATTCTACAACCTTCAAAACACACAGCTGCATTTGAAGCAACTTCGTAACACTAAATAAAAAACACCAAGCTAACTTTACGCTGTCACGTCTTCAAAATACAATTGTAAGACTACTTTTTTCAGGAACAAAAACTCCACCGACAAATTCTCGGTCTTCATGAAAATGTCAGGTGATCTAGAAAACAAAATTAAAAATAATGATAACCACGTCACAAAATTGAGGCAAAAATTAGAAAAACACCAAAATGGCAAATGGATGAGTTCTTACGCAAAATAGAGGCCAATGTATGGGAGATAAGATCTTTTTTTTTTGCCCAAAGTTGTC